>CM053622.1:376428726-376487011 GCA_028646595.1 Phalanger gymnotis
GGAAGAGTGGGTGTTCCCAATAGGTGAAATCAACTCTGATTGATTGACAATGAGAGAATGAATATTATAGTGAGCTGTGGGCTTATTATAATGAGGGGCTGGGGATATTACTTTGATCATACCCCTCTTACTCATATCCCCACCTTGGGGAATCTAGACAAAGGAATCTACCTCTACTCAAGTTTGCCTGAATAGAATACAATGGGCTGGAATCCACCTAGGTTAGATTATCTTTGCAATATTTTCTAGTCGTGTGGGGTCCCACCTATGATCAAAAAGCATGTGCTCCAAGGATTTGGACAATCTCATCTATTAGCAATATCTTTCAGAGACCGGCTAAATAACTTACAGGGGTTTATTTCTGAATAAGGAAATAGAAAGAGAATACTTTCATCTCAATTAATAATTGGGTTATTAATGTAAGAGAGAAATAGTCATTTCTCTCCCAAGTCAGTTTGGCTGGAATGGAGAATGTGTGCAAGGGAGTAATGTCTGTATTGGCAATCAAAATGGGCTCTCAGCACTTAGTTCAACCAAGTGCCCTTGAAGAATTTATTTCCTTGATTAAATTAGGAGTCCTTCACAACCTCCTTGCCTCAAGGGAAAGCCTAGTTTACACGGGTTTGAGTGACATGTTTGTGACATCAGAGGCTTTTAGACCACATGGGTTTAAGTCACCTCTTTGTGACGATTTTAGGTCACGTGGGTGAGTCGCATGTGTGTCTCACCGTTGACCCTGAAAAAGATATAAAACCAGGGGTTGGCTTTCTCTTTTTCGGAGCTCTGACCCACAAGCCATGGTGGCACGTGTGATTCTGGGCCAGCCCTTGTTATGAGCTCCTGGGCTGAACTTAGATGTTGGTAACTATGAAGTATATTTGGTCTATCTGTCAATGTTGGTAATTTGTTTGTATTTGCTCTGAAGTTCAGGGTGCTGGCTCTCCCTTGAACTAAGTGAATGGTATTTGTATGCCGGATTAAAGTAAGCTTGTTAACCCCTTAACCGCTCTCCTTAATAAAGCAGATCAAAAGAACCTGGGCTTTTACAGCGTTCTGTGAGCTGGTTGTTGATTTTACGCCCCCCACAGTAGCTGCTAGCCAGATTGTTGAAATAATGTCAAAGAAGTTAGATTGGATTGTGAATGATTTTTAATGCAAGTTGAGGGCATGGTTCTAAAGGCAATATGGAGCTATTTAAGCTTCTCAAGAAGGAAGTAAAATGGTCAGACCAGTTCATTTGGAAGATTTTGTTGGCAACTGAGTGAAATATTAAATATGGGAGAACAACTGATAGAGTCTAGCCACCGCCCCTAGCCCCGATATCCCAACTTCCCCACATGCCTCATTAGAACAACAAACATGTCCATGACCTCAACCACATCCATCTAGTTTTAGACAAGACCACAACAGTCAGCCAATAAGAGAGCAACACCAACAGGATGCTGAGCAAGATGTTTGACCACAAAACAATAGAAGGGACTTTCCCTGAAACTGTCATTTAGGTGAATTTTTGGTATAGAGAGAATTATTATAGTATCATTATCATACATTAATACCCCCAGTGGGCTTTTCTGTATGCATTCTGGGTAACCACATGTGCAATTTTACAAGACTAGGACCCCTCCTCTCATTAGCAAATCTCTCATATATTTTAATAATCCTATATTCTATTATACTAATAGCATCATTTGATCTATAAAAATCCTCGTCTTGTCTTGCTAAGTTGCTGGTTTCTTCAAAGAGCCTAGCCTGACAAGGGCATAACCCTCAATAAATGCCTTTGCTTAGATTGGAGATGGTCTGAGTCTATGAATTGTTTTGAGATGGCCCTGCAACACACCTTGAAGTTGTGTTCACTTCACACAACTAGGAAGGTACTACAGTAGTTCAGGTGAGAAAGAGTTGGGGGCCTAAACTATGGTGGGGACCAAGTGAGTTAAAAGAAGGAGATGCTGAGGAAATAGAACTGATAAGGCTGGAAATTAGGGAAAAGAAGACATAAAGAGGACTGAGATAATGAACCTTCATGACTAGAAGGATGATGTAGTACTCAATAGAAATGATAAAAGCTTGGGAAAGGGAAAGGTTTGAGGATTTATATTATATATATATTGATATATATATGATATATTGATATATAGATATATATGATATATAATGAGCATGAGTTTAGAAATGTTGGGTTTGAAATGCCTATGGAACATCGAGGTGGAAACGGAAGACAGATGGCAACACTGGACAGGAATTTAAAAGAGAGAATTAGAGCTGCATGCATAGACTTGGTTTTCCTTTTGGTCAAGACTATTTTCTGGAAGTTTTATTTTTTAACATTCATTTTTTAAATTTTGAGTTCCACATTCTCTCCCTCTCTCCAGGTTCTCCCCCACCCATTGGGATGGCAAGCAAAATGATACCCATTATACATAGGATACATAGATTTGCTAATCATCTGCACATAGGTAATCATTGAACCCATGGGAACTGAGAGCAACAAGAGAGAGGATTAAGAGAGAAAAGAAAAGATGGCCTATAACAGATTGTGAGGTAAGGGAGCAGGAGATGGATGATGAGAAATCTTTAAATTTACATTTTATTACATGCACTAAATAAGATTCAAGGGGAAAGAAAGTTCTCTAGGACCCATTGATGTTTTTCAGTTTAACTACATTAATTAATTCCTCAATGTAGTACTTTGGGGAACTCCACCACCAACTCACAGTGTGGTTTTCCTAGAGAAGCTTACTCAAAGTAGTTCAAAGTAGTTTGTGGATCCAGATGCACTAAAACCACAGCTCAAAAAACCCTTGCTCATGTATTTATCCTTAATAACAAGCCAGAGGCAACTAAGAGAAAAGGATGACATTGTAAATGGAAAGAATAACCACAAAAATTGAATTTGAATGCCACGTAATTATAATGACTAAGCTTGGACTTGAAGAACAGATATGAGAAAGCATATCCTTATCTTTTTTGCAGAGGTGCAGGGCTACAGCTGTAGAAGATACATACCGTGTCAGACTTAGTATTGGTTAAGTTTGCCAAATGTCACTAGGTGGTGTGGTGGATAGCATGTCAGGCCCGAAGTCAAAAAGACTCATCTTTCTGAGTTCAAACCTAGCCTCAGATACTTACTAGCTGTGTGACCTTGGACAAGTCACTTAACCCTCTTTGCCTCAGTTTCCTCATCTGTAAAATAAGCTGGAGAAGGAAATGGCGAACTCCTCCAGTATCTTTGCCAAGAAAATCCTAAATGGGGTCTGAAGAGTAGAACACAACTGAACAACAATAGGTTTTGCCAAACTGATTTTTTTTTAAATCTTTGTTATAAGGAATGACTTTCTGATTGGGAAGGGAGAATGAAATTTTGGAAAATGAAAGTGATGAAAAACAAAAAATTTCTACAAAATTGGGGAGATTTTAGTGTAAAATAATAATCAGCTTGAAGACATAATCATTTCAAAGCAGAAGCATTGAATGAAATAGCATGTAAGAAAAGTAGCAATAAAATGCTTTCCCAATAAACCTGAGGACATAATTTCCCACAAATAAATATACCATTAGTGTAAAGAATGGGCATAGGTAGGAAACATGGCCAGAGCACATGCTTGGAGTGGCATACACATAGAGAACACGTGACTAAGGCACACATGTAGAGGGGCCACTCATGCCTTTGCAAAGCTGCTGATGGTCCCTGAGGTCTTTTTCCTGCTCCTGCTGAGACTGCTTCAAAGCTGCAATCTCTGTCAGAAGCTGATCCATTGTAGACACCTCCATTAGACAGGAAACCTCTCCTTCTTCTAGACCCTGATTCACTGAACTTGTCTCTACAGAATGTTGACAGCCCTAACCCCAGTGGGCATCCTGCCCCTCTCAGAATTTCGTAGATGTTCCTCCCCTCAAAAAAAACCCATACATGAGAAGACTTTCTGAGGTTATAGTCAGTCAGTCAGTCAGTCAGCTAGCATTTATTAAGCACCTACTGTGTGCCAGGCATCGGGGATACAAAGAAAAGCAAAAGACCGTCATTATTGTCAAGGAGCTCACATTCTTTTGATTTTTTCGAGGCAATCAGGGTTAAGTGACTTGCCCAGATTCTTGCCTAAGTTCATATTCTAATGGAAGAAACAGCATGAAAACAACTATGTACTAACAGGTTATACACATACCAGGTAAACTGGAGATAATCTCAGAGGAAAGGCATTAAGATTTTTTTCCATTTAATAATAAGATTTTGAGTTCCAAATTTTTCTCCCTCCTTTCCCTCTCCCCTTCCCAAGGCAGCAAGAAATCTGATATAGGTTTTACATGTACAATTACGTTAAATATATTTCCACATTAGTCATGCTGTGAAAGAAGAATAAGAACAAAAGGAGAAATCATGAGAAAGAAAACAAAAAAAAGTGAAAATAGTATGCTTCGATCTGCGGTCAGACTCCATAGTTCTTTGGATTTGGATAGCATTTTCCATCATAAGTCTTTTGAAATTGTTTTGAATATTGTCTTGCTGAGAAGAGCTAAGTCTATCATAGTTGATTATTGCACAATGTTGCTGTTACTGTGTACAATGTTTTCTTGGTCCTGCCCACTTCACTCAGCATCAGTTCATGTAAGTCCTTCCAGGTTTCTTTGAAACTCAGAAAAGCATTAAGACTAGAAGGCAAAACTTTCGCTGAGACTTGAAGGAAGCCAGGAAAAACCAGAAAGCAGAGATGAGGACAGAGAATTCCCACAGGCAGAAGGGCCATGGTAATTAATTTTTCAGACTTGGTCAGCTGTGGCATAATGGGAAAACTTCTTGGGGGCAGTTTGCCATGCATTGAGTGGATCCATTTGTACCTTTTTCTATCTTGGCTCCTCAGAAGTCCTTTACTTCTACTAAATTCACATCTCTTCTTTTCCTCCCATCTTGGTAAGCCTTATCTCTTGTTAGGACAATAATCTCTTCAGTCTTCTGTTACCTCTTCTTAGGTGTTAAAACAGGCCTCTTGAAAAAGTCCCCTGCAAGGATCCTAGAAAATGAAATGGACAATTTTGATTATGTAAAGGTTTTAAAGTTTTTATATAAACAAAATTAGTGCAGTTAAAATTAGAAATGCAAGCCCATAATGGAAAAAATTGTTTCTCTGATAAAAGTCTTATTTCCAAGATATATAAGGAATTGAATCGAATTTGTAAGAATAGAATCTGTTCCCCAATTGACAGATAGTCAAAGGTTCTGATAGTTTTTAAAGAAGAAATCCAAGCTACTAGTAGCTACATTCAAAAGGTGCTTCCAAGTAGAGAAATGCAAATTTAAGCAATTTTGACAGTCTACCTCATGCCCATAAGATTGGTAAAGTTCATACTTTTAGAAAAGAGACATATTGAGGCACACTGTTAGTGGAGTTGTGAATTGGTCCAGCCAATTCAGAAAGTAATTTGGAAATATTTCCCCAAAGTTACTAAACCTGTATATTCTTTTACCTAGGTATACCACTTCTAGGTCTATATCTCAAAGGGGCAAGGAAAGATAAAAAGGATTCATATGTATAAAAGTATCTATAACAGCTACTCTTGTAGAGTCAAAGAAAAGGAAACTAAGGGGTTTCTCATCAATAGGGAAGTGAATAGACAAATTATGGTATATGAATAGAGTGGAATGCTATTATGCTATAAGAAATAATGAAGGGAATGGTTTCAGGGAAACTTTAAAAGATTTCTATGGATTGATGGAGAGTGAGGTAAACAGAGCCAGAAGAACAATAGGACAGAACAATAACAATGAAATTGTAGAGACAATCAACTTTTAAAGACCTAAGAATTCTAATCAATAAATTTAATCAGTCCTTTACTCCTTCAATAAAATGATCAGACATGATTCCAGAAGATTGATGGGTGAAGCATGCTATGTACCTCTTTTCGGAGAAGTGATAGACTCAGAGTAAAGAATGAGATAGAAATTTTTGAACATGGCCAATGTGGTGATTTGTTTTGCTTGATTATGTCATTTGTTATATGGATTTTTTTTTTCTTTTTTCTCAGTGGTGTGGGGGAGAGGTAAGAGGAAGAATAGATTTCTGTTAATTAGAAAAATTAATTTAATTTTCAAAAAAGTCCTCTGCAAGAGAGCTCCTCAGCAGTGCTGCCCCTGTGCTACTGGAACATATGGAGCTCTTAATCAATGATTGTGACTTTTCTGGAAGAAGTATCTGGCAGAAGCAGAAATCTCCTTTTATTTGGCCTTGTGGCAAAGGTAGAAAGAACATTCCAACACCTTTGTATAGTAGCGAATGTAATGGAACAACACTTTTTTAATTGCTTACTACATATGAAGCCCTATGTTAGGCTCTGGAGACACAAGCAGAAAATTGAGCTAATCTCTGCTGTCAAACTTGGTGAGACCGTGCCTAAAGGAAGGTTCATGTTCCTGTTCAGCTCGTGGAAGATGGAAACACCAGGTAGTATTTAGGGAGGGAAAATAGCAGGGTAGATGGTGTGGCCCCAAGCACCTCAGAGAAAGATGGTCCCCTACCAAGAGAACAGTCTGTTTAAAGGTTAGAGTAGGTTATTATATATTCCAGCAGTGGTAGGGATGTGGGGGTATGAGATGAGAGTCTACTTGGTGGGGTACCTGATGGGGACTGGGCGTTGGGCATAGAAGGTGGGTTAGGTAAGGGGAAGGTGCCATGGCTCCCCTCAGTAGCACCAGGTGGCGTTAGTCTGTCTTACTGCCACCTTTTGATGGGTTAGAGCTGGAGAAAGGAAAGTTCACAATTCCCTCCTTGTGGCATCCAGGTAGAGGCAGCTGGTCCCTGCAAGGGGACACCAGCTCTTAACCTAGTGCTTGATCACAGTTACTTTTGTTTTCGGAGGAGGGAAGGCAGGACAATTGGGGTTAAGTGACTTGCCCAAGGTCACACAGCTATTAAGTGTGTCAAGTGTCTGAGGCCAGATTTGACCTTAGGTCCTCCTGACTCCAGGGCCGGTGCTCTACTCACTGCGCCACCTAGCTGCCCCAATCATAGTTACTTTTGATGTGAAAATCTCACATTAAAAGGGCTTCCAGAGAGAAAGCCCGTCCTCTCTAGACCAGGAGGTTTTGAGTTGCTTAATAATTCCTGAGAAACTACCTTTATAATAATAACAATTAATATTTATATAGTACTTACTACATGTCAGGCACTGTACTAAGCACTTTGTAAATCTCTCACTTGATCTTTACCACAACCCTGGGAACTAGGTACCATTATTATCCCCATTTTACAGATAAAGAACCTAAGGCAGACTGAGGTTGACTTACCTAGCGTCACAGAGTAAGTCTCCGAGGCTAGATTTGAATTTAGGTCTTCCCAACTCCAGGCACACCCTCTATCCATTGCACTACCTAGTTGCCATACTGTGACCTACTCTGGAGAATCCAATTTCTTTTGCTGGTTTGGAGCCTGACCAGACTTTTGTTGACACTCTTTTACCTATAGACATTTGGGTCCATAATAACAATGATGCAACAGAAAATGGCTAATTAATGACACCATAAAAATAGCTATCCTGGACAGAGAGGCAGGTGAAAGACAACTTATCATTTCATTATGCCTAATATTCTCCTTTATAATGTTTTCCCTGTACTGACCTCCCTGTCTTCAGATCTTTGTTATGACTCTTGCCTATGCCTTGGATTCAGGCAGCTACGTGGCTCCATGTTGCACAGAGTGCTAGACCTAGAGTCAAGAAGATCTGAGTTCAAATCCTGCCTCAGATGCTTACTACTATAGAATCCTGGGCAAGTCACTTAACCTCTTTTTGCCTCAGTCTCCTCAACTGTAAAATTAGGATAATAAGAGCACCTGACTTATCGGGTTGTTATGGGCATCAAATGAGATGATATTTGTAAAGCATTTAGCACAGTGCATTGGGTAGAGTTGGTGCTATATGAATGTTAGCTATTATTAAATGTGGCACGTTCAAGCAAAGCATTGTGATTATTGTCCCTTGTTATTCTCCCTCATCATGATTTGTCCTATATCTTCTTTCCCCAGAATGGCGGAGAACCTTTAGGGTCTGCCAAATACCTGCCAGGAAATGTCGGCCCTATCCTATCCCAACCCCATCCCCACCCCAAGGTGGGGGGGGGTGATGGCAATCAGACGAGATTTGTTCTTAATTCAATGTGAATGCAATTCCAAAGGACTCATGATGAAACCTCCTAACCACCTCCAGATAGAGAGCTGATGGAATAAGAGTGCAATTTGAATCCTATTTTCTTTTCTTTTTTTCTCTTTCCTTCTTCCTTCCTTCTTTCCTTCCTTTTTCTTCTTTCCTTCCTTCCTTCCTTCCTTCCTTCCTTCCTTCCTTCCTTCCTTCCTTCCTTCCTTCCTTTTTCTTGTTTCCTTGCTTCCTCCCTTCCACTCTTTCTCTCTTTCCCTCTTTCTTTCTTCCTTCCTTCCTTCCTTCCTTCCTTCCTTTCTTTCTTTCTCCCTTCCTTCCTCCCTCCCTCCCTTCCTTCCTTCCTTCCTTCCTTCCTTCCTTTCTTTTCTTTCTTTCTTTCTTTCTTTCTTTCTTTCTTTCTTTCTTTCTTTCTTTCTTTCTTTCTTTCTTTCTTTCTTTCTTTCTTTCTTTCCTTCCCTCCTTTCCCACTAAAGCAAGAATTTGTTTTGCATGACTATATATATTGTAATGGGTTGTGTTTTTCTTGCCTTCTCCATGGGTAGGGGAGGGAGGGGGGAGGGAGAGAATTCTGAGCTAAAAATAAAATAAAATTGAATTTTAAAAAACATTTTACATGGGAAAAGCAATAGAAAGAATAGGAAAAGAAATAGATGTTGTGGGAGTAGATTTCAAAATACTTGGTAACTAATCAGAAATATGAGGTGAGAGAGAACAAGGTATCCAGATGACATGGTAGTTTTGAACCTGGGTAAATGGAAAGATGGCGTCACCCTGGACAGAGGGGGATAGGGGGTTCAGAAGAGAGGTGGCTTTCAGTGAGGAAAGATAAGCTCTATTTTGGACATGCTGATTTTGAGATGATGATACAGCATCCAGATTGAAATGGAAATAGGCCAAAAGTATACCTGGAATCCAGGGTAGTTTTCTGGTGCCTCTACATTTGAGCAGGGAGGGGAGATACAGAAGGATGCTCCATAAGCAGTATTTCATCATGTACCTCGTGACCTTTTGTAAATGCCTCTTGCATATGTTCTAAAAAATTGATTTCTATTTTCTTAAGTAGTAGTTAAGTGGTATGTTATTCAGATTCATTCTAAATTGAAGCAATGATTTTCCAAGAGTCAGTATCAAGGCAAAGTACACCCAGGCTCAAGCAGAGCACCCATCTGCCATACAGAGACATGGCACCGTCCCCTTTCTGTCAAGGAGCTGACAGACTGGATGGATTCTTTCCCTTCCATTTTTAGTTTTCGACTCAGAATCATTTTTGACATTATATAGTTAGCAAACCTTGTATTGCTAAAATCAGGAAAGCTATGTAATTTATCTGTCAAGTAGGTCATAGTGGTTGTTGTCAAAAATCCTAGGGATAGGATCAAAATCACAGCAGTGAGGTGGCACAGCAGATAATATTTGGGAGACTTAAGTCAGAAAGACCTGAGTTCAAATCCAGCTTCAGACACTGACTAGCCATGTGACCTTGGGCAAGTCATTTAACATGTTTGCCTCAGTTTCTTCATCTGTAAAATGGAAGGATGATAATGCCACCCACCTCCCAGGGTTGTTATGAGGATCAGTGAAATGAGGTAATGACTATAAAGCACTTAGCACAGTGCCTGGCACTTGCTATAAGCCTATATAAGCGTTAGTTATTCTTGTACTTATTATTAGCACTATATACCCTAACTAGGTGATAACACATTTCCCCCAATCAATCCCCCAATTAATCAGTCTTAAGTGTGAGGGAAAAAAACTTTGAAAACCATCTGATTACACAAGAGGCATGATCCATTTGGCTGAGGGAGTTCATTATACTCTCTGGCTCCAATACAGAAGCACTGAGTTAGCCAGGAAAGGGAATTCAAAAATTAGAGTGATCAGAGAGTTTTAGCTGAGCCCCCTAGGAAGGAGCCACCTTCAGAGGGGTTTGGTGTGGGAAGGAAAGTTCCCAGCTTCAGCCTTGGCCAGATCTTCTTCCTCACCTTCTAGTACTATTTCCTCCTTCACCTCCTCTCATATGAAGAGGTGGCCTTGCTCCTTACCAAGACCCTCCCCTCCCTCTGCACAATCCATCCTTTCTCCTCCAACAGATTGCCCCCTCTATCATCCCCACTCAATTGCCTATCTTCAATCTCTCCCTGGCTCCTTACCTACTTCCTACAAACGTGTCTACATCTACCCCATCTTTCAAAAAATTCTTACTCGAGCCTTCCTTCCATCACTACTTCTATCCTTTATTTCTTCTGCCCTTTGGGCCAAACTCCTTTTTAAAGGTGATGTAAAGGTAGATCTATCAATCTACCTTTTTAAAGGTGCCACCGCTTTCTCTTTTTCATTTCTAAAACTTTTACAATTTGGTTTCCAACTTCACCATTCCATAGAAACTGCTCTCCCCAAAGTTACCAATGACCTTTTAATTGCCCAATGCAATGGCCTTTTCTCAGTCCTCATTCTTTTTGACTTTTCCGCCACCTTTAACATGTTGATTACCCTCTTCTCCTCAATACTCTGTTCTCTCTAGGTTTTTGATACCTCTTTCCCCTGTTTCTCCTCCTACCTATCAAAGCATTCCTTTTCAGTCTCCTTTGCTAGATCTTCATCCAGGTCACACCCTCTTATGAAAGTGTCCCACAGGGTTCTGTCTTGGGCCCTCTTTTCTTCTGCCTCTAAACTGCTTCTCTTGGTGCCACCATCAGCTCCATTGATTTAATTACCACCTCCACGCTGATGGTTCTCAAATACTCTTATCCTACCCTAAACTCTCTGTTAACGTCCAAACTCATATCTCCAACTTCCTTTCAAACATCTCAAACTGGATTTTTTGTAGGCATCTTTCCCTCAAACTCTCCCTCCTAATGTCGATATTATCATCATCCCTATTACTATCTAGGCCACCATACTCCCATTGTCTTAGGCTCACAACTTAGGTGTCATTCTTGACTCTCATCTCCCATATCCAATCTATTGCCAAGGCCTATTGATTTCATCTTCGCAACATCTCTCATACATGCCCCCTTCTCTCCTCTGATATTGTCACCACCCTGATGCAGCCCCTCATTGACTCATGAATTTTGTTGTTGTTATTTAGTTGTTTTCAGTCATGCCTAGCTCTTCATTGGACCTTATTTGGGGTTTTCTTGGCAAAGATATTGGAGTGACTTGCCATTTCCTTCTCCAGTTCATTTTATAGATGAAGAAACTGAAGGGTTCAATGACTTGCCCAGGGTCACACAGTAAGTATCTGAGGTCAGATTTGAACTCAGGTCTTCCCGACTCCAGACCTGGTGCTCTATCCAATGTGCCACCTAGCTCATAAATGATCTATTGCTATAGCCTGCGAGAGAGTCTATGTGCCTTAAGTCTCTTCTCACTCCAGTTCATCCTCCATTCAGCCACCTAAGTGATTTTCCTGAAGCATAGGTCCAATCATATAATCCTCCTACTCATTAAATTCCATCGCCTTCAAGATCAAACACAAAATCCTCTCTTCAGTATTAAAAGCCCTTTATAACCTGCCTTGTCACACATGCTTTTCTAGTCTTTCTAGTCTCATACCTTACTCTGTGTCATATACTATTTGATCTAATGACACTGAACTCCTTGCTGTTCCTCAAACAAGAAATCTCAGCTCTCTGTCATTTTACCAGGCTGTCCCCCATGCCTGGAGTGCTCTCCCCCTCATCTCCACCTACTGGCTTCCCAAGCTTCCTACAAGTCTTAACTAAAATCCCATCTTCTACAGAAAACATTTCCCAAGCCCTCTTCATTCCAGTGCCTTCCTTCCTTTAATTATTTCCTCTTTTCCTGTATAAAGCTTGCTTGTACATATTTGTTTGCCTAGTGTCTCTCTGTGAGCTTTTTGAATGCAAGAACTGTCTTTTTGTCTCTTTTTTGTATCCCCAGAACTCCTTGTTTGTCATTCATTCTTAAAGAGGACCATGACATCAGGAAAGTGATGCCATGACTTACAAGCGAATTAGATTTAAGTAAGGGAGGGCTGTGAAAAGTCACCAGCCTCACTTTCTCCTCCTGGGCCATCTGGGTCCGGTGGCAAGATATAGATCAGGAAGACTAGACATAGCCCAATGCAGTGGGAGACTTTGGCCTTTTTAAACCCCAAGCACTTAGCACATAGTATGCACTTAATCAATGTTTATTGATTGATCGACCCTTGACAGAGAAAACCTTGCCAGGTTTGAAGGATCAGCACGATTTTGTATCTCTCCATCTTCCCATTGATTTCTAATATCATTTCTCCCCATAACATCTTTTTATAACCTAGAGGTACCATCAGATCAGCTGGTGGCAGTGTCTGCATTAGAAGCCAAGGATAAATGGGCACAGATTCGCCATATCTAAGGAAAATTTCCTGAGCATCCCCCATGAATGAGACAAAAGGACCTTCAGGAATGAGCAGTTCCGAGTTACCCTTTTGCTACATGTGGATGCTAAGTTTGAGCCTGCTTTCCCTAGGATTCTGTATGTACCTGTAGGAGAATATGACACACATGTTTGGATGATGTTTTGTACCAACTGGTTTTATTTTGTCCCTTTCTAAATACTCCTTAGTAAATCTCCCTTTCTGAAAACTGCTTAAAGCTCACTGACTAATTTGATTCTCAACTGATAATCTCAGAAGGGAGATCACACTGGGGGTGGCTCAAGCCAACGGCATTAGATAAAGCCACCCAGACCTTGAGAAGGGGAGATATATCTCCAAGCTATGGGGACTAGAGACTCATTTATGAGAATGGGAGTTGAAAGGAAAAGGTCTACGGCTATGCTAAGAAGGCATCAAGGCCTCTCTTCTTCTGAGAGTGTAAACACTAGCCCAGATTCTGTACTGGTGTTTATAAATTGAGTCTTGTAGTACAGAACTAACATGTAAGAGTCAAATGAGAGCTTAGCATGACAAAAAAAAAACCATCTTTGTTGTGGCTTCTGTTGTTGCTGTTGTTGTTAATTATAACAGTGGTGGTGGCGGTGATGTTGAGGATGATGATGATGACGATGATCCTTTACAACCGCAGTTCTGGAGAGGCTAGTCTTTTGGAAGACTTCTCCTGTGTGAGTGAGCTAATATATTCAAATAACCCATATTCTTTCTTCTCTGAGTTTACGGGGTATGGTTCTTTTTATCATTCTACCCATCTGCCCATTAGATCTCAATCCCCTTTACTGGACCATCTGACATATCATGACTTCTAACTGAGCGTCATCCAAATCTTTCTACAGCGTAGAATTTATACTCCATTATTAGCTTAAAAGTTTACATGTTTATGCGGAAGAGCAGCAGATCTATATATCCAGTGCTGATCTTTCTCCTGACCTTCAGTCCCACATCTCCAGCTGTCTAGTAGATATTTTAAATTCAATGTCTCATAGACATTTGCCACTCACCGTGATCAAAACTAAACTTATTAATCTTTTTTCTGAATCCTTTCCCCATTCAGAACTACCCAATTTCTGTTAATGCCACCACTATCTTTTTAATCACCCAGGTTTACAGCCTTGGCATTATCCTTAACTCCCATTCTTTCTCTCTCCACGTATCCGATCAATTGACAAATCTTATAGGATCTACCTCCCTAATATCTTCTTGTGTGAATAGGATCACAGAGTTGCTTCCCTAGTTGAGGCTCTCATAAGCTGTCATCCAGACTATTGTAATAATCTCCTAATAAGCTCCTATGCATCAAGTCTTTTCCTTCTAAAATCCATTCTCAAGACATCTATCAAAGTGATTTTCCCAAAATGAAGATCCTCTCATATTCAGTGAACTCCAGTGATTTCCTATTGCTGGTAGGATCAAGTATGAAGCCCTTCACATCTTGGATCCAACATACCTTTCCAACCTTCCTTGACTTGACCACCCAACTAAATTTGTCTTCTTGCTGTTCCTTATGCAGAACTCCATCTCTCAGCTCCATATTTTTTTAATTTAATTTTTTATGTTTATTAATTAGCCCTTGTGGTAAATACTATTTCCTGGGTTTCCACGGGCCTTCTTGGGCCACACCAAGCCAAGCAGAAGCCCCCATGCATCTCCAGTCAAGGTGGAAAAGGCCCTTCTCCAATGTACAAGGCAACTCTGAGGCTGTCACCCTATCGTTTTACAGAAGGGATGTCTGAGGACTCAGAAGGCTGGGCAGGAGAGCCAGCCCTTGAGCAAGGAAGAGGGAAGGTCCAAGAGACCCAGGAGGGGCTAAGGAAGGGAGGCCTCAGTGAGGGAAACAGCATTTGGGTTGAGTTGGGGCAGGAAGAAGCAGGAATCCAAGAGGAGTATAACAGACCCAGAGGACAGCAAGACCTTGGACAAGGAGCCGGGGACAGATGCACTCACACTCACACACACACACACACACACACACACACAGTGCAGTATCCAGCGGCATCTGTTTCAGCCCCAGCCCAACAGAGGCAAGGATCAAGGAAGAACCTGGGATCCAGAGGACATTTCAATCCTTCCCATCATAAGACATCATGGGCAGGGATGGGGACAAGGCCGCTGAGCTCTGCCTTCAGGCCTCACTTGCTCAGGGCGGCCTTGCTCTCTGCCACAATGCATAGGTATTTGTCTAGGGAGTCCATGAAGCTACGTCCAGCCTTCTTGGAATGTACGAGCTTTCCAGCGACCGTCACTTCAAAGAAGCCAGTGACCTCCTGCGTCCCCTCACCATTAACATTCAAGAGGCCAGGAAATTCATCCTCTAGCTTCTTCTTCAGCAACAGATACTTAGGCTTGTAACCTCAGGCACTGCAATAAACCACATGCACTTTGAGCACCGTGGCTGGAGACCTGGCTTTGTCCTGGACCCACTAGACTGCTGCAGGAGGATGGAACGCTGGTGCTGCCCATGTTCCCCCAGCTCCATATTTTTGTACTGGTTGTCCTCTCTGCCTGGAATTCTCTCCCACCTCAACTCTGGCTCTTTGAGTCCATCTCCTTGAAAACTCATCAAGCAACAACTACGTGAAGCTTTTCCTGACTCTTTCCCCTCAGATGTCAGTGCCTTCCCCCAAAATTTTGCTTTGCATTTATATTTCATAAAGTCTACACATCCTTATTTAGATGCATGTTGCCTCCTTCAGCAGAATGTAGCTTCTTGAGGGCAGGAAATGTTTCCTTTTTGTCTTTGACTCCCCAATGGATTGCAAAGTGCCTGACACATAATAGGTATTTAATAAATGAATGATTGATACCTGGGGGGAGGGGGAAAGTATGCCAGTTAGTCACGAGCCATTCCTACCAAACTCTTGGCACTGAAGGAGGAGATGCAGCTTACTCGTGATGCCAAGAAGAGAAAAGTTTCAATCACTCTGCCAAGAAAGTATAAAAAGGTTTCTATCCCACTGAACTGTGTGTCCCTGGGGAGAATTTCATGAAATGGCTCACTCTGCAAACTGGTAGGAGTCTAAAAGCACAGCAAAAACCAAAAGGCTTGGTCAATAATGCTGCTGTGTCTTCAGATCAGCAAGAACTGTGTCTGTGACCAGGTCTTCTGAAATCTTCCCTATTTCCTTAGTTGGATCTGTGCCAGAGGTCACAGAACCCAAACACCTTGGCATTTGAAGGAATGTGGAAGCTGGAAAAGATCCCAGGAGGGGTCCGCTGCCATTTTTCCGTAAAGAGTACTGGAAAAAAAAATTGGCTAGTCTATGATGAATGACAGCTTCGATTGGTCAGGGATAGAAAGCTCCGACAGCTTAGGCAGGAGGTTAGCTTGGTTACCTACTGGGATCTGTCACTGATTGTTGGGAGATCCAGGCAGAGCTGTACTGGGGCAGCTCATACAGGCTCAGGAAAACCAATTTTTAAATTTTTAGTGTGAATATTCACACCTCAAAAACCAGCAATTGCTACAAATCAAGGTTTGATGTATTATTTGGACTGTCTAGACTTAAAGTAATGGAGAAAATGTTACTAATGTAACTTAAAAGTATGTTCTGCTTACTTTTTTTCTGAAAAGCCGCTTGTTAAATATTTACTAGCCCACGAGGTCTTGCATGGCCACTCCCATCCTCTCATCTTGTTAGAAGTCCATGAAGGGAGAATGTTACACAAGATAAAAGTGTAGGGTTCCCGCCCTCCACTGACTACGCCTGGGCATTTCCACTCTTCAACCCCCCCGTGTCCAAAATTCCTTCTGCTAATTTAGGAGTAAAGGTTCCCCAAGCTTTCCTGCTCCTGGCTGTCAATACAATATACCATGCCCAAAAATTTTAGTCAGTTTTTAAGCTTAATAGATCTATAGTTATTATAGGCTATTGAAACTTAATAACTCAAAACTGCACTGAAACTTATGGGACACCTTGTATAATCTGAATATATATAAAAAGAGGAAGAGGGATTAGACTTGGGAGCTTTTTGTCTTTTTTTTTTTTAAATAAAGGAACCCTTGGATGAGGAAAGTGCTTCTATCAATGCAGGTTAGCACCTTCTTCTCTCTAATTTTAGTTAATATAGAACAATGCTAGAGACTGTCCTCCTTGATGACTCAAGATGATGGGGTTCTCAAAAGTAATGCCAGCAAAATCCAAACTCAGATAGGGTGTTATGAGGGCCTGACAAGCCTTTTCAGGGCTGCTCATTCACCTTTGGTGCACACCTTCATGCAAATTTCACCTGCAGCTCCAAGAAGTTGTAGCATGAGCAGTGGCCACACCCCAGTAAAACCATCTTAGCAGACGGGCTAAACCAGGGTGAGGGTAATAGACAGGCCTCAGACCCATCAGTGACTTGGAGGATGTCTACCCCAAGCATGAGAAGACTTTCCCCAGAGAAACGGATGGTTGAGAACAATCTGTTCCAGGGCTACAAAGCAGGCACTATGGAGCATTTAGAGCTTGGTCTGACATTGAAGGCACCAAGGTCATCCACTGCATGCTGGGCCATTGCCAGTCATCCGGCCTTTGTCTTGCTACTGAACTTAGATGACTCTGGAAGAGAAAGAGGCTGATGACATTGTGCAGCTCTGCCCCACTCTAATACAATTCACTTGTGAGTCAAGACATCACCCCGCAAAGTCATTGGTCCTCTTCAAAAAGAAGGGATAAACAACGGCTTTTCTCAAAAGTATGGAATACAATCCCATCGGAGAGTGCTAAGAATCAACATTGTTTTTAGACTGTCTATAAGCATTAACTTAGGTGCTGATATTCCAAAGCGAAATCACTGTCCAATGACCGAGCGGTCATACTATTGGAGATCATAACAGTATTGGTCCTCTTGCTATAAATGGAACCAGAAGACAACAGGGAGTTCAATAGGGATTTATTATAGATTTACTTCAAAAATAAACAATATATTTTGGAGCAATTTTCTCAAGGAAATACACAATCTGCTGCTTCTCTCTTGAATTCTTAGTTTTTCCTTTGTCAAGTCAGCCCTAGTCTCAATTTAGTCGAAAACCTTTCCTGATGGTTTGTCTTTTGGCTCTGACCTGGCTTATAGTCAAACCCCTGGGACTCTCTATCTCTCAGGCACTTGCCAATTCCAGACCAAGTCATTCAAGCTAATCACTGGGAAAGCTTTAGTTTGCCCTTCAAACCTCTCTTCTCTGAAAGCCTCTGCTTTTCTCCACGGGTGGCTGACAAAAAGAGACAAAGCAACCAGTTCCCATCCCACAGTTCCCTATGACTAATGTCTCTCCATTTGGAGGTTTCTCTGTGAATTTGCCTCTGCACCCCTCCCATCTGCTTTTGACTTCTTGAGCTGGGTGTAGGTGTGATAATTTGCAGACAAAACTTGATGACTTTTCTAGCATCCCGCTACCTCTAACAACTAGATTAAGCAAGTGGCATAGGGTATCTAGTGTATTTCTTACAGGACCACTTCCTTTACACAAAACTGAAAAACACAATTTAAAGGAGAGCTTTTAAAAATCTATTTTTAAATTTATTTTGTTAAATATTTCTCAATGGTATTTGAAAGAAATCTTAACATTTATTTTTTAGAATTTTAAGTTCCAAATTCTCTTCCTCCCTTCTGCCCTTCCTCCACCCCTTGATAAGGCAAGCAATATGATATCAATTGTACATGTGAAGTCATGCAAAACATATTTTCGTATTAGCCATGCTGCAAAAGAAAACACACCAAAAAAAAGTTTAAAAAGTGTGTTTCAGGACAGCTAGGTGGGGCCCTGGAGTCAGGAAGATCTGAGTTCAAATGTGGCCTCAGACACTTGACACACTTACTAGCTGTGGGACCTTGGGCAAGTCACTTAACCCCAATTGCCCCGCCTCTCCCCTTCCAAAAAAAAAAGAAAAAGTATGTTTCAGTCTGCACTCACAGTTCATTATGGAAGTGGATAGCATTTTTCACCATTATTCCTTTGTAATTGTCATGGGTCATTGTATTGATCAGAATCATTGTCTGTTCTTTGTTTTTTGTTTTTCAAAGAGGACTAAGGATGTCACAGGTGATGTCTTGATTTGTGCCTGAATTGGATTTAAGTGAGGCAGAGTTGTCAGCCTCACTATTTTCTCTTCCAGAGTCATTAAAGTCCAGTGGCAAGACTAAAGTCAAGATGATTGATGATGGCCTGGGATGCAGTGGATGACCTTGGTGTCTCCAATGTCTGACCAAGCTCTAAGTGTTCCACAGCTCCTGCTTCATAGCTGTTGGAACAAATCGTTTTCATCCACCCATTCCATCAGTTGAAGTCTTCAGATGCTTGGGGTAGACATCCCCCTAACTCACCGACAGGTTTAAGTCCTGTCCATTACCCTCAGCATGATTCAGCCGATCTGCTAAGACAGTTTTACCTGGATGTGGCCACTGTGCATGCTAGGTCTTGGAGACACAGATGAGAGCTGAGTGAAGATGGACATCAAAGGGTGGGTGAGCAGCCTTGAAAAGGGTTCAGCAAGCCCTCACACCAGAGGTGCTAGTTCTCCTGAATACCCCCCAGGCTCCCCACTGAGCAGAGTAACCAAGAAAAGAAGGCCTTTTAAGACAGATTTAAATTGTTTTTGTTTTTAAAGATTAGGTCTCTGTATCTCAGCCTAGGGGCAGCAAGGTGGTACCATGGTGCCACAGAGTGCTGGGCCTGGAGTCAGGAAGATTCATCTTCCCAAGTTCAAATCAGGCCTCAGATACTTACTAGCTGTGTTACCCTGAGCAAATCCTCTTTGCCTCAGTTTCTCTATCTGTAAAATAAGCTGAAGAAGGAAATGGCAAACCACTCCAGTATCTTTGCCAAGAAAACTCCAAGTGGGGTCAAGAAGAGTCAGACATGACTGAACAACAACAAATCTCACTTTGGCTGGAGGGGAGGGGCTGTGCTAGCCCCAGTCCCACTTTCAGCTTGGGAGCTTTGGCCTGCCTCATTTCAGACCTGGCTAAGGTAGCCACTCCCCAGCCTTAGGCAATTCCAGAGGGCTGAATTTGTTACTTATTTATTATTGTATTATATACAATATATTATATAACATTATGTATTATTATTATTTATTTATTTATTATAATATTAATGCTAAATTTAGTGTAAGTTCAAGCCTTCCTGTACTAGGTAGCTGGGGTTACCGGTGTACTCCACCTAGCCCAGCTAAATTGGTTTTTATTACGGGAAGAAACTCACTTTATTACTTCCATTTCAGTTCCTTGTACAGTTTCATATTCCCCAGGGAAATAAGATGCTCTAAGCTTGGAGGTAGTTATCAGTCCCATTGGTTTCTTCCTTGGATCTTCTCCTGAAGCATGGTTTATTCTTAGCTGTTGTTGTTTGTCCTTCATTCTTGAAGAAGATCATGATATCAGGAAGGTGATGCCATGACTTGCAAGGGAATTGGATTTAAGTGAGGGAGGGCTGTGCAAAGTCACCAGCCTCACTTTCTCCTGTGGAGCCATCTAGGCCCTGCAGCAAGACACAGATGAGGATGACTAGAGAGAGCCCAGATGCAGTGGGAGCTGTTGGCCTTTTAAGCTAAGGTACCTTTTGAAAGATATTCTTAGCTACATTTACAGCATCAGGATCAGTTTCCTAGGGCAAACCCAAAGTTTATGCAATGTTAGCTTTATGTGATGAGTCTGAGCAAAGACACCTGTGGCAATTAAGTCCAGCATGGCTCCTTCCTGCAGCCACCACTGAGGGGAATCCAGCCCAAACTAACAGCATTTTTATTTGACATCTGCCGAAATTAAGCTTCCTCAGAATACAGTCTTTCTATTTTGTCAGTGTAATTATGGGCCCCAGAGATCCTTCCAGAAGCTGCTGTTTGTAATGATTCATGGAGCAGAAAATACACACACGTGGTTTCTGGGAGCTGGGCAAAGACAATATTCTTCCAGTGGCAGAGAACCAAGTAGCTAACTTAAGTGAGAAAACTTAATGGTACTAAAAAGTTGTCTCTCACCTTTTTAGAAATTCAATTGTGTATGTGTTTATGGGGGTGTGGTGGGTTGGGGAATGAACAAAACAAAAAAGGCAAAATCTCTTCTTTAAACTTGTTTCATTCTAAAATCAAATGAATTTACTGTGAGGAGTAGATAATAGAAATTCTGTGTTGCACAATCCATTCCTACTCATGCAGTCCAGGGTAAATTGCAGATAGGGTTTGGACTTACATGCAGGCAAGTATAATTTCGGAGGAGTTGAATACGGCTTTTCTGTCTCCTAAAATGCCTTCCTAGACCTCGTTGATGCCTGAAATTCTACTATTAGAATTACTTTTTTTTTTTTAGCAAATCTTTGATTCTTATTAAAATAGAAATACCCCTTTAGAAATAGAAAATAGAAATCCTTCTTCGAGAGGGATTTTGTTTGAGGGAGTGGGGAAAGAAAAGGCCAGGATGAGAGGAGGGAGACTGGCCTTCTGACTTCAATAAAGTGGATTCTCTGTGTGGAGTGGAGGGAGGGGCATGTGACTGGGAATGAAGCCCAAAGACAAATCGGACCTCCTGAATAAAAGAGAATCGGGCAGGACCTGGGTTGGAATCTTGACTAACATTTACTGGCTGAATGAACATGGACAAATCATTTCATCTCTTGGTCTCAGTTTCCTCCATTCCTTCCATTATCTATGGGGATAATGAAACTCACACTACGGAATTCACCAGGTTGTTATGGGGAAATCACTTTATAAATGTTGCCACTTAAATAGATATAAATTATTATGCTTATGTCATAACTTCAGCCAAGACTAGCTCTCAGATTCTGGGATTTAGTTTGTTCAACCATTGTGAATTTTTCTTACCTTCGTTCCTCAGACTTTAACACAACCAAATCTCTTAATAGGTTCCAATTACTGTTTTATTAAGGACTTAACAATGGCTGAACCAAACTATGAGTGAAAATCTTTTTTCTAAGTGACAAAAAAAAAATCTCCCATGGTTTCACACTAGGTTTTGCTCTGCTTGTCTGTGTGTCCTGTTTAAAATTCTTCTGTAATTTCTGGTGCTAATGGTCTAGAGACTTTTTAATCCCCTAGAAGGTCTCCAAGACTAAAATACCATAAGAATATGAAATAATTCCATTTTTCCCTATGCATATTAAAGATAGTGATAATAATAACTAGCATTTAAATGGCGCTTTAAGGTTTGCAAAGTACTTTACAAATAATATCTCATTTGATACTCACAACATCCCTGGGAAGAAGATGCTATTATTGCCTCCATTTTACAAATGAAGAAACTGAGGCAGCAAAGGTTAAGTGAATTGCCCAAGGTCACACAGCTGAGCCTGGATTTGAAGTCAGGTCTTCCTAATTCCAGGTACAACAATGTATTCACTCTGTCACCTGGCTGTCAGCCACTAAAAATATCTGGAGCAAATACCTTTTTTGGGCAATGAGAAAGATGAGCTAGAGAACCTAATACAAAGAAGTAAATATGACTTCATAAGATTCACTGAGACTTGGGGGGATGAAACTTACCTATGACTAGATTATGACTCTCAAAGGGTATGCCTTTAAAAAAAGAAAAACCACAGCCTCAGACACTTGACACATTTACTAGCTGTGTGACCTTGGGCAAGTCACTTAACCCCAATTGCCCTGCCAAAATAAAACTAAAAAAAAAAAAAGAAAGAAAGAAAAACTCACAGAGCAGAACAGGTGAAACAACTGGGGGAGGAGGGTAAGGTAGCACTATATATAAAGAATAAATACATTAGAATTTGGGCGAAGATCAAGGCAGGCAAAACAGAAACAATATTGTTATTGAAATAAGACATTGGTCATTGTCACAAACAGAAAAGATAGATGAAGTACTCAGAAAACAGGTGACTAGCCTAGTACAGAGGTATGATATAGTGCCAGGTGACTTCAGTAGTCTAGATGTCTCTTGGAGACATTAGATTTCTCTCTCTCTCTCTAGCTCCCAAAAGTAGAGCAGCCAATAATTTCTTAATTTGCTTTAATGTTCATTTCCTCCTTTAAAAAGCAGAGGAGTCAACAAGGAGAAATATTACTTTGGATCTGATTTTCACCAGGGAAAAATTGGTTTCTGGGATGGAAATTATCACTTTTCTCTTTAGAAATTGTGACAAAGAGAGAGGAAAGACATTAATAGGCTGATATTCACCCTAGATTTGAGTAGAATGAGTTTTAAAGGGTTAAGAAGAAGGATAACTCAGAACCCACAAACTCAAATTATATAGTTCAGGATGGATGGAATGTTGTCAAGAATGAAATTCTGAAGATACAAAGAGAAGACATTCCTATGAGAAAGTATAGCATACTTCTGAGCCAACCCCTGGACTCCTATTGACACTTGAAGATTAGGTCTCCAGAGGGTGGTGACCTAGAGGGAGTATTTCTGTAGATCTGAGATCATACTACTTGAATAGTTTTCAGCTATATCTGACTCTTCCTAACCCTTTTTGGGGTTTTCTTGGCAAAGATACTGGAGTGGTTTGCTGTTTTCTTCTCCAGCTCATTTTACAGATGAGGAAACTGAAGCAAACAGGGAGAAGTGACTTGCCCAGGGTCACGCAGCTAGTAAGTGTGTGAGGCCAGATTTGAACTCAGGAAGATGAGTCTTCCTACTCCAGTCCCAGCTCCCTATCCAGTGTGCCGCACACCTAGTTACATTACTTCAGTTCAGAAGCCCCTACTAATGTGCTACCCGTTAAGAGTCAACTAATAGATGTAATTAGTTCAAACCAACAGCGTTTGCTAAAATAGCACTATAAGAATAGTAGCTGAAAGGACACACTCAGACACACACCAGCAAAACCTGGGGTATCCTCTCTGACAAGTATAGCATCAGTGGGAAGAAAGGGCACAAACTGAGACTTGGGAAGCACATATGTAGATAACACATATGAACCAGCCAACTCACAATTCTGTTACTTCAGGGTCCTGATCCGCTCTCCCCTGTAAACATTTTCCATATTTCTCCCCTTTCAGGGAAGCATGTCTCTACTAAGCAGTTGCTTAAGTGGGTTCCTATGGCTTTTCCCCTTCCACAGAATGATGTGATTGCCAGGGCTAATTCTATCTTTAGTCCATACCCAGCTCTCGTTTATGTTGCCAGAAGTTCTGCTCTGCAAAACTGTTTCTAGCATTGAGTGATTCTGTATCTGTATCCACATGCATGTGGAGAGTATGTATCTCTGCTCCCTCAGCTGTGCCTTGAATTCTCTTGAAATGACTCTTCAAATGCTACATGGAGTGTATATGGGTGAGTAGCTCTACTAATGTGGGAGAGAGAAGACATTCCCTCCTCTGCCCACTACCCATGCCCAGAGTGATGCCCTCTCTGTGTTCTTCCTCTATCGCTGCCTCCCCACCTCGATAGATTTGTTCAAACTACATTAATTATTTCTCAAAGATCATTCAGGGTCCACATCCAGTATGACTCAGGGAAGGAGAGAAGTTCACACTTCAGAAGGAGACAACAGGATATTACCACATTAGTAACACGTTAAAATCTCATCATTTGTGACTATATCTTGTGACTACATCAACTGAGGGGAGAAGACACCAAATTCCCTCAACTTCATAGAGGAAATGAGGGGTTATCTAAAAAGCTATGCTCTACTCTTCAGTCACTTGTCCCTTTGTCCTATTCCCGATAATGACATGGTAAATCCCAACCTTGGTTAAATGCCAGCATCTGCCTTCTTCACTACTGTTCATGTACTGTTGAATGTAGCTGGAGAAAATCACAAAACCGTGTAGACTAGGTCCATTACAAATTTGTTCGCTAGTCTCATCTGGGCGCTCACTACATCAAGGAAAACATTCTCTTCCTCTCTAATTGACTCTTGTTAGTGACTGTTTCAAACTTTCTTCTCTCTCCTCAAGCCTTCTATGGCACCCTATCCATTCAACTGATGATTTTGTCTCACAATTTCCTAAAAAAAAAATTGAGGCCAAGAGAAAGAATTATGGAGTCTGAATGCAGATCAAAGCATACTATTTTTCTCTCTTTTTGTGGTTTTTTTTTCTCGTGGTCTTTCCCTTTTATTCTGATTCTTCTTTCACAGCATGACTAATGTGGAAAGATGTTTAATATGGTTGTACATGTGTAGCCTATATCATATTGGATGCCATCTTGGGGAGGTGGGAGGGGGAAAATTTAGAATTTACAATCTTATAAAAGTGAATGTTAAAAACTAAAAATAAACAAATAAATTTTTAAAAGGTAGATAGAAAATAGATTGTGAAACGCTTTCAATACCAGACAGAGGAGTTCTTATATTTGATCCTAGAAGTAAGACAGAGTCACCGGAGGGTACTGAGCAGAGGAGCGATATGAACAGACCTATGCTTTAGGCTTGAAGCTTAATATTTAAAAAAAAAAAACTAAGATCATGGCCAAAAAAATTAAGGCCATTTACCTACAGCTCCCACTTTCCTCCTCCTTATCAGGCATTTCCTCTACTACGTCCTCTTTCACTCCAATCTGAGTCAGAATCTCCTTGTCATAGCCAACCCCTTTACATGCACCTTTGACTCCACTGCCTTTACCATCTCCTCTAGCATACTGCCCTCACTATCATCCCTGTTCTCTTATGCTGGCTCCTTCCTGCTCAGTTTCTCCCCATCTTTCAAAAACCTCACTTGGTCCTATCATCCCTACTAGCTATCATCCTAGATCTCACCTCTCCTTCAGGGCTAAACTCCTTGAGAAATCCATTAATCCATTAAAACTAAGTGCCCCCCGCTCCCTGTCCTTTTACTCATTTTTTGAACTGCTCAGTCTGGCTTCCCCCTTCACCATTCAGCTGAAACTGCCCTTTCCAAAGTCACTAATTATCTCTTTATTGCCGAATCTAATGGCCTTTTCTCAGTCCTCATCCTTCTTTAACTGTCTACAGCATTTGCCACTATTGATTACCTGATCTTGCTGAATATGCTCTCCTCTGTAGATGTTTGTGTCACAATTCTATCCTGGTTTTCCTTCCATCTGTCTGGCTCATGTTGCATCTTTATCTACATCATGACCACTGACTAGAGTCATTGCCCCCAGGCTCTGGCCTGGAAGGCTAGTGTCCTTTTGCACTCTACTATATCCTTTGGCCCCAATGAGTTCTATTACCAACTCAGCAGATGAGTGCCATATGCTCCAGTCCCATAACACTGGACTGGACATCTTGATGTTTTTCAGGCATCCCAAATTTGACATGTCCAAAAGAGAATTCATTTTTCCCCAAACATCCCCACCTTCCAAACTCTCTTATTATTGTTAAAAATAACATCATCCTCCAAGTCACCCATGCTCTCATCCTCAGTGTCATTCTTGAATCCTCACTGAAACTCACTCAATACAAACTTTACATTCATTATTTCATATGATCCTCACAAATACCCAATCAGGTGAGTGCTAACATCCCTATTTTATAGATAAGGAAATTGTTTCTTAAAGAGGGTACGTGATTTGTCCAGGGTCACCCATCTAGTAAGTGTCTTAAGTGAGACTTGAACTCAGGTCTTTTTGACTCCTAGTCTAACGTTCTTTTTTTTTTCTGGAGAGGGCAAGGCGAGGCAATTGGGGTTAAGTGACTTGCCCAAGGTCACACAACTTATAAGTGTGTCAAGTGTCTGAGGCCAGATTTGAACTCAAGTCCTCCTGACTCCAGGGCCATTGCTCTACTCACTGCACCACCTAGCTGCCCCTTAGTCCAACATTCTATCCACTAAACCATAATGTTAACAGAAATAGGGTTACAGAATTATCATCTTTCATTAAAACCTATTCATCCAATAAATAGCAATGTCCAGGTTCTCTCAGGACTTTCATAATTCAGTATATAATCATTTGACAAGGATTAAAGTAGTTTGCCTAGAGCAAGAGTTCTTAGCCTGAGGTCCTTGGATAGATTTTAGGGGACTTGGATGGGGAAAATTTTACATATTTATTTCCTTTGTAATCCTATGAACTTTGTTTTATGCATTTAAAAACATTATTCTGAGAAGGGGTCCATAGGCTTCACTAGACTGCCAAAGGGTCCATGATACACACAAAAAAATATTAAGAATCTCTGGGCCTAGAGTAATAATAAAAGCATTCAAAAGATTAGAAGGGCACTGGATTGTTTAAATAAAGGGTCATGAAATGTTTCATCATAAGGATAACCAGGTCGTGCTGGGCCATATTTTCTTTGTCTTATTCCTCTACTTCATTTCTCATGTCTAACAATTGAAGCTTTTCTGGGAAAGTTACTCAACATTTCTTTAAATGTTTTTAGCTCCAGAAAACCTTAAACTTCATCTAATTAGCTCCCTCCCTATCCTACCTGTACTAGAATGTCAGTGACCTTACTTCAGTCTCCCAGATTTCCCCAATTAACAGTGGGCTCAACATGCTACAATTAAGGAGGAAATGCCTGAGTCTGAGGGACTGGCAGGTATAAACAGTGTCACAGTGTTCTAGTATCTGGTGACAGCTTTGCTTCACTAAAGTCGGTGTGCCTGACCCCATGTGCATCCTGAATAATTGACTCATGTTTCAGCTGAAACATCAAGACATCCCAATGACACAGGGACAGACCTTTTTTTGTTTTAATTAAATCTTATGCTTAAAATCACTTCTCAAAGTATAAAATCCTCTCTATATGCATGGATTAAGCAGAGATCTAACAGGTTCATTGATTTCTCAAGATCAGTCGTGATGATCATGAAAGACTTGAGAGCTAGAACACAAATCCCTTGTCAGACTTCTACATCACCAAGCATGTGGTAGAGCCATGTAATTCACATAACCGTGCTGTTTCTATCTCAAAACAAGAGTGCTGATAAGGAAAATTGCCATCATATGATCATAACTGTAAAATTAAAAAGCCTTTTGGAGGTCATCTAGTCCAACTCCCTCACTTCACAAAGAAGAAATAGGCTAATGAACATTAAGGTAATTGATAGAGATCACATTGATGGCAAAAATCAGAGGTAGAATTTGAACCTAGATGTCCATAAGTGCCTGGACCCAAGATATCAGGAAGAGCAGAGACCTCTTTAATATTACTGCAATGTTGAAAAGTATCTGCCTCAGTTCACCTGAACAGTGGATGAGAATTATCCACTACCACTAGTGACCCCTTCTTCCTTTGACCCTTTACTGGAAGATTGTTTTAATAATTAGGGTGGGACTTCTCCTTTGGAATGCTAAGGCTATCAAGTGCTTTTAATGAGTTTTGCCTTTGTTTGAATGGGCAGGTAAAGTGGGACCCTTTTGTCTTTTGTTTCAGAGTTCCTCAGCACTGAGGTAATCAAGTACCTTTGATGAGTCTTGCTTTTTAAAAGTAATGGCAAGCAAGTGGACTTTTTGCCATTTGTTTAATGCTTCTCAGCACTGAGGCAGTCAAGTGCCCCAGGGTCCTTGAGATATAAGATCTGAGGTTGGCGTTTTGTTTGGGGAGCATACTCATTCAAAGAGTGTTGGTGACAAGACTCTAGGTAGCCACTAAAGCAGCCTCCCCCAGGCTTTGAAAGCCCAGATCTTGGTGCTTCTCTCTGGTAACTATGTATTGCTATGGATAGACTGCTTTGTGTTTATTTGCTCTGTTTATCTAACATATGCTTGTACTTTCTCCTTTTATTTTCTCTGAAGTTCAGGATGCTGGCTTTTTCCCTGAACTAAGTGAATGATACGTGTATGTTTAATTAAACTGAGATTGTTAACCCCTTAAAGTTGCTTTCCTTAGAAAAGCAGATCAAAGAACCTGTGCTAGTAGCCCTCTTGTTATTGATCTTGTGTTGGTCTTTCACCTCCACAGCAGTTGCTAGCAACATTGTTGTTACAATGGCACAACTCCTCTCCTGTTGCAACCAGTGCACCTATATCAACATCCTTTAGAAGATAAGTAATTTATTCCTACTCTGGAAGCCTCACTCTCTTCTCCTCAGGAAGAGCTTTGTATCTATCTAGTCCTTAGCTCTCTATGTTCAGTGATCTTTCTGAAGCCCAACAATTCAGCAGTAAAATTTATGAATTAAATGGAATCAGGTTGAGATTAATGGATTGCATGCTGCTCAGAATTTAAATATTGTAGGAGGTTAGAGTTAGAAATCCAATCTGACCCCTGTCATCTTCTCTCTAGTAAACTATAAGTAAACTTTCCCTAGAGAAGCCTTGATTGTAGTCTGGTTTTAAGTATATGAAAGACAAAGGGATAGGAACAAGCAATTTATCAATAAACAATTATTAAGCACCTACTGTATTCCAGGCACTGAGCTAAGTGCTGGGGAGACAAAAAAGAGGTGAAAGATAGCTCTTGCCCCCAAGGAGCTTACAATCTAATGACAGAGGAACTGAGACCAGACCTATCATTTCATTGTTATAGGGAACTCACCAGTGAGGAAACTCCCTGTACCAATGTAGGTCTGTACTTTCTCTGTGGTTTAGAGCTTTAGGGATTTGCCTTGAGCACTTAGAGCAGGGGTGGGAAACCTGAGGCCTTAAGGCCATGTGTAGCCCTCTAAGCCCTCAAGTGCAGCCCTTTGACTCAATCTAAACTTCACAGAACAAATCCCCTTAATAAAAGGCCAACAATTCCCCATCCCTGATAGAGGTTAAGGGACTTAGTTTGAGTCAGAGGTGAGACTTGAACCCAGGACTTTCTAGCTTTGCGTCCAGCACTCTCTCCACTATACCGTGCTGCCCCTCATGAAATATATAGGATTTTAAAATAGAAATGACTTTAGAGGTAATCTAGTCCAATTCCTCCTTCTTATAGATGACGGAACTGAACACCAGGGAGGCCAGTGATTTGAAGAAGCCTCATTCTCCACATCTTTGGGAGAAAAAAAAGGTGGTTGTTTTCTGTTGGCCTGTTGGCTGTTATTGTTGTTGTTGGCCTGGCGCTGCCCCAGCATCAGTTCTGTATTTTGTGCCATGAGCATTGCATACTATACTTAGCCCATCTCACTGGTATGGCCACTCACCTTAATTGAATGACACTGTGCTGTGTCTTTCTCCTTCAGCTTTCCACATCAGGCTGTCTATGGATACAGTTTTGCTGCATCACAAAGCTAATAAATGGCAGAGCCAAGACTATAGCTGGCATCAGAAAAAATCAGGTCAGAGAAGGGGAGGAGGGATGAGGAGGGGAGGAGGGATGAGGAGGACCGGAGGGAAAGTGTGAGAGGGGAGCTGCTCCTTGTGTCCTCTGAAGATTTCTCTGGGATGCTTCCTTCCTTCCCCAGGCTATGTGGAACAGTTGGGGCACAGTGTGGGCTGATGGCGCTAACACTTCCAGCTGGACCTTCACCTACCCTGGGTATTTAGGAGAGATGAACTACTGAACTTCCACTGAAATCTTACTCCCATGATTTTTCATGTGTCTGCGAGGTGACCTGAGTTCTCAAACCCTATGCTAATGTAACACATATTCGTTGTCACTGATAAGGCTTCAAATCCAGCCTGCCAATGGATTTTCATCCAAGGACCAGCCTAGCTGAGTTTGGAGAGTTCATTACTGAAAAGTTACGACTAGCCATTGTAACTCATGTCAGTAGAGGGAGTAAACACATTAAAAAAAAACATTTTAAATTTTTTTAAAGAAAAGATATGGAATGAAGTTGGTATTGAATTGATGAAAACTGCCTATGCATGATGGTGAGTTGAGAAAGTGTGTGAGAATTGTGTAAGAGCTGAAGCCTGGTGTGACTGGGTGGCATGGACCCAGGAGATGGCTCCTCTGCTTCTCCCTTTTATATGGATTTACATATCCTCCCCTGGAGAGTTGTGACTCCTGTGCCCCTGACATACTCTGTATATATGTATTTGGCCATTTGTCCCCTTCCAAGGGGCCACTTCATCAGTATTAAACGTAGGATGGTAATTATGGAAATAGAAGGAACAACAGATATTGTAACCTTGAGAATACTCTCTTCCTCTGATCTGCTTCACAACTCTATATCTGTGCCAAGATTCTGCTGATTAGTAGTTCTCAAGTTGGGCGCTCTGATATATAGTCTCTAGCTCCCCAATCTGATACTCTTTTTATTAAGCCATTCTACCGTTATTTATATGCACCCTACTCACTTCTCAGAGTCCTACTGACTCTTACTCTGCCAATAACCTTTATTCCAGTTTAGAAGCTGTCTGAAAGCCAGACAGTACTCCAGGGAAGGTTTGGCAACTTACAATTGTGTAACACCTGTAAATATGCAAAAACATCCTCATAACAATAGTGGGAGGCACGTATTACAAGTCCCCATTTTAGAGATCAAGAAACTGAGGCTGAGAAGCACAAGATTTGCCCAGAATAGCCCAATTCGTAAGCGTCTAAGCCTGAATTTGGACTTGAGTTTCTTGACCCTGAGTCTATCACTTACCATTGCACCAAGAGTTGTTAATCTTTTTGTGTGATAGACCCCTTTGGCAGTCTGGTAAAGCTTATAGACTCCTCAGAATAATGTTTTTAAATGCATAAAATAGAAATGCATAGGATTACCAAGGAATCCGATTATGTGAAAATAGTTATCAAAATATAAAAAAAAAATTCATAGACCTCCTGAAATATGGACCCTTTGGGAGTCTGTGAACCACAGGTTAAAAACCACTGCACTACACAATGCTTTGAGCTGAGCTAAAACATTTATTAGGCATCAGGTTTATGGAGGAGCTGTCTACTTGCTAAAGGTGGAGTGGAAAGAGAAAAGTGATCTGGACAGCTCCACCTGAGTCAAACATTCACAATACAGCATATTCTTTTGTTGTTGTGAATTCCTATCTTACCATAGAACCAACGTATTACTTGATCGGAAAGATTCTTCCTATTTTTGTACAGAAGTCTTTAAGCCATAAAAGACACTAGGCTGACCATATTGCTCTGAAACAAAGCAACAGAAATTAAAAACAGGCCATCTTCTCTAAGATGAGCCATGTGTTGCAGCTTAACTTGCAAAGATATTTACTAAGAGTCCATTTCCACTAAGATTACTTTTGCCTTATCACGTGAGATCATAGGATTTAACTGGAAGAGAGCTTAGAGTTCATTTAAGGTCATGTGGTTTAATGGGAATATTCCAGATTTGGAATTAAGATCCACTCAAATTCATTTGACCTCTCTGAGGTAAATTTCCTTATTTGTAAAAAAAAAAATGTAAATAGTACTTTCCATAGAACAGTTAATGTGAGTAAAGTACTTTGTAAGCCTTAACTCACTATATATTTAAATATAACCACCAGATGGCATTGATAGCTCTTCACTGGGGAGTTTCATGCTTACCCTGGTTGTTAGTACCAGGACATGTTAGAATGGAAGGGCTGAATCACTATTATAATGTTTAGGGTACCAACAAGTCCCCAACCTATTATCCTTCAACTCTACCCTTCCCTCTGAGGGGTATGTAAAATTACAAAACCACTCTCCTCCACAAAAAAAGTAGCTCTAAGTCCCTACCCACTAGCTAATCTCACCTCCCTTTGAACTTTTTGCAAAGCACTAATCATATGATCTTGACATAATGGAGTTATTTTTCAGGTGGGAATGCTATTGCAATATTTTCACTCAGCATAGATTTGCTAAGTAAATGAAATAGCACATAAAAAGATTGAATACAATGACTCATAAACATTTTCAAAGGAGCTATTAGGCTATTGCTCTTCTATTTCTAAAAAGTAGCCCTCCCATATAACCACTGGAACATAGGACTGCTAGAAAACACACACACACACACACACAGTCTGAATTCTCCCTTGATCTGTCAAAGGAGCACAATCACAGTTGCCTCGGGATGACCAAGTCACTTTCATATAACCACTTCATCAGATGTTGGTACTAACTCTAGGTGCAGGCTGTAGGAGACACAACACACCCTCCAATTTGTGCTGGATTATGCCCTCTCAGGAGAGCAGGTTGTTTATCTGATCATTGGTGTAACACCAACGTTGCTTGCAGCTGCTGTGGAGGTGTAAGACTAACAACACCAGCACACAGGAAGGCTGCTAGTAGAGGTTCTTTGATCTGTTTTTCTAAAGGAAAGCAACTTTAAGGGGTTAACAATCTTACTCTAATTAAACATACATATGCCATTCACTTAGTTCAGGGGAAAAAGTCAGCACCCTGAACTTCAGAGCTAATACAAACAGAAATTACAAACAGAAAAATAACACAAATCAACAGAAAGGCTTCTGTCTGACTATAGAAATACATACAGCTACCAGAGAGAGAAACACCATCATCTGGGTTTTCAAAGCCAGGGTGCTCCTTAACAGCTACCCAGAGTCTTATCTGGCCAAATCACACAAATGCTCTTCCAATGGGTAAACCCCAAAGCAAAATGTTAACCTCAGAGTATGTATACTGTTTCCAATCAAGGACTCTTGATTTAATCAAAGACTCTTGACTCAAACAAAGCAAGACTCAATCAAAGACACTTGATTGCCTTAGTGCTGAGAAGCACTCCAAAAGAAAAAAACAGCAAAAAGTTCCATTTTGCTTGCCATTACAATTGGTGGCAAGGGAACTTCTGACCTTGTATGGCCAAAGCTGACTCATTAGAGAGATGAATCAGCAGTGAATCAGGGTGAGGAGAAGGACTGCCATTGTCATTTTGTCCCTCACTCTATTCTCTCTGATTTACAATAGCTGTCTTTCTCTCTTCCTCATGTACAATGATGGAGAAGCAGACAGATGAGGAGTGGGTGTTACAAAAGTGAGTTATTATTTAGTCCAAGCCCTTCATTTCACATATGAGGAAACTGAGGCACAGAAAGACTAAGAAGTTTGTCCAAGTTCATAGAGATAGGTGCTAAGTAACATAGCAATGATTTGAATCCAGCTTTCCAGACTACACATTTTATGTCCTTTTTTCCATCTTCCTCTCATGAAAGGGAGAAATCATTCTGATGACTATTTTCATGATACAAGCATTAAGAAAATATACTAAAACCTCTAATTTTTCCATGTCGAAAACCAAGCTAACCATAAGAAAATAAAATGTCAAGTATAATTGAACCAAGGGGACTTCTGGACAAATTTATCTATTTAATTTCCCATGATTCTTCCCAGAGATATACTATTCAACAGCCATTAGACATTCAGTGATCCTACTAGATCATATCTGACAAGCCTACAATATAACACATAGAACCGGCTTCCCAAAGGGGCAACTTCCCTTATAGTACATGTACTCAGCTGTATGTAGAATGACCTCTGTTACTCCAGATTGATTGGTGCTCATAACCGGTGGGGTAGGATAAATCAGGATGCCATCCTTTTTCTTTCTACATAGGCATGTGCATTTAAAAACAAACTTACTCTCCTGGCCAACACCTATACAACTCAAATTAATGGGATTTATATAAAGTTAACCTGAAGCCTTTGTATTGTAGATAGGCAAGCCATTGGCTGGGAGTTGGGTGCCGAGACTTCAAGGAGTTTTCCTCTTGGGCGAAATCAAGGACCCTCTCTTTTGTTGTTGTTCAGTCATTTCAGTCATGTCCAAATCTTCATGGCCTTATTTGAGGTTTTCTTAGCAGAGACACTGTGGTGGTTTGCCATTTCTCCTGCTTATTTTGCAGATAAGGAAACTGAGGCAAACAGAGTTAAGTGACTTCATCTCACTCCTAGTGGGAGAGAGCCTTCACTCTGCATTGTCTAGTACATTCTCCTATATATATCTTCTTTGGTTTCTGTTTTGCTCTTGATTTGGTTAAGTGGACTTTCTTTGATAATTGCTATATGCATGTTCATTGTGAAATTGGTATTTGGTGAGAAAGGGAGTTAAGCCCTTGGATAAAAAGCTTGGGGTCTTGCTTCCCTCCAATAATGAAACAATCAGAAGTTAGACCAAACCAAATTATATCCCCTAGACTATTAATATTTAAGGAAGCAGGTAGACGTAAATCTAGCCCGGTACCCCCCTTTTTGGAAGAGTGCAGGGTGGCCAGTCTCTGCCTTCTGCCTCTTTCTTACCCTCCTTGCAGTAACAAAAGTCTCCCTTAGAGAAAGGAGAGAGGAAAAGCTAGAGATGTCTCTTCTGCGTATCTATGAGTCACATGAGATTTGCTATAGGTGAGAGGACAGCCCTCATCATACACGGACCTCACAACATGTAGGATGTTTGCCACAATAGTAATAAAATAACTTTGCTACCAAAAAAGCAAATAGTGAGTACACCAGAGAGGTAAGAACAAAGTGCCAGATTCAGGACAAGGTATTTTTGTGGTCTAGACACAGTTTGTAAATTTCATGCCTTGACTCTTGCTGCAAAGCTTGGAGCCTTCACTATAACACAGACAATTTTACAGCCCCCCCCCCCCAAATAAATACTATGTTCCATGAAGGGCAGAATTTTCTGTCATTAAAGTATGTTCATAGAACTATAGAACTAGAAGGGAACTTGGAGGTGATATTGTCCAACCCCTTAATTTTATAGATAAAGAAACTGTGGCCCAGAGAGATTAAGTGACTTGGTGAAACTCAGACAGGTAGTAAGGTCAAAGACAGAATTTGAACCCATATCCTCTGCCTCTGGAGTTATTTGCTCTTTCTACTGTACCATAAGAAATATTAAACAGCATCCTTCACTATATCCCCTTTCTATTGTACTCTAGACAGATGCCAACCTTACCTATCCCTTTATCCAAGCTCTGAACAATAATGATTGAGTTCTGAGGAAGAAGAGATCCCTTTCATCTGAAGGGTCAAGAAGTTTCATGTGAGCTGGCCTTTGAGAGATAGGCAGATTTCAAGAGACTACTAATTATATAGGCAGAGAGAGAGAGAGAGAGAATGGAAATCCTAGGCAAAGGAAACACAATGGGCAAGTATATAAGAAGGAAGTCAGAAGAATACAGTGAAAAGATAGCTGAAATTGGAGTCACTGGCAGGACCTAAGTTCCAATCCTGGAAAGGCTACTTTCTACCTGTGTGAACTTGGTCAAGTCACAACTTCTCTTGGTCTCAGTTCCTTCACTTATTTTATAATAAGGGATTGAATTAAATGAGCTCTGGACTTGCTAGCTCTAGATCTCTAAGTCTATTGGTCTATAAGTCCATGATATGTTCAAGGGATGATTATCCAACTTGGCTAGATTACAGAGTACCTAACAATAATAAACACTGCTGGGCCCAGGCAGTTTCCTCCCTTCTTCTCCACTTAGGGGCCCATCTACTCTAAAGTGAATTCAGCCCTGGGTAGAAGAGAGTTTTGTTCATTCTTTGTTCTTGAAGAGGACCAATGACATCATGAGGGTATTGTCTTGACTTGTAAGTGAATTAAATAAGTGGGACAGAACTGTGCCAAGTCGTCAGCCTCACTCCTCCAGAGTCATTGGAGTTCAGTGACAAGACAAGAATCATAATGCCAGGTAATGGCCCAGGAAAGGAGAGCTTGGACCTGTAATGAAAAGAGTTAGTCTCACTTTCGTCACTTTTTTTTTGTCTCATTACATCTCTGTCTCAGTGCCCTGGAGACGATTAACTTGCTTAAATTTCTTAATTTACTTAAAGCTTATATTTTGGTTCATGTCCAGGGTCTCCTGAAAGGAGACATAGAAAGATACTCAAGGTACAATATGACTCATGTACAGGACACAAAAAAACACAAAAGATACATCTAACATAAAATAGAAACATACATTGAGGGGAAAAAACAAGTGACGATGTTAACTACTGTTATAGACTGCCAGGAGGTTGAGACTTAGAACTCATTAGAACATAACTAACTAGGCATTGTTCTTTCACCTTGGCCCTGCACTGTCCTCTCAAAGCCTATGTCTATTAGCCAGCCAGGCAAAAGCTTAGGCTTCTCTTCATCAGTGGTCATCTTTGACACAGAAACTTCCACTAATCAGCATCTCTACTCAGCACCTCCAGACCTCCCAAACACACCTCCAAGCCTATACACTGCCAACTTCAGATTAATACTCAGTCACCTGAGATCAGGCAAAGAAATATAAACAGAAAAGGGAGCCCAAAACACATGCTCAGGCTCATTGAGACAGGGCATGTGTTTTAGCTAACATGTGCTGTGCAATTTACTATTCTGTTGAGAGTGTAGAACAAAGTAAATCCTGCCTAAAGCCCTCAGGGGAGAGCAACTTACAGCAAGGAGTGTCTGGGGGAGAAAAGAGCCAGGGGTGGAATCACTCCCTTTTTAAAGGTTCAATAAATCATCAGTTCTTTCTATTCAGTGGCCAAAAAGGTGACAATTTCATCATTCCCAAAGCACCCAAGCACACACAGATGGGTGGACAGGAAAGCTAGTTTTGTACATCCTCTGTTCAATTCCTAGTCACAAGTGGTTGAGAGAGCATAATATAAATTAAGACTGGAAAGGCAGGCAAAGTGGAGAGCCATTAATGTCAGACTAAGCAGGTTGAACTTTACCTACTTGGACAGAGGGAAGCCACTAAAGGTTTTTAAGTATATCTCCTCTTTTTTGTCTTCAGAAAATAACCCCTGGCTTTTACAGTCTAGCCTAAAATGTCACCATCCTCAGATAATGATAGATTACTATTTATTTAAATGGGGAAATGAATATCATTTCAGAATCTAAAAGAGCACATTTAGACAACAAGATAAAATATGGTCATCAAATATTCATAAAGGATATTTTGACTCCAACCTCTCCCCTGTCATTTTGTCTTTTCAACAAACCTTTCACCAGAGGAGTAGGGTATGTATATATACATATACATATGTATATATATGTACACACACATATATATGTACATATATATACATACATATCAAGCAAACTCTAAAAACATAATCTTTTCCTAAGATATTCAGTAACTAAAAAGTAAAACTATATAACATGAATCTTCCTTCTCCCTTTCTCTTACACTTGGGAAAGAATTTCTGCCATGTGCTTTGAGTTTTTGGTTGGGAAATAAGCCCAGACTTTTAAATAGGCACTTTTAGCCCCATATTTGCTAAGTTAGCTCTTTTCTTACACTCACAGACAGATTGAGCATCTTTTTAGGTTTTACTTTCTTCCCAAGAATATTGTCAAAGATCAAATCATGAAATGCTTCAGATTCAATGTCACATGTTCCAAATAAGACTAACTCTACTTCTGGAGGACAATATTAAATTGTGCTTTATTAGAAGAAACATCTTCTTTCCTTTTAATAATAATAATAGCTAGCATTTATTTAGTACGCTAAGATTTGCAAAGTTACAAATATTATCTCATCTAATAACCCTGGGAGGTAGGTGCTATAAATATCTCCATTTTGCAGATGAGGTAGCTGAGGCAAGCCCAGGTTAAATAAGCATGTTTTTGGATTTGGAGCAAGTTTTCACATGATCATTTGTAGTTTATCATTTTCTTTTGAAAACTGTTCATATCCTTTGATGGCCTGCCTATTGTGTAATGGTACTCTTATTATATATCTGTGTCAGTTCCCTGTTTATTTTGGATATCAAACTTTTGTTAGAAACATTTTAAATATTATCCCACTCTGCCATTTTCCTTCTTATTTTATCTTCATTGATTTCATTTGTGCAAAAACTTCAGTTTAGGTAGTCAAAATTGTCTATTTTATCTTTAATGATCTCCTCTTTCTCTTAGTTGGATAAGAATTTGTTCCCTAGTTGAAGAACATATATAGTCCTGTATCCATTTTGAGATTATTGTGATATATGGTGTAATGGTATGGTGATCTAAAGCTGATTTCCACTAATTTCTGCTTTCTGATTTTCTCAGTATTTTTTTGTCAAAAAGGGAATCCTTCCCTGAGCATTTTGTGGTTTGGGATTTATTCAGCAGTGGACTTTTATTTCTAATTGTTTCCATGTCTTGTTTATCTAGTCTTATCCACTGATCTACTTTTGTGTGTGTATGTGTGTGTGTGTGTGTGTGTGTGTGTGTAAACCATTACTAAATAGATTTGACAACTAATGCTTTATAATATAGCTTTAGGTCTGGTAGAGCTTTGCCAGTTTTTCCTTACTATTCCCCTTGAGATTATTGGCCTTTTGTTTTTCCAAATTAATTTTATTATTTTATTTTATTCTAAAAAAAATCTCCTCAGGAACTTAGCATAGCACTGAATCCATAAATTAATTTACCTAAATTAATTATCATTATTATCATTTTTATTATATTGGCATGGCCTAACCATGAAAAGTGAATATCCCTCCAAATATTTTTCTTCCTTTATATTAAAAGAAGCAGAGGCAACGTGGTGTAGTGGATAAATATCTGACTTTCAAGTGAGGAAAAGTCTCACCTTTGATACATATGAGCTATATGACACTGTCAGTGTCCCAATCAACATTCTAAGGCTGAAAATTGCAGAACAATTGGTCATCTGTATTGGCAGAGGAAGTTCCCTCTTCTGAATTCCATATTTCAGTGAACTCATAAGTCCAGTCTGAAAACAAAAATGGAATATATTTTTAAAGAGAGAATTTCAGGTCTCAACAGTGGCTTAAACTAGGCTAACAAAGGGCTGGCTAGTGGTGATCCTTAGGGAGTTTAGTTACATTAATTTTTAAGAACTATGTAAATATTTTATCAAGTATATGTAAATGGATATTTCTGACATGCTTGAGGTTGCTTGAAAATCATTTATTCTCTTCTATTGGTTCCTGTATATAGTACAAATGTGTAACGGTCACATTTGGGATCTGTTTTCACCATACCACAGAGGGGAAAAAACAACTTTTTAAATATCCCCGGAGACTGATCATACTTGGGAGTCTATTGTATATAGCAGCCTTGGGGGCAAAGAAAAGTGTGAAAACATAAGCGATGGCAGTGTTGGTTGCTATAAAGGTGCCTCCTTCATTTTTCCTTTTTGAGACACCATAGAATCACCAAATTTCAGAGCTGGAAAAGATCTCAGAGGCCATCTAGTACAACCCATGCTCAGCCAAGAATACTTCCTCAACAGTGATGACAAGACTCTGCTAGATTCCACTTGGAAGTCTCCAGGCAGGAAAGAGCCCATCCCTCTCTTGAACACTTCTGATTGTTAGGAGTTTTTCTAACAAATAGCCAAAATGTGCTTTTGTGCACCTGTTTCTGTTTTTGCCCTATGGGGCCAATCAGAACAAGTTGAGGCCCTCTTTCTTATGTCAGATCTTCATAGTCAAACCCCTAATATGTCCCACTCCGAATTCTTCTCTTCCGGAATGATCATTCTTAGTTCCTATAACCAATCCTCATCTGATATGCTCTCCAGTCCCCTCGTCACTTTGCTTTCCCTCCTCTGCCAATTCTTCAATGTCCTCTGATGTAATCTGATCAGGGAAAAGAACAAAGCAACTATTAATTCCCTCATTCCAGGTACCGTGTCTATCTTAATACTGAATAATATAGTGTAACCCCTGTCCCAAAGCCTGTTAGTATGGGACTCTCTTCTTGCTAGTGGAGATGAATGCTCTTCCCTGTGTGAAGCGTGAGAGGAAGTGTGAGTCCCCATTGTGGGACTATTCAAGCTTGAGTCATTTTGGGCATTCCTGGCTTTCAACTTCAAGAGGGATGAGGCCAACTCCACTTCATGTTGCTGAAGGAAAAAAAACTCTGGGAAGACATCAGAGGAGTTGACAGTCTCTATCACATCCCTACTCCCAGCTTGCTACACTAGAGACTTCAGCAGGGGATTTCCCCTTGAATGAAATACAGCTCTCTCTCTCTCTCTCTCTCTCTCTCTCTCAGTTGAGCTGAGTTATTTCCCTCCAAATATGAGAGCTTCTTCACTCTGTATTGTTTGGTACCTATTCTCCTATGTATATCTTATCTAATTTCTCTTGTGCTACCAATTTGGATAAATGGGCTTCTTTTCTCATTTGCTATGTGTGTTTGCTGGGGAACTAGTATTTGGTGGGAAAGGAAGGAGTCACACTTTGATGTATAGCTTAGAGTCCTCCTTCTGCCACCAACCCCACCTCCCAAATAATGACAAAATAATCAGAAGTTAAATGGAACCCGATCATATCCCCTGGCCTAATAATATTTAAAGAAGCAGAAAGATATAATTCTAGCCTGGTACTCCACCCTCTCTCTAAGGAGAGCAGAATGGCCTCCAGTCCCAATTTCTTTCTCTTCCTTCTGTCAGAAATTAGTCTCCCCTGGAGAAGAGTGGGGAGAGAAGAGGATAAAGATAACTATTCTGCCTCCATTCAGTTCATACAATGACAGCCCTCACCACACATGGAGCCTTATTTACACATTGGGTCTCTTTCCTACTTTTTCACAAGAACACTCTCTCTCACTCTCTCTCTCTCTCTCTTTCTCTCCCCCCTCCCCCATCTCCACCTCCAGGCTTCCTTAAAGTCTAAAGTGAAGTTCTGCCTTCTACGAGAAGTGTTTTCCAGGCCTCCTTAATCTTAGCACCTTCCCTCTGAGACTATGCCCAATTTATTCTGTTTGTATGTTGTTTCCTCCATCAGACCATAAGCTCCTTGAGAGCAGAGACTGTCTTTTGCTTTTCTTTGGATCCCCAGCACTGAGTACAGTGGCTGGTACATAATAAACACTCAATAAATACTTGTTAACTTGACATGAACGGTTATTTATATACATCTGTAGCAATGAGGTCAATCTTTTGAACCCAGATATATAACTTTGGATTTGGCTTTATAAAATATTATTAGATTTGAACCATCATTCTAATGCTACAAAATCTTTTTGGTTCTTTATTCTGTTCTCCAGTTGTCTGCTATCTCTTCCAGCTCTGGATCATCAGTAAATTTGGTAGATGCATCGTATGTGCTTTCATCAAAGTCATTGAATAAAAGTAGTGATGATCAGCCTAAAGCCAAAACCAGATCCCTAGGATGCTCATTAGAGACCTCTTTCCAAGTTGACAATGAACCATTTATGACCGGTTTGGGGGTTTAAAAGGCTGACCAATTCCAAATCTAATACCATCTAATCCATAATTTCTCTGTCTCATCCAAAGGATGAAAGACTTTTTCAAATGTTTTGCTTCACCAAAAGGATACTATGTCTATTACCTTCTCTAGATCTGTAAATCTGTTTCCTCATCTTTAAATTCAGGATAATTATAGAACCTGCCTCATTGGGTTATACTGTATAATGCTAGCTATTATTGCTGTTGGTGTTATCATCATCATCATCATCATCATCATCATCATACCACCTGCCTCTTGTCTATCTCTAGACAGCAAGGAAAGGATCAGTAAATAGGGGGAGATTGAAGATTAGAGAGAGTAGATGATTGAGGGATCATTCCTTGCTAAAATTTGAAGTGTAGACTTTACCCAAAAATTAGTGAGATAAGGATAAGTTTTTAGAGAAGTCTTTTAAAGTTTGAAGGACTCTTACCTATTCCTGTTTGCCACATTTCTTATTTTTTCAAATGTTTTAATATGTATTATACATGTACACACACATGCACACCAAAAAATGAGTTATTGACAGATAGAAATTAAAATTTAGAGTGAAAAGTGCTTTCTCAGCCTAAAGCAGAACATTCCTTTCTGAAAGTGCTTCGCTGCTTACTTTCCTATGTATTAATAATAGATCAGGCAATAACATTCTACGTTACTGCTTTCTAATGGCGTCATAGATCTGGGCAAGTCAGAAACCTGAATCAGATTTCAAGATCTTAAACCACCTCATCTTTCTCTGTCAGCTAAAACCTGTGAAAGTGTTTAGGAATTATCATATATTTTCAGCCTGCACAGGCCAAGGAAATCTGTGGTTAGGAGACCCTTTGATTTCTAATATCATTTCCCACTCTACTTAGGAATGGTAAACACTAGTTGAGTGCAAATGTGATCATGTCCGTAAAAATGGGGAGGTCTAGATGCTCTCTAAGTTTCTTTCTAGTGTTAAGTCTTAAGGTTCTATGAGCCTATGCCTCAAAACCAAGTAAATACATCATCTATTGGCATTTGAGGACGGATGAGGAGCCCTGAAAGACCTAACTATAAACCAGATTTTTGCCTGATGGAAAATTCTTAAATCCTTAATTGAGCCTTTTATTCAAATTAGTCTTTATTCAAGTACTTAAGAACTTCTCTTCAGCTATAAGTCACAACGGGTATCAATTTTGGGTACCATTAATGATTTCCTTTCTGGTGAGGCCAAGAAATATCGAGCCTATTGTACCACCACTAGGCATATGCAAAATTATAGACCATGTGATAATTGAGGGCAATGAAACAGATATTTTTGTTATTATTAAAATGACACAAATTGAACTGCAATTGTATTGTGTGAAATTATTTTAGAGAATTTTCTTCATGACAGCAAATGTTCCCAAAAGTTTTTAAGAGCTTGATGGATCCAAATGGCTAAGGTTATGCAATTAGCAGCTTTAGACACTAAAAGAAAAATAGATCTGAGAAGAGTGGGAATTCGTTTGCATGTACAGAAATAGCATTACAACCAATTTAGAAATCTTGCCTGCCCTTTTCTTATACAGGTATATTCCTATGTCCTGCTCATCAGAGAAGGCGGGGAGAGCTCTTAATCAAGGCATAAAAAGATAATCTACAAAAAAGACAGCTAGTTAATCACATTAATTAGGGTCTTGTTAAGACTTTTATTTACTCTAATCATTTCTTTGCTGAAAGTCTTCATCTGTCATTATAATCAGTCAATAAATTCTAAATTTTTTGACTTTTTAAAAATTATGTTAGAATTTTACATAAGAACTGAAATTTTGAGCTACATTATCACATATTAACACTTGTTCTCTAGGATGTAGGCCCTTGATTAAGTTAATAGGTGGAGCAAATAGACCACTAAACTTTGAGTCAGGAAGATATGGGTTCAAAGTCTGCTTCTGTCACTTACTAGTTAGCTGTGTGACTATGAGCAAGTTTCTTAACCTTTCTGAATCTAAATGCTTAGATCATATTCTCATAAAAAGAATAATAATATATAATAATAATATAAAAAGAATAATATAAGGCTACTGGTATCTATAATAAAAAGAAAATTGTCTCTCAGGTCAAGTGACTCGCACAAAATCACAAAATCAGTCAACGATAGGGCAAAAATCAGAGCCCATGCCTCCTGACTTAGCATTAGGTGGGTGGTACGGTGGATAAAGCACTAGGCCTGGAATCAAGAAGGCCTGAGTTCTACCAGCCTCTCTTACTAGTTGAATGACTCAGGCAAGTCACAATCTTTGTCTGCCTCAGTTTCCTCAACTGCAAAATGGGGATAATAACAACACCTACCTCACAGGATTGTTGTGAGGATCATACAAGATAATGTTTGTAAAGTGCTTAGCACAGTGCCTGACACATAGTAGCCATATATGTGCTCGGTAAATGTGTATTCCCTTCTCTTTTGCTCACTTGCAGTACCACATAAATTCCATTATATCTATCACAGTGTTGTCTCAAAGGAGAATATTAAATCAATTAATAAGTGAACAACTGTAGTAGCAATTTAGATTTGAAGATCTTTCCCACCCATTAATAGGCCACGTGACCTGCTTATGTCACAGCAAGCCCAAGTCAAATGTGGTAGGAGGAGCTTCTTGAAAGGAAAAGGAAGTTACGTCACAGGAAATGCAGACAGAGATCAGTTATGGCTGCTAATGGCCACCATGATGGTTAGAACTGAACAGGCTGACTTAGCTGTACTGTGAGTTTGTTTTGGGAAAGACCTCAGCACGGGATCAGAGAGATTTTGGGACAGCAAGTCTCCAGGTTCTGATATTGTGTAGGGAATGTTTTACTGCTCTGCTAGATTGGATAAATGCTCTTGTGGGATATGGTTCTCTTGTGTCTGAATAAATGGTTTACTTCTTTTACCTTCTTTATGGAGAGTCTCTCATACTTTGCGATACAGAACTACATAGGCATATTCACGATTATTGTTGATGTTGTGTTTATTGCCTTACTGACACAACAACAAGCATTTATTAATCACCTATGGGCCAGATGCTAAGTGCTGGGGATACAAAGACAAAAGTAGGACAGTCCCTGGTTCACATTCTGTGAGGGGAAACAACATGAATAAAAAGAAATATATACAAAATATATGCAAAATGAAAGTTGTTTTAAGAGGGAGAGTACCAACAGCTGAGGGGATCAAGAAAGACTTCATGTGGCACCTGAGCTAAGTATTGAAGGAAACCCAGGATTCCAAGAGGCAAAGCTGAGAAAGGGATGCTTTCCAAATGTGAAAGATGGTCATTGAAAAGACACAGAGGAATACAGATCAAAGCATACTATTTACTCTCTTTTTTTTTTTTTTTGGTTTATTTCTTCTTTCTAGTGGTTCCTTCCATTGGTTCTAACTCTTCTTTCTAGTTCTTCTTTACAACATGACTAATGTGAAAATATGTTTAATATGAATGTATATGTAGAGCCTATATCAGATTGCATTCTGTCTTGGGATGGGGGAAAGAGAGGGAGTGGAAGAAAATTTGGAACTCAAAATCTTGTGGAAGTGAATCTTGAAAACTAAAAATAAATTTATTAATTAATATTAAAAAAGAAAAGAAAAGTCACAGAGATAGGAGATGGAGAATTGTTTGAGAGGAATAGCAGTTTTGGTGGAAAACCATAGTTTGGCAGCCTACCATGGAAGTCTGATCAGAGCAGAAGATCCAAGGACATTTCACATCTCCTTTGCCCTCTCTACCATTTCTTTCCTTGAATCAATCCCAAAGAATGCGTCTGAGAAGTCTTTTTAGGCAAAAGTTAACTGTTAACCCAAGATGATATCAATGAAATTATATTTAGTATAGTGGTCCAGATCTGGCTTGGGCTGGGCTGGTACTTCAGGTTTAAGACTGAAACAAGATGAGACACTCATAGTCCATCTTAGAGATGAGAAAGGTGACAGCCCTGATATAGGGACACATTTGGATGATAACATTCTATTATGGGTGTCATATTTTAGGAAGAACATGGACAAATTAGAGACTATCCAAAGGAAGGCTACTAGGATGATGAGGAGATTCAAAAATATGATGCTTTAGAATATATTAAAAAAACCTGAGGATGTTTATCCTGAAAAAGATCATATGAGTTAACATATGTAAGGTGCTTCACCAACCTTAAAATGCATATAAATGCTGCTGTTGCTGCTGCTGCTGCTGCTGGTGATGATGATAATGATGAAGATGATGATGATAAGACTCAAGAGGAATAAGATAGCTTTCTTCAAGTAACTGGAAGACCATCATGTGAAACAATTTGACTTCTACTTGGCCTCAAAGGATAAAACAAGGACAATAGATGGAAGCAGCAGATGCAGATTTTGGTTCAGCAGAAGAATAATCAATAATTAATTAATTATTAATAATAATAATTAATAACTAATAATTAGGGCTATCTAAAAGTGGAATGGGCTGCTTGTGAAAGTTGATATACCCCTTCACTAGAGACCTTTAGGTGGAGGATGAATGGCCATTTATCAAGAGTTTTACTGAGGGAATTTATATTCAATTATATGTGATCTATGCATATTTAAGGAAGGAAGGAAGGAAGGAAGGAAGGAAGGAAGGAAGGAAGGAAGGAAGGAAGGAAGGAAGGAAGGAAGGAAGGAAGGAAGGAAGGAAGGAAGGAAGGAAGGAGGGAAGGAAAGTTTTAGAGGTTCCTTCCAACTTCCAACTCCATGTCTAGGATTTTGTAGTGTCATGGAAGTTCTACCACCTGAGAAACAAATGCAGAACTTGTGCTTTGATTATCAAATGGTCTGGCTGTCTGAGCTTTTCTACTTTTATGTATATATTTCCTAGTTCTACAGAATGTTAACCCTGTACCTTATTGATCACTGAGTTTAAGGTGAGGAAATTGAGACACAGAGAGGTCATTTGACCAAAGTCACAAACTGGATTATTTATCAATACTTTATATCTAATCTATGAGTTACTAATAAAAACAGAACTAGAACCCATTTGTCCTGATTCTTCATTCAGTATTTTACTCTCCCACAATGCCTCTCTTGAGTTCTGTTAACTTAAATATTTCTTAAGAAATGCCAAAATATTCTAACCCTCTAGATGAAAAGATCATTATTATTGCTGCAAATGTCCACCACTGTTGGGAGAGGGGATTGAATGAAATACAATACTGCACTCCATCCTAGAAATGTCACATGACTGTTTGGCTCTATGTGTCTGTCTAGGTCCCAAAATACACTCATTGATTTTTGGATTAAAATCTATTTATGTACTTTTCAAAATGATGTTTCCGTTCACCTTGAAGCATTGGTCTTGATGTAAGACCTAAGGTTTGGGATCGCTGTTTTTATGATATACCAACAATAGGGAGCTCAAGGTCTTCAAAGGGAAAATGTGCATTGATGCCCAAGGGCTAGGCTCTCCTTGGGCACTGAGATCCTCAGCAACTGAAGCAGGGATTCATTCACTCACTAAATGAACATTTATTAAGCACCAAGAGAGGCAGTATGTAGCAGTAGTTAAAAAGAACATTGATTTTATAGTCAGAGGACTTGGTTTTGAATTCTAGTTCTTCCAATTTCTACCCTGTGACCTTAGGTGAGTTCTATAACCTCTCTCAGCTTCAGGGTGTTTTTTTTTTCACAAAAGATTAGATTAGATCAGGGGTTCTTAACCATTTTCGTGTCATGGGCCCTTTTAGTAGTCTAATGTGGTCGATGTGTCAAAGCAATCAAGATAGTATTTTAAATGCATAAAATAAAAAATAAATTTACAAATGAAACCAATTAAATTGAAATATAGTCCCAAAAACAGTGTCTACATTGGCACCTACCTAGCAGGCTTTCTACTGCTCCTAAGTCAAATAAAAATTCTGAAAAAATAAAGAAATTCTGAAATGAAAAAGATTGGGGAAGCTATATGCATAATGTGTCTAAGAGGGGGAAAAAGCTGAATACACAAAAACCAATCACAAGTAATGAGTAACAAGTAAATCTAACTATTCTAGCCAAATAAAAAACAGTAATAAGATAAATTCTGTGGATTATTTAACAGGGGTGGGGAACCTGTGGCCTCGAGGCCATATGTGGCCTTCTAGGTCCTTGGGTACAGCCTTTTGAGTCAAAGTTTTACAGAACAAATAATTTTATTAAGGGGATTTGTTTTGTGAAGTTTGGTTTCAGTCAAAGGGAGAACTCACTTGAGGACCTAGAGGGCAACATGTGGCCTGGAGGTTTCAGGGTCCCCGCCCCTGAATTAAAATATTCTAATTCTGTTAGAATACACAAAAGTGAATGAGTTCTTCTGATGGAGTGATAAAAGAATTAAGTTCCAACGTAGAGAGAGATAGAGACACCAATCTCACTCAAGGGAAAATTCTATCTCTGAAGTCTCTAGGGAAGCAAGGCAGAAATCAGGGACGTGTAGAAGAGCTCACTTCCCCCACACATTTGCAACTTCCAAGGTTTTTCTTTCTTTCTCCTCTAGAGTCCTTCCCAAGGAATGTCTAGAAATACATGTGCCCTTCTTGAAGTGTTTCTCTTCCCAAAAGCTCTTAAATCAACTCCACTCCTTAAGCACTAAGTCAACATTCTCTCCACCAATTAGGAGTCACATTTCACAAACTCAGAAGCACACAAAATATCCCAGGCTTTGGTGAAAGCCAATTTACACAAATATATAAGGCACAGAAGGCAGAGGCAAAAAGGTATGGTGGGTGGTAGGAATCAGGATCACAGAGCTCCCCTCTCCTGCTTTAAATAGATCTAGAAAATGAAACATTGACTGAATCTAGATGGGGAAATACAGAAAAAGTCACAGTCAGTTATTCGCCTAGCCTAGCTTTGCATAGGGAAATAGACAACAAGGTATGTGGACACTAGAGACAAGGTATATCCAAGAGTACATTCCAGAACCCAAGGAGAGACTGTATACCTGGCAAAAGGAGGCCCCAGACCATTATCAGGATAACACCAGACCCATACTGAGGCACTGTAACAAGGACAGATGCAAACTGGCAGCTTACTGTATACCGCCCAGTTTTAGGTCACAGAGCCACGGCAACTGAAAAGGGTAGCTCCATATGGTGGGGAAAAGGAGGGAAGGGGGAGAGGGTGTTGGCATTCCCAGATAATGAAGCCTTAGGCTATAAACTGAGAAAAGAAAAAGTTCAAAAGCCAGCAGCAACAGCATCAGCAGCCATGTGGCCCTACCTCAAGTACAGAGCAGGTTCTTACTTCCTAAATTTAGCCCAGACTTCAGAGGAATAACCAGGGCAGAAATCCCAAACCAAAGGGGAGCCTACTATTCTGTCACTGAATCAACAATAACAAAGCTTTCCAGATGGCTAATAGGGGTTGAATCCAGCAGCAATCTACTCTTGCTCAGAACTATACCCAGGTCAAAAATGTGGAGATCTCAGACCAAAGGGGCAGCAATCAGACTATCCTGGGTCAGACCACTTCAGGAGCACAGAAAGTCTGCAGAGCCCTGGTCTGTCCCTAAGATCTTAGAATAACACAATACTCACTACTCAAAGAAAGCCACAGGAATAATCCAGACCTTCCCTCCAGAAGGGTCACAGAAGCCAACCCTAACATCAAGTCCAAGGTCAGGAAGTGGGCTGGAAGATTGAGCAAGCAAACAAATAAACAAAAAAAAACCCTCCACCATAAAAAGCTATTATGGTGACAGGGAAACTCAAGACACAAACCCAGAAGGGAATGACTCCAAAACATCTACAAGCAAACCCTCAAAGAAAAACACAGGCTGAGCGAAAAATTCACCTAGAATTCTTGAAAGAGATAAAACAAGAGGTTTTTTTTTAAAGAGTTAAAATGTTTTTTATAAATGAAATGAGAGTGCTTAAGGAAAGAATTGGGAAAGAAATGAGAATTGGAAAGGGAATTAGCTTGTCACAAGGGGTACAAAACTTCATCCAAGCAAAAAACTTTCTGAAAATTAGAATAGACTGAATAGAAAGCAATGACTCCATGAGGCAACAAGACATAGTTTTGAGTAATATTTTATTTTCCCCAATTACATGTAAAATCAATTTTAACATTCATATTTTAAAATTTTGAGGTCTAAATTGTCTTTCTACCTTCCTCCATCCCTTGCCTCTTCCCTGAGACAGTGAGCAAGTAAAGGCAGGTGGTAGGTCCATAGTTCTCCTGAGCCACCAGAAGAGGAGAGAAGTTTTAAAAGTAAGAGCTAAGCCACAAGGGTCTTTCTCCCTCTATAGAACCAGTAAGAGAAGAATTATGGAGATTCTAAGATATTGCAGATGGAACAATAAAAATAAAATTAGATACAAATGTCTTTAGTAGATTCAGGCAGAAAAATAATTTGTGGGAGGGAGTTTGGATACTAGGGGGTCTGAGAGTGTGGGGAATTTTGCCTGCATAACTAGTAAGGATATCTAACTCTGAGAAGCCCATACCTGCCAGACATAGGGCAGCCTAAAAGTGGGGGAAGGGATTAGAGTGAGGGAGAGTAGTTGAGTCAGATATAAATCCACAATTGACTTATAGGCGGGGACAGGGAAGGTGTCTTCCAACTCTTCTGGTGGTTGACCACATCCCCTTTGCGGTCAAGCCTCTACCCCTTTGTGGTCGTTCTCCAATGGCAAAATGATTTGCCTATAGCCATACGGTCAGTATAAGTCAAGCTTAGGACTTGGACCTGGTCTCCCTGATTCCAAGGCCATCTCTCTATTCACTATGCAACACTATCTTTCCTGCTATTAGAAATGCAAAACATAAATTGTTGTCCCAGCTTCTCTATAAAAACAAGCCCTTTTATGCTGGCCAGAATATTCAACAATGACCCAAAATTTTATTCCTGTTAGTTGTATGTAACAAAGGCCAAAATGTAAAACAAGGCAGTACTACCTGCTTCACTTAAGCCTTTTGTGCTTGCTCCTAGATTTATGGAATAAATTGGAGGATTCCACACAACCTCTCTGTAAAGTGGAGACCCCACAATAAGATTGAAGGGCTATAGACTGACCAACTGACAAGTCCTTTGACAGGAATTCAAAGGAACTTCCTAACTCCAAGCCAGGTAGTTGTTTGGAGAATGGAGACTTCCAAATGGCAGCTGTGGAACAGATGGTCAAAGCATAGGCTTGATCTTAGCCTGAGACGTTGGCTGGTCTCCTTGCTGTGTGCTGGCGGACAGCCTTAGGTAATGAACTAAAACAATCAATCAGCAAGCAGTTACTAAGTGGTTATTATGTGCCAAGCATGGTCCTAACCACTAGAGATAAAAGACAATGACAACGATAATAAAAACCAGTCCCGGCCCTCAAGCAGCTTACATTTTAATGGGGGAGACAATGTGTATACCAATAGGTACATATCTGATCCATAGAGTAAATGGATGCACAGCAGTTAGGGAGGGAAAGCTACTGGAAGGCCTCCGGAAGAAATAGTTTGAGCTGTATCTTTAAGGAAGCCAAGGATTCTAGGAGGAAGAATATTCAACACGGAGGCAGCTAGTAGAAAGATGTAAAGGAAGGACATAAATATCTAGGAATCCTCAGCTTATGAGGAGATTGCCAAGTGAGATAATGCGAAGAGGAAAGGGTTGAGGGCCCAGGGAAAAGCTTTGCATAGGCATGACATGGCTAAAGATGCAGCAAAGGACAGAGTGATCAGACAGGTAAGAGGAGAACCAGGAGACGGCAATACCACAAAAGCCTCAAGACAGAGGGTATCCAGGAGGAGGAGATGATCAACAGAACAAAATGCAGCTGACGGTTCAAGAAGGATGAGGATTGAGAAACGGCCCGTTAGACTTGGCAGTGAAGGGATCATTGGCAACTTTCAAGAGAGAAGTTTCACTTGAATGATGAAATCAAAAGCCAGATTGCAGAAGGTTTAGAAGAGAACAAGAAGAGAAGTGGAGTGTAGCTGGCTTTTTCAAAGAGCTTAGCTGAGAAGGGCAGAGGAGATAACAGGATTATGTCTCAGGGGAATGATAGGGTCTACTGAGGGTCTTTTAAGGGTGGAGGAAACCTGGGCCCAATTATAGGGAGTAGGGAAGGAGCCAGTAGCTATGGAGGGTCTGAACATTAGAGAGAGAGTGCAGATGACAGTGAGGGCAATCCTCTGTTGAAAAAGAGGAGAAAAGGGGTTAAGGGTGCCATGTGCCAGGCGCTGTACTATGTGCTTTACAGATAATTATCCCATTTGATCTTTCCCCCATAGAGACACAAGAAGAAGGGTCATCTCTTTATCAGAAATTGAAGTAAAGAAGGAAATTGGGGGGAGAAGGTGTCATCAGAGAGATGTAACTTGTGGAAAGGGGGAGAGGAGGGACATCTCAGTGAATGGTTTCTTTTTTTTTCAAAATATGAAACAAAGTTCTCAACAGTGAGGGTCAGAGGAGAGGTATCATTGGAGGCTTAAAGAGAGAAGAGGTTTAAAACAACCCCAGAGGAGAATGGGATAGTGAATCAACTAGGGAGGAGTAGGAGGCTTACCTCTCTGAAGTAAGTAGCACTATATTACAGGGAGAGGCTTATTAACTGCTGTACCTCAGCAGATGGGAGCAGAGAGAGCAACAGATGGCCCTGAAGAGATAAAGATTGGTTCAGTGACCACAAAACCAGCAGAGAAGCCCCAGATGATGCACCACAGAGATACTCAGTGGAGAGCCACAGAGAACAGAATATGTTATCCTGAGGACATCAGTGACTGGACAATATCAACGGTGTGAGTTGACCTGGCCATGTGTGCATCTTGGCCCAGGTATCCCCACATATGTGCACTGGCCAAATGTGTGCTCTTCGGTGCTTAGCACAATGTCAGGAACGTAGTAAATGCTTAATGAATGGTCGGTCCTTGACTATATGACTATACTCCATGCTGATGCCCTGAGCTGATACATTCTTTATGTGTGCTCTCTCCATGCATATCTCTGTACTTGTGTTTGTTCCCAGTGGCGGCATAATAACATATGGAAAACTATTATCATGGTGGGGGCTGTTTCTTGTCACTTAACTTACTACTCAGTTTGATTAAATGCCCTTTGCTTTGAATTTCTGTGCCCTCTGGCTGTGAAAATCCATCAGGCATGACTCATGGTTTTGAGTGTATGTTTACCCACAAGGTACCTCAAACCTGGGGTCTGCATGTAAAGGGTCTCATGGATGCTACAGGTGTTGAGGAGGGGCCAGGGACTACTACATCTTGAAAAGTAATTACCCAATGATGTGCTTTAAAATTTATAAAACCTGTGGTCTCAGAATCCTTAGCTTCTCTCTAGGCTTAACTTGGCAATGCCAGCTATAAAAACTCACTTCTTCCTCAAATTATCTTGTATTTATGTATTTGTTTACATATTGTGTCCCAAAGGAGAATGTAAGGTCCTTGAGGGCAAAGATTATTCTGTTTTTGTCTTGTATTCCCGGTGCCTAGCATAGTGCCTCACATGTTACTAAATACTTACTGAACAACCCAGTGAAGTAAGTACAAATATTGTTATCCCCATTTTATAGATGAGGAATGTGAAGCTCAGAGGTATTAAGGAACTCGCCCATGGTCACACAGCTAAATAGTTTCAGGACCAGCAGCTGAACACGTCTCCTGTTTCCAAGAACAATGTTTTTAATACCACAACACACTACTTCTTCTCCAGCATGTATTTCTGTGTGTTGTTTACTTTTATAGGATTTAGGATACTGTTTCTTCACATGTAAACCATTTTTCATGTTTAAGAAAGTCTATGTTTTAAGTTTAATGACAATGTGTTACTGTTCCCCATGTTTCTTTTTTCCCTGAAAATTTAGATTATTGAAAGGAATAATGATTACTCAGATTTATAATACCAATCACTTCAATTAGTTCAGTTTGTTCAGCTGCTGTGACTACTTATTAGCAGAAGCCAGGAAGAGGGCTGGGAGTTGTGAGAAGAAAGCAGGAGCCAAGGGAATGAAATAGGAATTCACCATAGCAGTTAGTTTATAATTAGGAGCCCAGATAGAAGCTGTTTGTTAGGAGGCGTAGTTAGGTTTGATACTAGGGTATCAGAAACCAAAGAGTAAGGGCTAGAGGGAGGAAGAATGGCCAAGGATAAACAGAAGGTAAGGAATTTGTACAAATTACTAATTAGAACCTGAGGGAAGGCTGGGTATCAAAGTTCTTGAGAAAAGAGACGCTTGTTTGTTCTGTGGCTTGTGGAGAGGGACTGGTAATAATTAGGAAATGGGGAAAAGACGTAGTATTGAAAGAGGAGAATTATTATCACAGCAGTGGGAAATGAATACTGGTCTGGGCTTGTGTAGATGGAACTTGTGGTAGGGAGAGAGAGAGACACAGAGACAGAAAGAGAGACTGAGAAAGAGGAGAGAGACAGGGAGAGAGAGAGAGAGTGACAGAAACAGACACAGAGACAGAGAGAGAGAGAGAGAGACAGAGAGAGGAACTATTAGGGTTAGCATTTTGGATTGATGAAGTTGGCAGAAGCCAATATAGAGTTATAGAGTTATTTGATGAAAACCAGAAAATCCTTTCTTGCCCCACAAAATACTTCCTCTAGAGTGTTGCTATTTACTTGAATTTATTTGGATTAGGACATTATCCCTGTTTAAATTAAAATACCCATGGAAAAGGTAACATACTTCCTAGTGAGGTCCTTTTTTATGGTGCCTGAGATTACTGCACCCAGGGAATGGGTAAAATGATAAATGGGCTTTGATAAGAGAAAAGAGACCTTTCTAATTGCTATAGTGGAGGGCAGTGGATAACAGGGAACAGAAAACCACCAAAGACAAACTAGCCTGAGCTCTTTACAAAATTAGAATATCTCCCTACCAAGATTCAAACAAAGAGTTCTAGAATTAGTCCACTAGGTCAAGCATTCCTTTTTGCCATCCTAGCCTTTCCTGAATTTCTACTCATCCTTTAGAACATAAAGCAAGTGCTACTTGTCTGTGAAGCCTGTGATGACTTCCCTAGTTGTTCTGACCTGTAGTGCACTTGTGGTCTTTTTGTGTTATAGTATCTCATGTTTATGTCTTATCTCCTTACCAGACTATAAGCACCATAAGGTCAGGGATAATATCTTTTCCATACCATCCTCATCATTGTCATTGGCATCTATACCAAGTTTTCATATTCGAAAATCACTTTATATAGCTTTCGCATAAGCCCTCTACACATAGATGCTTAATAAATGTTTATTGAATGAATGACTAAACAAATGAATGAATAGTAGGGAACAGTAAAAAACTGTATAATGAAAAGTGCCCTGATTGAGAATTGGAAGACCTGACGTCAGTTCCCAACTCCACCAATTGGCCTATAAATCGTTAGCCTGAGCCTCAGTTTCCTCATCTATAAAGTGGGAATAATAACTATAGCACCTAACTCACACAGCTATTGTGAGGAGCCAGTGAGATAGTGAATCTCTATTGTTTTGTAAACCTTTTAGTAACAAGTAAATATCAGTTATTATTTCCTATGGAAGATGCCTTATTAAATCACTGTCAAATTTCACTCTTTCCCCAGATTCAACCAAATTAGACAAAAGAGAAAAAGATCCATAGATTTGTATTGCAACAGTAGCACTTTTAAATTTATAAAGTACTTTTTATAAACATATGAATGCACAATAGTATCAGCAGAAAACAGTGCTATATGCAATTCATAGCATCTAAATTATATGCCAGTTGGTATTAATTGACAGAAATAAAAATATAAAACAGCATCGATAACTTTTTATGGTCCAAGTAGCAAATAACTCTGCAAACAGCATGAAGTAAAATCAAAACACTTGCTCATGTTTGTAGCTTCAGCAACATGATGAAGCAATTAGTAGAGTTAAGAAAAGCAATTTGCATGAACAATATTTCAACAATAGTAGCAGATTGAAAATAGAAGGAAAAATTGTCCCAATGAGACTATCCCAAATCAAAATTGAAAATAAAACTAGAAAATGCAGGTCTTTCCTGGAATCAAAACGGTAAATATTACAGAGGACCGCCATGTTTTTAAATATCAGAAATATGAAAACAAACATGGAAAATGAATTCAGAAGAAGCTAGACTAACAGCCTGCCCAAAGAAAGGACAAAAAAATTATCTGAGGAGGGAAACAAAGGACAATAAGACAACATGTAAAACAAGACAAAAATGAAAATAGGAATTAAAATGTCAAATAAAAATGTCAGTAAATAAACATGTACGAAACAAAGTTGCAAGAAGGGTAAATGAAACAAAATTTCTTCCAATTAGCGTAAATAAAAGCTGGCCTAGGAAGCAGCTCAAAATGATTCCATCAAAAAGAATCTCAAACACAGGAGAAAAATAACCTTACTGAAAAGAAATTTAAAAATGTGCTCATCTCAGGAACAAGAGAAAAACAGCTCCAAGAATAGGGTACCCAAATATAACACGAAGTGAGCCCCCTAAGAGTAGCATGAGGCAACTAGTTGTAGAAATACATATTTATCTAGACCCAATGACAAGGCCTGTTTTGGCTGGCGTCGAAGTGATAGAAAACCTTCCAATGGCACCTGGCCTCAGATGCTGCAACATTAGTTTTGTATTTTTTTAAAAAATCTGTTTGTCTATTGATTTGGTAGATTTTAACATTCTTTTTTTTTTAAATATTGAGTTCCAAATTCTCTCCCTCCCTCCAGTCATTCTCCCACCTATTGAGAAGGCAAGCAATATGAATGTGAAGTCATGCAAAACATATTTCCAGATTAGCCACTGCAGTATTAGTTTCTCAGACCTTAACTTACACGAGGCGTTTTCTCTCATCAATGTGTTCTTGTCTAGAGCAGGGGTTCTTAAACTCCTTGAATTTGTTTTTTAAAATATTTAAAAATTTTTATTTCAATATAATTTGCTTCCTTCATATTCTATATATTTTATTTTGTTCATTTGAAAACATTATTCTGAGGAGTCCATAGGCTTTACCAGACTGCCAAAGCAGTTCATGGCATGGAAAAAGGTTAGAAATCCTACTTTGAGAGTGTTTTGTCAGTTGGCTCATTTTCTATATGTCTCTTGGGAATATAAACGGGCTACTTCTGTCACCCATCAACTCCCTCTGAGATACAACCATGGCTGTCTCTCAAAGAACCAAAGGGACCTTCCCCTACCAATCTCTTATCCTTTATGGACTGTTCAGGGAGGACTAGTGCCTCTGGTTGGGAGGGCTTGCTGAGCCCTTTCCAGGGCTGCTCATCTACCTTTAGTGTCCACCTGGCACTCAACTCCCACCTGTGGCTCCAAGAAGCTATAGCATGTGCAGCAGCCATACTCTGGTAAAACCATCTCAGCAGATGGGCTAAACCAGGTAGAGGGTAAGCAATGGGCCTCAAACCCATCAGTGAGTTAGGAAAATGTCTACCCCAAGTACATGAAGACTTCCCCTGGAGGACTTAGAGCTTGGTCAAACATGGAAGACACTAAGATCATCCAGTGCCTCCCGGGCCATTGCCAGTTGTGCTGCCTTTGTCTTGCCACTGGACTGGAAGATAGAGCGGGGCTAATGACTGTACAACTCCACCTTGCTTAGATCCAATTCATGAATGAGTCAAGACATCACCTTGTGACATCACTGGTCCTCTTTGAGAATGAAGGGTGAGCTATACCACTGGCTGCCATCATTAACCGCAGGAGTCAGGATTTGTGGCCACCAACTTTCGCTAATTTTTATATCAAACAATTGGATTTACAATAGAAATGAATATATTTCAGTCACGGTAATAACACATGAGTAAGAGTCACTTTTCACTAAAGGTCTGGGAAGCGAATAGACTTTTCCCACATGATTTCCATTCCAAAAGGGAGAAGAGACAGAAAGTGGATAGTTCTGTCAGGTAACAGAGGACTGCTCTCTGACCAAAGAAGGAGGAGGGGGAAAAGATTAGATGTGGGTGATGTTTACCAGCCCACTCCACTATTGCCTTCTTTTAATAAGAGACAGGATGGGTTGTTCCTCAGTTTCTAACTGCCATCCTCTACGGCAGCAACCCACGAGTCCCAATATGCAAGAGATGGGGCAAAAGAAGAACCCCATGCCAGGGCAACTGATGTGCCAATTCAGCCCACAATTTCACATGACTTAAGAAGATGAATTATTTTTCTCCCTTAACCCCAGAGTCCTCAATACCACTTCAGACATTACTGTTTCCTGTGACGTCTAAGTAAAAATCCATTCAGTTGTCCCTTGAACTTTCAGCATCAGAGTCTCAAGGCAACTCTCCCAGCCTTACAAACAAGGCTGCACATAAATGATTTCATTTCATCATTGACAAGGGATGTGAAGGAAAAGCAATGGAAGATTCTGGCATTTTCCAGATTCCATTTCTTTAATGAGCAAGAGCCAAACCTTTGACATCACAGAGCCCTGATGTAGTCATAATGTCCAGTGTTTCCCTTGGACAGCCAGAAACTTGAAAGACGGCTAAGATGCAATGTCCACTGAAAGTCCAGTTTTAAAGGAATACCTCTCCACACCATTTGTTTGCTTTAACACACCTATGAATCCAAGCATCATGAGTTCAGGTATCTACCTCATTTTTTTGTCTCATATTTCTTATTTTTTTAAATTATTTAATATATTTAGTTTTCAGCGTTGATTTTCACAGGAGCTTGAATTACAAATTTTCTCCCCATTTCTACCTTCCCCCCCCCACTCCAAGATGGTGTATATTCTGGTTGTCCTGTTCCCCAGTCAGCCCTCCCTTCTGTTACCCCACTCCCCTCCCATCCCCTTTTCCCTTTCTTTCTTGTAGGGCAAGATAAATTTCTATGCCCCATTGCCTGTGTATCTTATTTTCTAGTTGCATGCAAAAACTTTTTTGTTTTTGTTTTTGAACATCTATGTTTTAAAACTTTGAGTTCCAAATTCTCTCCCTTCTTCCCTTCCCACCCACCCTCCCTAAGAAGTCAAGTAATTCAACATGGGCCACATGTGTATCATT
>CM053622.1:376487511-376537284 GCA_028646595.1 Phalanger gymnotis
TGAAAACTGCCTGTTCACATCCTTTGACCATTTCTCAATTGGGGAATGACTTGTAGTCCTATAAATTTGGCTCAGTTCCCTGTATATTTTGGAGATGAGGCCTTTATCAGAGATACTAGTTGTCAAGATTTTCTCCCAATTTTCTGTTTCCTGCCTAATCTTTGTTGCATTGGCTTTGTTTATACAAAAACTTTTCAGTTTAACATAATCAAAATTATCCATTTTGCATTTTGTAATGCTCTCTATCTCTTGTTGGGTCATGAATTCTTCTTTTTCCCATAAATCTGACAGGTAAATTATTCCTTGCTCTTCCAAAACTGCTGATAATATCAGCCTTTATTCCTAAATCATGAACCCATTTTGACTTTATTTTGGTATGTGGTGTAAGATATTGGTCTATGCCCAGTCTCTGCCATACCATTTTCCAATTTCCCGAGAATTTTTTGTGAAATAGTGAGTTCTTACCCCAGAAGCTGGATTTTTGGAGTTTATCAAAGATTAGATTGCTATAGTCGTTGACTACTGCAACTTGTGTACCTAATCTATTCCATTGATCCACCACTCTGTTTCTTAGCCAGTACCAGATAGTTTTGATGACTGCTTTAATATCTGGTATGGCTAGGCCACCTTCCCTAGCATTTCTTTTTATCAATTCCCTTCATATTCTGGATCTTTTGTTCTTCCAGATGAATTTTGTTATTATTTTATCCAGCAGGAGATCACATTCTAATAGAATTACTAAATACATACAAGATAAACATAGTGTAAATGGAAATTCAGCTCAGAGAAAAAGCAGTAATTCTTGGGAGGAGGGCAAGGCAAACATAACTGGAAAAGGCCTAAAGCTGAAGGTGAGATTGAAGCTGAGCCTCGAAGAAAGCTAGGGAATCCAGAGGGCAGAAGAAGTGAGGAGTAATAACATTCCAATCATGGAGGATAGTCAGTGAAAAGGTACAAAGTTGAGAGACAGAGTGTCTTGTGGGAAGAATAGAAAGGTCGGTGTAGCTGGATATGAGGATATGTGGAAGGGAGTAAAATAAAAACAGACTAGAAAGATAGGAGAGGACCAGGTTATGAAGGGACTTAAAGGCTGAATAGAACACTTTCTATTTGGTTCTGGAGTAATAGGGAGCTTCTGGGGTGTATTGAGGAGAAGAATGACATGGTCAGAACTGTGCTTTGGGAAAATCATTTTGGCAGCTGCATAGAGGTTGGCATCGAGTGAGGAGAGATGGTGCCATCAAACCAATTAGACAGTTATTGCTACTCTGCAGGAGGCAATGAGAGCCTGTACCAGAATGACCGCTGTGTTTGTAGAAAGAAGGGGACATGAGGGATATTGTCGAAGTAAAAACAATCACACTTCACTACAGATTGGATATGTAGAGTAATGCAAGAGAGGAGTCAAGGATGAAGTCAAGGTTGGAAGTCCAGGTGACAAGAGAGATAGTGGGTCCTCAACAATAATAAGAAAGTTTGGAAGACTTGAGGGGTTGAAGGAAAAGATAACAAGTTCTGCTTGAGACACGTTGAGCTCGAGATGCTTATAGGTTTTTAGTTTTGAGATATCTAAAAGTTAGGTGCGAATGTGGGCCTGGAGCTCAGGAGAGAGGTTAAGGCTGGATATATAAATCTAGGAATCATCTGCATAGAGAATCCACGGGAGTTAACGAGATCACTGAATGAAACATGAAAGAGGGAGAAAAGAAGAAGGCACAGAACAGAGCCCTGGAGGTTACCCGCAGATGGTGGGAATGATATTGATGAAGATCTAGCAAAATAAACAGAGAAAGAGGTCAGACTGGAGAAGAAGGGCTAGAGAACAAAAAAACTGAAGAGGAGAGACCATCCAAGAGAAGAGGATAATCAATAGTGTCAAAGGTTGAAGACAGGTCCAGAAGGATGAAGACTGAGAAAAGACTGTGAGATCATGTAATTAAGAGATTGTTGTTGACTTTGGACTACAACAATATAAACGGACTGAACAATAATAATAACCACAATACCACAATAATAAATAATAATAATAATAATACCATAATAATAAATAACAAGAACCACAAGAACCACAATAATAAAAAAGCAAGGCCATGGAAATTACAATAACCAAATTTGACCCCAAGGAAAAGATATGAGCAAACACTTTTCCTCATGTCTTTATAAATCTGGGGAACTATGGGTATGGAAGACTGCACATTACGTCAGACATCTTCATTTTATTGGTTAATTTTGCTGAACTGTTTTTCCTCCTCTTTTTTTTTATTTGGTATTAGCAATGGCTTTCTGAGATAGGGAGAGATAGGAAAGGAAACCTGGGTGATGTGAAAACAAATTATATCAATACCAACGAGTTTTAAAAAATAAAAACCAATAAATGACAAAAGCCAAAAGTAAAACTAAAAAAAAAACTTTACTCACATTTCTTCTGGACTGGCTTCCCCTACAGAATTCCAATTCATGGGATCCAAGCTTTTTAAATGTGGACGCACCAAAGGATTTCGAGCAGAGGGAATGACCCGGTTAGCTGTAAGCATAAGGATCTTTGCATAATCTGACAGTGCCATCGGAAGGGGAGACAGTGGAGGCAGGCAAGCCTGTTAAGAAACTATTGTAATGGCCTAGGAAAATGTTAATGAACATTAGTATTCATGTTAGGGCAGTGGGATTAGAGACATGAGAAAAGATGGGAGAGAGATTTTGAAGACAGAGCTGACAGGTCTTGGGCAATGATTGGATACAAGAGGGCATAGAGAGGTAAGAATCAGAAATAACCCTAAGGATTTCAAATGTGGGAAATAAACTATTAAGTGGTGGTGATACCACCAGAAATGGAGAAGTACAATCAGATTTTGAGGGAAATATCATAAACCCTTCCTTTGTCTCATTCCACTGCTTCTACCCTCATCCAGAGCCTCTTCCCTGGCTTTCCTAATCCTACCCTATAACACAATCTGCCCATATGCAGCTGCCCAATGAATTTTCTTTGAATACCGCATTTTCCATAGGATCAGTGACTACTGAAACTATCACAGAGATCAGCTAATCTACGTTCCTCATTTTATACTATCCCCATGTTGAAAAATCTCCTATGGCTCTCTATGTCCCATTGTATTAACTCTAACCACCTGAATTTTAAGATACAATCTGGCACTAGTTGTCTCATTTGCTATTTCCACCAACTTTACAACATATAACCTCAACTTCCATCAGCTCACTTTCCCCTGAACCCACAATGCTGATTTACCTTCTTCAAATCCCACCTTCTCCATGATGAAGCCATATTTAGTTCTTCAAGTCTTCGATGGTCTCCCTCTGCTCTGAAAAGGTGCCCTAACCAATTCTAGAAAGAGAAAGAGTAATATCAAGGTCACGAGGTCCAGGCTCAGCTATTTGCTCTTTCTGAGACAAGGGCTGGGGCTTTGTAGAATGTGGACATTTATCACTAAGCCATGTTGGTTAAAAAGGATTTAGTCATCGAAACCCATTGGACAGCTATCCTGCAGACGGATAGGATCAAAATGATTCCTAAGGTAAAAAAAAAAAAGCTTTGTTTAGAAGGGCTAGAGACTTTCTATAGTATGGGAGACCTATAAGTATATTTAATGCAAAGAGCCCTGGACCTCTTGTCAGGAGTCCTGGATTCCAACCCAGGGTCAAAATTAACTTTTCTGTGTCACCGTATGTAAATCACTTACTCTGAGTTTCAGTTTCTTTATCTGTAACATGCTCTGCTTACTTTATGAGGAAAGGGCTTTGTGAATGTAAAGTGCTATATAAATATGGCTTGTTATGTTGTTATGGAGATAATTTATTAAAGCAACATACTTTCCTCATTGTTCTCTGAGATCGGTTGTGGCAACGTGTTTGTAGGGAGCCATTCTCTCTTCTGGTTGCAGTTTCCAATGACCTTCATGGTGCAGTGAAAGCTTTATCTTTCATTTATGATAAATGTTATAAGCAACCACTGTCATTAAGAGTCCTAAAGGCTGCACCCATGACAGCCCTCTACTAAGCTTCTTAAACCAGTTCAAGATACATTGGTTGCTGATCAAAGGGGTACTTCTGCCTGAAGACAAGACATCACAAACAGAGGAAAACAAACATCAAGCCAGGGAGAAACAAAGAACCAACAAAGAACCTATTTTTCTATTAGTATCTCTTGATGTAAAAAACCATGAAGAAAATAAATTTTTTGAAGATCTTCACTGATCTCTTCAGGCATTCTCTCCAGTGTTTTGAAAAGAAAAAAAAAACCAACTGGCCAGGATTGGTTGGTGTACAACCATAGTCCCTGCTGGAAGGGGGAAGAGGGAGGCAGAGACTAGTGTACACTCAAGTTAAGGAGTTGTGAGCTTCATAGAGTATTATAAAGCCAGTTGGTTATCTGCATTAAATCCAGCACTAACATGATGAGCCCCTGGGAGCACTGGCCACAGGGGGCAGGCATGCTGGCCCAGGTTGGAAATGAAGCAAGTCAAAGTCTATGTCAAGGAGCGGTGGGATTAGTCTCATGTGGGCTATCGACCTTTGAACCTGGGAGAGATGATGAGAGCCAGTCTCAAAAAACAAAACAAAACCAAGAAAAGAAAAACCTTTAAAAGTTTTTGTTTCAGTGATGCTATGGGAAAAGTTTGTCATTATTATCTACAGGACTTAAGCACAAATGTGAGTCTTAGTCCTAGTCCTAGCATGAAGGAGTTAAAAAAAAAAGTTTCCTCATCTACAAAAGGAGGGATTTGGACTAGACACTCCTACGGTCATTTCTAGCTAGTAAATCTCATAATCATCGAAGTTTGTTTGGGCTTTATATTTTCTAGAAGAAAGATGAGAACAACAAGGGAAAACAATATTCAATTGTATGCTAACAAATTATGACAGACAACAGTCAAAATAAGCTTTTTTTCCCCTTTGGCCAAAATGTCTTTCCAACCATTCCTTTAATATAATTTCTTGCATCCCTTAAAAATTCTAATTTCCTTCAAAGCACCACTCAAACAACATAGCTTACAGGAAGGATGTCTTCCCTAATCTCCCTAGGTGCTACTTCTCCCTTCCTCACCCCTCCCCATTACCGCATATTGATTTTATGGATATTTTGTATATATTTGTCTGTGTACTTGTCTCCCTCCACAGAACAGAAGCTCCTCAAGGGCAAGAACTATTTCATTTTATCTTTTCACCCACAGTGCCTAGCATATAGTATACACTTAATAAATGCTTGCTGATTGATTGATTTAAACGCCTGTAAGATGTAAATGCAAAACTATCCAGTCGTTGGAGGTACAGGTCTCTCTTGATCTTCTTGTTCTGCATAAGATTGTTCATTTGATTTTGAATTACTTTAAGGCTTTGAAAATAGCCACCTCCACATTTGTGAATAGACAAGCTTGACCCCCAAACTCCTATATCTCATACTAAGTTAAAGCATATTTTTATATTTATTGTATTCATTGTATATATATATATATATATTTGTATTTTGTATTTTATATTTTGTATTTGTATATTTGTAATTTGTATTTGTATATAATATATATATATATATTTGTATATATGTTTATACATAGGGGTGTGTTGGCAAATATTTGACAACTGGCTTTCTGAAACATGTACAATACACCATTAGGTTTAATCTGCATTATTAACATTTTTCTCCATCACTTTAAGTCTAGACAATCAACAAAACAATAAATCAAGCCTTGATTTGTCGTATTTGTCTTTTTCCAAGGTGTAAATGTACACACTGAATATTTGACATTTGCTTCTCAGAGTTGGTACAAGCCGGCTCCAGTACACACCTGGATTCATCATATACTTAGTAACATGGTTCTGGTTGGATTTTCTGAGAAAAACATGTAAGAAGAATAATTCTGATTTCTTCCCTAATGGATTTTCTCCTTATATCTTATAGAACAAAACTGCTACATCATAACATACCATTTGTTTATGTGGAAAAACATTAAATATATATGGCATGATGTCAAGACAATGACATAGACCTGCCTTTTAGAAGGAACATAAAATCAAGATTCTGACCACAGTGGTTCTTAAAACCTCACTCATCCTCTGTTTCATTGAGGTCTGTTAATTCCATTAGTTGACAGATCCTGGTGGAAAGGAGAAAGAAATAGGCAACAAGAACTCCAGTTTGGTTTCTTCTTCCTCACATTTATCAATATAAAAGTCTTGATTTCTATTTTTTCTCCTCCGGCCAGGGATCAGCCTTTTCTTCCTGCCATTCCAGGGCATGCAAGGTGTCCCATAGAAGAACGACTAGCTGGCCAGGAGAGAACCATGGCTATTCTTCTTGAACAGGCCTTCCACATCAAGGAAGAGATCTCATCTTGTCTTCAAGGGAGCCATGGATTCCAAAAGGAGGAGTCAATGGCCCGGCAGCTGCTGGAAAACCACATCCAGACCATCACCAGCATTGTCAAAAAGCTCAACCAAAACATCCAGGTGACTTCTTTTTTTCCCCCATTGGGTGGCATCATTATTTAACAATGAATATCTACTTACCAGTACTACTTTTTAAATGATATAAATGTGTTTTTCTTGATATAATGGTAATTGGTTAATGCTAAAATTATCACATGAAGGAAAGTGATAGAACCAAACTGGAAATTCTAGTTCCTGCAGTAAATCCAATTGAGGGCTTTTTGGAGCATGGGGGAAGAGAAAGAGCAGTGGAAGCACAGACCCTAGTATACTCCAAGTCTGGCATGTGCCACAATCTCTGTTAATTCCACGCCTGATCCCAAGCATGTGGACTGTGGCCTGAGCCCTAAGGCCAAGTGGTACATAGCGTCTGCTCCTATAAGATGAAGCATACTAGTTTGGCTGTAAGGGGCTCTGAGAGGGGTAGGATAGCAATAGGAGCAGGGGCAAAGTGAGGGAGGCAGTATACTTCTTTCCCCAAGGACAGTGGTATGTGAGTGAAGTTGTGCTTCTCTCCAGCCCCTTCCCATGCTACCATTATACTGGCCTCTCCCCCTTCCTTCCTCCTTTGTCCACTGACCCACTATCCTACTCACCATGTACCCTTGGATGTCAGCACTGTGGGACAAAGGCTAGTTAAAGCTTTAAGAGCTGTGAAAAGTAGTATTTTTTCATTTGATTACATCTGCCAAGTAGTTTTTTTTAGACTAAATAACTGGTACAAGCTAAAAATGTAAAAATTCTTAGAATATAGTTTAGATAAATCCATTGATAAACTTAAAAAAAAGTTAAGAACACCAAGCCATTTGGGAGCTCACCCCTTTTGAAAGTTTCACCAGAGAAGATAATTATACCCTCCTACAACATATGCCCCCTTCGGAGAGAGAGAGAGACAGACAGGCAGAAACAGAGAAATAGACAGAGAGAGAGAGAGAGAGAGAGAGAGACAGAGACAGACAGAGACAGACAGACAGACAGAGACAGAGACTAGCCTGGACAGATCATAGATCTGACTCTATATGCCATCTCTTGCTATCTTAGATTTAAGTTCAAGAAACCTTGAAGACCTGTTTTTTTCTAGACCTATGAGGACTATTCTGACAAAACATTTGCAAGAATGTCATAGCACCATAAATTTAGAGCTGAAAGGGTCCATAGAGGCTATCAAATCCAACCTTCTCATTATACAAATGAGGAAACTGAAGCCCAGAGTTAAGTGATGCCCAGGATCACACAGCAAGTTTATGGGGTAAAATTTGAACCCTATTCTTTCTGACTCCAAGTGCAGTGCCCTATCCACTCTGAAAATACCTAAATAAAAACATCTGCTTTAAAATTTGATTTTACTTTCATTATTTGCAGTTAATGAATAGTAATTTAGAGATTGCCAAGATATTAGTCAGAATATTCCAGTGCCATCAACCTGAATTAATGTTGATTCTAAAATTAATCAAGGCACCCTTAGGGGCAAAAGAAGCTCTGTAAGTCAGGGTCAGTCAACTGGCATTTATTAAGCACCTACTATGTGCTAAGCAATGAGGATATCAAAAAAAAAAGGCAGAAAACCAGTCCCTGCTCTCAGGAATGTCACAGTCTAATGGGGAAACAATACACAAACACAATGTGTGTGTGTGTGCGCGTTTGCATGTGTACGCTCATGTAGGGTATTATATAGGGGTAGTCTCTGAGGGAAAACACTAAGATTAAGGAAGACTGGGAAAAGCTTCTTGCAGAAGGTAGGACTTACACAGAGATTTGAAGGAAGCCAGGGAAGCTTTGATGTAGAGATAAGGAAGGAGAGAAACACAGGCAGGTGTTTTCAGCTCGGTGCTGGGAGATGAGTCAAGCAGAAGTCGATAGACACAAAAGGAATTGCAGTTTTGGTGAACCAGAAGAATATAGAAGCCTAACATTAGCCCAAGAATAGTTACCTGGAGGATCCAAATCTTTGAGAACTGAAAATAGAATGAGATTCTTAAAGCCATCACCATTTTTCCTGAAATTTTCATTACATTCCTTTCCCCAGTTATTGGAATGAGAGCTTCTTTTCTCCTGGTGACTGGCTCTTTTGGTTTCATTCTGAGAAGAGCAAACTAAACGAAAGCCAAATAGTACAAAATCTCAGAAGTATTTGAAAATCTACTCTAGGATTTATATTATGTAAATTCCTAATTCAAAACCAGTTGGTAGAGAAGACTAGTCTGAATTAGTGAAAATCTAAATTACAAGGCAGCTTTTTAAAGAAAATAAATACAGTCAAACTAAACCATAACAAAGTATTACCAAATAGAGGTCCTATTGAGCATTAGTATACTATTAATTACCACTTAATAGTTAATTAGTTAATTGTGTACTGTTGAAATATATTACATATTACATTATACAATAATAGTCAACTGCATACTGTTAAATGGATACTGTTTAAATACTTTAAAACAATTTCTTGCTCCAAGTAGTATAATATTTTCCGTGGCCTGTATTTTATGGTTCACATTCAGAAATTAAGCAAGAATGTATGTGTCAGGTAGGGTCATAAAATCATAGTTTCATTCAGACTTTAAAAGAAAGTGGAACTAAATCTAAAATACGTTGAGAAACATTTTTTCAAGCGCCTGCTATGTGTCAACTATTGGAGGTAGGCACTGGGGATACAAAGACAAAAACAAAATCTCCCCTGCCCTCCAAGAGCTTACATTTTACTGAGGGCGAACCAGTATTGACCACAGATAAGTAACTATAAAGTAGTGGGAGAGAAAGGTCTAACCACAAATGGGATGAGGAAAAGCCTCATGTAGGAGATGGCATTGGAGCTGAATCTTAAAGGGAGCTGGGGATTCCAAGAGGCTGAGGTGAGGAGGAAGAGCACCCCAGGCACATGGAGTCAGCATGTACAAAGACACAGAAGGGATTTGGGGTCTGGGGAGGGCAGATAGGCCAATTTGGCTGGAAAGCATCACTTTAGAAGAAGTCAAGTAGAACAAGTTTGCAAAGATAGGCTGCAGTCACATTGTGAAGGGCTTTAAATGCTGAACTGAAGAATTTGTCTTTTCTTTTTATCTTAGAGCCATAGAAACTCTTTCTCCTAAGCAGAGGAATGACAGCCTCAGACTTGTACTCTAGGAACACCAACTTGACAACTGTATGGAGTGGGAATTAGAGACAGAGATGCTGGAGGCAGGGAGACCTATAATGTTAATGGAATATGAAGATCTTCCCTGTCCATTAATAGGCCTATGTGACCACCTGTGTTCAGTCACAGATGTCTTACTGCTTTGAGCTCTGGCCCAGCTGTGACACATTTGGAGTAACATAGAGCCCATTATGGGAGGAACTTGCCTAAAGTGAAAGCTTATTTAGGGGAAGCTTGCTTGTAGGAAAGCTTTCACGCCTTTTGGTACTGAGCTAATTAGGCACTGAGTCAGGAGGGCTGTGATGCCTTCCAGTTCTGACAAATGTGTGTGTATGTGTATATGTATATGTATATGTATATGTATATGTATATGTATATGTATATGTATATGTATATGTATATGTATATGTATATGTATATGTATATGTATATATACACATGTGTGTATGTATGTGTATATATATATATGAATATGTGTGTGTATGTGTGTATTCTGAGGTGAAATTTTGCTTTGGGGGTTAGCTCATGAGAAGGACCTTTTGATTCCCTGGATGAGACTTTGAGTAGCCATTTGTTAAGGGCCTCTGACTACTCAGATGTCTGTGCTCTCCCAATCTGTTGGTATGTAGGTGGTTATATTACTTTGTTCAAACCGTTAGAGCCCTGTCTGTTGAATCTGTGCTAATTTCTCTATTTGTATTTTCTCCACATTCAGGCTGCTGGCCTTTCCCCTGAATTAGTGAATGTAATTAAAGTAAGATTGTTGACCCCCTTTAAAGTTGCTTTCATTTTGAAAAGAAGATCAAAGAACCTGTGCTAGCAGGCCATCCTGGGTGTGCCAGGGTGCTTGCTGATACAGGCTATAGCAATAATCAAGGAAAGAGTGAGTGAGGATCCAATATTAAGTGGTGGCAGCATACATGGAGAAAAGGGAAACAGATGGGAAAGATGTGGATGTAAAATTCCATAGGACCTAGCAACTGGTTGAATATGGGAGGTTAGAGAGAGGCAAGAGTCAAGGATGCCTGAGGTTTCTCAATTAGATAACTAGAAGGCTGGTGTGTGCCAGATAGAAAGGGGGAAATTAGAGAGATAGTTGGGTTTGACTTCTGTTTTGGACATGTTGAATTCGAGGCACCAATGGGAGATATATATATATATATACATATATATATATGTATATATAAGCAGGCATGTCCAGCAGGCAGCTGGTAATGTAGGACTATAACTCAGAAGAGAGATGAGGCCCGAGTGTGTGGATTGGGGAGTCATCTGAACAGAGGTGATAACTGAACCCATGGGACCTGACGAGATCACCAGGCAAAAGTGTAAAGGGAGAAAAGAGAGCCCAACACACAGCCAGGGGGTGGAATATGGATGATGGTCCAGCTACAGTATAGACTGAGGAGTGGTCAGACAGTAGAAGGAGAATCAGAAGAAAGAGGTTTCTTGAAAATCTAGACGGAAAAAGGAAGCAGGATCTACACTAATAGTGTCTAGTCTTTCTGTGCCCTAAATCTTGTGATCCTATGTTTCTACTATTGGATTATCTCTCAATCTCATTCATTAAAAATGAATTATTTTTTTACAAATTTCATCATTCTTTATACATTATCTACTCAAAGTCCCACCTTCTGCAAAAAAGCCTTTCCCAGGCCTCTTGATCTTAGTGCCTTCCTCCTGAGACTATCCACATTTTATCCTGTCTATGTCTTGCTTGTACATAGTTATTTACATGATGTTTACCCCATTACACCGTGAGCTCCTTGAGGCAGGGACAATCTTTTACCTTTCTTTGTATCCCCAGCGCTTAGCACAGTGCCTGGCACGTAGTGAATGCTTAATAAAGGTGAGTTGACTGACTGACTTTTTTAACTTAGTTTTAAATAAAAGCTTTGTTGTAAAATGAAATTTGTTGCTTTTGGAGCTCTCAGGCAAGCTTTTCTTTCTCTTCTGGCAGATTCTATCAGTTAATTTGTAAAAGGACAGGTTTCCGTATATGAACCTTTGACATTTTCATTTCAGCTTGGTTAGCAAGCCCTTTTTATGTAGACAGTGCCAAAGTAACCTCTAGTCTAGTAATGGTCAAATTACCATTAATTCCAAATGAGTAGGGTTCTAATTAATACAATGTTATTCTACTGTATAATATAGAAAAATCAATGAAGTCAAAGAACAGTCAATGCTGATCCAAACCCCAAATTTGTGCTGAAAGTGACACATTCCCCAAATATAAAACTATATTGCCTAAGTAGGGCACCCAACTGATAACAGAAAGGACCTTGGAAGCAAATTAGTCCAACTTATACGTGAACAAGGCAGTAGGCCTGGAGTCAGGAAGACCAGAGTTCAAATTCAGTTTCAGACATTTACTAGCTGTGTGACCCTAGCCAAGTCACTTAACCCTGTTTGCCTCAGTTTCCTCATCTGTAAAATGAGCTGGAGAAAGAAATGACAAACCGTGCCATTATCTTTGCCAGGAAAGCCCCAAATGGGGTCATGAAGAATTAGACAGGACTGAAACAACTAAACAACAACATCTAAAGCATAGCTGACAAATCATGCTTTCCCTTTGGCATGAATATCTATCTATATATATATGTATATATATACATATATGCATATGTATATATATGTTAATGAGGATTTTAACTCAAAATTTGCAGATTCTAGAAGAACAAATAAGGGCCCGGGACAATGCAGCAACCCAAAATAATTTTGCTTCCCAGAGTTTTAACCAGAATCAACTTCATGGAATGGGAGATCTCCGTGGAAGAGTGGCTAGGTAAGTGGAAAGAAGATTGACCTGGAGTTCCTAGACCAGTAATTAGATGCCACAATCTCTTTTTTCCTCAGTTCTTTTCTATGAATAAGCCTCATGTTGTGGTAATCAAATTAGTATAACGAAGCTAAACTGGAGGTAGGTTTGATGGAAAAAAAAGACTCACAACAACAGCCAGCATGATGCAGTGGGGAGAGTTCTGGGTTTGAAGACAGAAGGTCTGGTTTTGAATCCTGCTTACAAGCCATGTGATTTTGGGCAAGTCATTTCATTTTTGTAGTACCCATTTTCCTGGTCAGTAAAATAAGGAGATTGGATTATATATGGCATCTAAATTTCCTTCTAGCTCTAAATCTATAATCCTGTTTTTTCTAACTTAATTTTTATTGGGTTGGGGGGTTTTTTTGGTCACATGGCCAGCATGGAAATATGCTTTGCATTTCAAAAAGAGAGAAAGAACTTATAAGCCTTTGCCTGTGAAAAATATACTTATCATCCCCCACCCCTACCCCTATCCCTGCCACCAACAGATTGCCACAAAAACAAAATAAACAAGAGAATTTTTGTCAAGTCTTAACCTGGACTCAAATCTGCTTTCAGATGCTTACTAGGCATCTGAGTGATCCTGGCCAAGTCACTTAACTTCTGTCTGCCTCAGTTTCCTCAACTGTAAAATGAGAATAATGAAAATACAGCATTTACCACCCAGTGATTTTGTAAGGATCAAATAAGATATTATTTGTAAAGCACTCAGAACAGTGCCTGGTACATAGTAAGTGCTTAATAAATGCTTGTTTCTTTCAAAAGAAAAAGAAAATCCAGGAGACACAGAGTTAGGAGAGATCTGAAAAACCAACAAAGTGGCACAAAGTATTTCACAACTTAGCTCCACTTCAAAGTTTTTATAGCTGCCCTCCCCACCACCAAATCCAGGAAGCAAGTTACAGGAAAACACACACACACACACACACACACACACATACACACATACACACACACACACCATTGTTTAAAAATTTTAAATGTCGCTAGCATAACATTTTGGATTTTTTTTTCTTTTGTTATGCTCTCCCTCCCACTGACCCCTTCACCCCCCAACCTAAGCAAATTTTTCCAAAATGATAGAATTCAATACAAATATGCATAGTCTGGCAAAAGAAATTGCCATATTGGCCAAGTCCAAAAAAGCATGCATCTTTCTGCATTTCACACTCATCGCCTCTCTGTCAGGAGGTGAATGATACATTTCTTTTTCACTCTTTTGGATTAGATCGGAATTCTAAAATCTTTCCAAATCTTTGTTTTTCTCTATGATGTTAACATTCTATAAATTGTTCTCCTAGCTCTGCTCTGCTTTGGTCCATAGAAGTCTTCCCAATTCATCTGAAGCCATCTATTTTTGTTACTTCTTATGGAACAATAACATTCTATTATGATCACACCCTATAATTTGCTTAGCCATTCTCCAATAGGACACCCCCTTTGTTTCCTCACATTGGCTACTGCAAAAAGAGCTGCTATAAATATTGTTTTACAAATAGGTCCTTTTCCTCTTTTTCTTTTAATTTAAGGATATAGGCCTAGTATTCATGCACATACAAACGCATACACACAACTTAGTAACTTGTTAGACATAGTTCCAAATCAGCACAACATTTTAGAAAAACATATCACTTTTAAGAATAACATTATTCCAATACAGGCAGGACAATTAGTTTTTATTTTTTGTTGTTTTGGGGTTTGGTTTTTTGGTTTTTTGTTTGTTTGTTTTTATTTTGCTAAATAGAGACTTGTTCTGTTATGTGTATAGAAATCTTCTTTTTGTTTGGTATTCATTAAGGACAGAATAAAAAACAACAAAAATATTGACAATGTATGTCATGCTATCTTACTAAAGGCATCAATCAAGGGAACAAGCAACAAGCACTGTTTAAGCACCTACTACGCACTATGCACTGCAAATGCAAATACAATTATGACAATTAATTATTATTTCTCTTTCATTTGCTAAAGTTATAATCATGGTCTCTGCATGCAGGAATGTTCTAATTTACATTCCAATGCATATTCCCTTCATTTTTCTTACTTATTAATGTAATAAACAATTATTACATGTTAATGTAATATTTTATTAATGTAATAAACATTTCCAAAACTATGTCTTATAGTAGTTGTTTTATATCTCTGGTGGCAGGGGCTGGGGAAGGAATATCTCCAACCTTTTTCTGGTACAGATAATGCTAGCTCTTTGCTTAAAATAATTTTGTTGAAGAAAAATCTTTCAATTCCTATTCATTTTAGTTTTGTAGCAAGTTTGTCAGAGGCTTTTTGTGAATATTTTAGTATTATAATATGTTTTCATAAATTGTCTTGTAGCTGAGGCCCTTATCACCTGTTACCTGCACTATTACTATGGCTTCCTCTTGTCCTTACTTGGGGCCTCTCCCTGCTCCAATCTTATCATCCACACAATCGCCAGATTGACTTTTCTAAAGCACAGGACAGACCATGTCACTCCCCTGCTTTCACTTTCCGCCTTTTAGCTCTAGGATCAACTATAAATTCCTCTATTTGGCATCAAAAATCCATCACAAACTGACCCCAACCTCTATATCCAACTTTATTATACTTCTTTACCTTTAATACAACCTATAGTTCAAAGCACTGGTCTTACTCTTCTTCATACCAGGGGTGGAGGCCTTCTAGGTACTTGGGTGCAGCCTTTTGATTGAGTCCAAGTTTTACAGAACAAATCCTTTTATTAGGGGGATTTGTTCTGTGAAGTTTGGATTCGAAGGGCCACACTTGAGGACCTAGAGGGCCACATGTGGCCTGGAGGCTACAGGTTCCCCATCCCTGTGATACAGGCCACCCCACTCATGCTCTGAATGTGTTCTTTCCTCTCATCTCTTAGGAGATGAACAAACAACAACAAAGCTTTAATGGCTTAAAAGTGCACTAAGACTTTGGGAATACCTTATATTAGACCCCTGATTTCACTTTCTGTACTTTTCGTGAGAACAAACAAATTGATTCAATTCAACAAGTATTTATTAAAACAAATTCTAGGTGCCAGTCACCGAGCTAGGCACTGGAGATACAAAAATAAAAATGAAAAAGCCCTGCCCTAAAGGAATCTGCATTCTACAGGAGGGAAACAATATGTATACAAATCAATGAATACTAAAATGCATACAAAGTAACTACAAAGCAATGGGGGAAAGTCATTGTTAGAGACACGAACACAAGAATAATAAATGCAGTCCTTGCCCTCATGGAATTCTTTTCCTTGAATACTTTCTATTGCTGGCAACAAAGGTATACCTATAAAGAGATACAAAATGTATTCGAAGTAAATAAAAGGTATATAAACCATCAATTAATTGGTCTTTATTGAGCACCTACCAGGCACTGGGGATACAATGACAAAAATGAAGTAGATTACATTCTGTTGGGAGAGTCAGTCTATGTAATGAAGCTGAAAAAAGTTGTTTGTTGTTGTTGTTGTGTTCATCCTTCATTTTTGAAGAGGACCATGACATCAGGGAAATGATGCCATGACTTGCAGTTGGCTTTGATCTGAGTGAGGGAGGGCTGTGCAAGGTCAGCAGCTTCACTTTCTCCTCCAGAGCCATCTGGGTCCAGTGGCCAGATATTCATCAGGATGACTGGAGATGATCCAGGATGCAGTGGGAGACTCAGGCCCTTTTTTAAGGCCTTTTCAGGTTCTTACTCTGAGTGAGGCAATGCCCATTCAATGAATAGGATAATAATAATAAGTGTGTCAAGGGATGGCCCCTTTAATTAGAAAAAAAGGAAAAATAATCAAACTGGGAGGGGAAGACCCTCAGCGTTGCTAGGTTGAAACCAAGTTGTAAAGGGTTTCCAGGGCCAGGGGAGCTTGTATTTGATTCTAGAAATAATAGGGAGCCCTTATTGCTTCTTCAGGAGGAAAAAAACCAACAATATATGGTATAGTAACAGCACTTTGGCAGCTGTGTGAAGTATGGTAGTTAAGACAAGATTAATAAGGGTCTGAACTAGGGTGGTGGCCATTTGAACGGAAAGCAGGGAGCAGGGACGGATCCAAAACATATTGTAAAGGTAGAAATGACAAGATTTGACAACTTATTGACTGTGGCAGTGATAGAGCGTTTCAAACTTGAATGATTGGAAGTTTTAAAACTTGATGAGGGTGAGTTGGAACATCAAATTTATTTCAATTCACATCTTTTTTAACGTTTCAAATAATTTTTCATGTGGTTGTTGATGGTTTGCAATTCTTTTGAAAACAAGTTGTTCTATCTTGTATCCATTTGTCTATTAGGGAAATGGTTCTTCATTTTCTATATTTGTTTCAGTTCTCTATATATCCTAGTTAATATACTTTAAGATATCTGTTACAAAAAAATTCCCCCATTTGATAGTTTCTCTTATTCTAGTAGCATTGATTCTGTTAGTACAAAAGCTTTTTGAGTTGGAGTTATGGAGATGAGGTAGATGCCTTCTTCAACCTGTTCCTCTGCATAGGTATCACAACCACTCCAGTTGTAGCTAGGTTCCTTTTCCTTCCTCTTCTTCCTCTGCTAATGAATAAGGTTAGGGCCTCTATTTCTTTCAACAAGAGATAATAGTAAGACATTGGGAAGCTAGGGTATAATTCTATTGCTAGCCAATTTCTCATCCCAGTCACCAGCTCTCCTAAACCAGAAATGGATCCATTCTCTCCAGGTCCCAACAATCTCCATGGACCAAAAGTACCCTACCCTCTACACATCTACTCTGCATCAACAGTAGTTGCTGACCAAGGTGTTTATTCAGCAAAGCATCTAAGAAGATGCAATGTTTGTACCACTCTGAACTTATGGATTAACCTCTATTTTTCCTGTAATTGTTCTCACAATCAATAAGTGAGCTTATTCCCCTGTGATCAAAGTCCTGGCCTTGTTACAAAGTCTCTATTATCTGTGGGGAGGTGTTTTGATCCACTTTGTACAACTGTGTTGGTGGAGCTGAGTCAAAATTCAAATACCAGAAAACTATCTTCCATCTCCCATCCACCTCCACCAATCTTACTCTCAAATTGCCTAATGCTTCTAGAGACAAAACAGAATTGTGCTAGCTGGGCCTACTACAGATTTATACTACCTAACTTCAACCGTTCACTCAGTCCTGCTCAGCAATCTTTTCATTCATTCCTTTTTAACCTTCTGTAACAGTGCCCAGGAGAGATGTTCCAAATCCCTTCTCTCCTCAAGCCCCTAACTCTAACGGGTCTTTGCCCTCCCCTCAGCCATCACCTGCCTCTTTCATACCTGACTGACAAGACTGAGGCCAAGGCACAAACTCTCTCATTTGTCCTTTATATGCTTCTCAATATCCTTCTTTCTTCTAGTTTCACAGGAAGAAATGGCTCTTCTGTTTTCTATAGTTCCCCTCTCCACCAGATTTCATTGCCTCTGGTCAGCTTCCTTGATCTACCAATCAAATCCACTCTTTAATCAGGATTCACTCTTTCCCACGTTCCACCTGGGTCCAACTCCCTCATCCCCCACTTACTCATGCCTGACATTCAATCTGTGGCTTGTAAAGTCACATTTCCACTGAATGTCCCCAACTAAGCCAGATTAAAGCATATGACATCATAGTAAAACAAAGACCGTCTTAAACAGATTTCAAGATAACTAGCAAGGAATTAAAAGCATTCCCATCACCAATTTCCCAAGGCTAATATTTTCTATGCCTTCAAATAGTGGAACAGTGGAGAGCCACAAATATTTAGCCAGGTGGTGTTGGGCAAGATATTTCATCCCTTGGGTTTCAATTCCTTTATTGACTTCTGAGGTGTAGATGCCCATACTGAAATTTTAAAAATTGGCTTTTGCAAGCTTGTTTAAGTTTACTCTAGCAACCAGCTTGAAATCTATGACTCCTTCCCATCCCATCCAAAAATCTGACAAGCAGTTGAAAAACTGCATGATCTGGCAGTCTAGAAAATTTCCCACAGAGAATGCAAGGGGACCTGCAAAGATCCACCTTTTGCTGATAGAAAAGTCGGGCAGACTTTGGGGTGATCAAGAGGATAATATCAATGGAGAGCAAACCAAGCAGGCTTCAAGAAGAACCCATCCAGAGTAGCTGGGTGGCTCAATGAATAGAGCACTGGCCCTGGAGTCAGGAGGACCCAAGTTCAAATTCACCCTCAGACACTTGAAACTTACTAGCTGTGTGATCTGGGCAAGTCACTTAATCCCAAATGCCTCTTGGGGAAAAAAGGACCCATCCAACATTACAGAGGGACTCAGAGCTAGATGCTTTGTAGGAAAGAAAGCACAGATTGAGAAGTGGATGAAAAGGAGACTACATATTGATACCCTCCTAAGGGCCAGGAAGTCAGGCAAGGCTATCCCCAGATAAGACTTCTTTCCTGCATGATTCTGGAACTGTGGGGTCCCAAGAAAGCAGAGGGCACCTACAGAGCCCAATCCATCAAGGACTGGAGACAATATGGACAACGCATGAGTTTAGGATTAGTAAGGCAGGACAAGGAGTCTGGCAATACCAAGGATGCAAAATGGACAGCAGGTCAGGTAGAAGTGCCAGAACTATTCAGTATGATCAGGGTGACTTATGATGCTCTAATAGCAATAAGAGGGTAGGTTACTAATATAGAAACCCATGAAACTCTGTTGTATGATTCTATTTATTATGTTTCTGCATGTTCCATGTATCTATTGTGTGTGATTCTAATGCGGATGTTAAGTACTATATGACCACATATGTGCTGTGTATTCAGGACGATTGTCTATGGCTATACTGCATGCCAACTGATGAATGTTCATAACACATGCTTACAAGTGTACTTGGGTATCTGCTATGATTTACAGAGACTTGATTTTATTTTCCAGGGGGCGGAGGTGGAGGGGGAACAGGGAGGTGTGAGTTTGTATGTCTGGCTAGACACATCACCTCAGACCTGCTCTGCTGGCTCAGTACACAGACATGCCTAGGATTTCTCTACTTTAAATCAAAATCAAAACCTTCTCTTGACCCTGGCCCCCTCTATACCTCTGCAAACTACTATCCCGACTTATGATCTATTTATTCTCCATCCCCAATCTCACCTTTCTGTCCCTCATCTCCATGTCCTTCTGCTATTCTCAATGCTCAAAATAGACCTTCCTATGGAGATCTCTTCTTGTTAAAATACTTATCTTTCTCTAAGGTCCAACTCAAGTGCCATCTTCTCCATGAAGCAAACCTTCAGACAAGTGAGTTTGCTCTCCCTTTAAATTTCTAATAGGATGTTGCTAGGGCTTCTCTTCCCTTATCCCATTTTCCCTTTGTTTTTGTTATTTGTATATATATCTTTCTGTTATTCAATTATAAAATCTTTGAAATAGGACCTACAGTCTACTTTTTAATTCTCAGTGCCTAGAGTAGAACTTTACACATAATTCAACATATCTTCAATTATTTTATTGAATTACCAGTATTCTGATAGCCCCTCTAATATTTCATTATGTCCTATTTCATTAGAGGGCAGCTAGGTGCAGCAGTGGATAGAGCCCTGGTCCTGGAGTCAGGAAGACCTGAGTTCAAATTTGACCTCAGACACTTAGCAGCTGTGTCACCCTGGGCAAGTCACTTAATCCAGTTTGCCTCAGTTTCCTCATCTGTAAAATGAGCTAGAAAAGGAAATGACAAACCACCCCAGTATCTTGCCAAGAAACCAAATGGGGTCATGAAGAGTCAGACACGACTGAAATGACTCAACAACAACAAATTCCATCAAATCATGCAGTTATTCATAAATAATGCATATGCTAATTGAGAAACTTTGGAAGGACCTAAGTGACAGCATATATAATGATGAAAACTGGTAGGACTGGGAAAGGATGTTAGGACTAATTTAGAAAAGTCCACATTAAGTGGGCCACTTGATTTCCCATAAATTCAATGAGATCTTCATTTCTCAGAGTGATTTCTGATTCACTAAGTCATTCTGATTCAACCAAACTTTCTCTTTCCTTGTGCTTGCTGCCTGATTGGTTTGTGGCAAAGTGATGGGCCATCCTGTATTTGTCAAGACATCTTTGTCCAGACACAGAATGACCTAAGAAGTCACAAGCCAGTTCATGTACAGAACGAGTTGCTCTAATCATGACCAGAAATCCTATAATTTGTACTGAACATTTATTTAAGCTAAAGAGTAGATCTCAGTATACAAAGTGCTTACTTAACCAACCTTTGATATTTGTCACCTTTCCATGTTTAAGTAACACCTTTATTAGGTCGCAGGAAGACTTAGCAATCCCTTTACTTAAGTAAAAAGCCACTGGATTATAATAATAATTTATAAATATATGGCATATATTTAAATAATACTTTAGATTTATATAAATTTATTTTATTTTTATATAGTACAATCCCATAGCAAGCCTGTGAGGCATGTAATATGAAGATTATCATCCCTATTCTCCAATCCAATCCAATCAATATTTATTGTGTTCATAATGTACTGGGCATTGTGCTAAGTACTGAGGATACAATGAATAAAAAGAGTCCCTGCCCTCAACAAGCTTACAGTCTAAAGGGGGAAACAACTCACGAAAGAGGCAGGAAAGTGGGAGAGGGAGACACAAGTGGCTACCTAGCTTGGTGGCATCTTGTTCCATGGAGTCAAAACTAGGCCTGGTAGCAAATGCAAAGTGAAGGATTTTACAGATGGAGAAAGGAAAGGGTAGAGAGGCTAAGAGACCTGGCCTGGGTCACAAAGCTAGTTAATGTTAGAGCACTTCAAGTTCTTTCTTCCCACTATATTGTACTAAAAATCTCTCAGTAGAGACATAGGTTGATGGCTAATTCCAGATCAAATGCAAACCAGATCCAGATCTGATAAAGTTCAGAGACTCACAATTCTCCCGCAATCGATCCTAATCCAACAGGAACAATCAGGGCGCTCAGTTGACTTAGACAAAGTAAGTGTTGTTTGTATTCACTGCTTAACTGCACTGGACACCCAGTAGCTTCTTCTGAAAATTATAAAAGTCATTCGGAATCCTAGGGTGATTTCATCCCTCTTGAAAGCAGTGACAAGGGTTAAGCAATGATCATCCTATGTTGGGAGGCCATCACCAGGAAACATGTATTTACATCACATCACAAGGCCATAGCCCAGACAATGGTGAGCCCTCACTTCCCAGAGAATAGACCAGAGTAAGAAGGCTGTCATGTGAATTAGATTTGCTTGGCCCAGAAGGGCAAAACTAGAAGCAGTGGGTGGAAAAGGGAATCAACACAAAACTCTCTCATAGCCTGGCTGCTTCCTACCTTTCCAGTCTTCTTATATTTAACTCCCCTCTACCCATTCTACAATACAGCTACACTGACCTGCTTTCTGCTCCTCTTCCATGGCCTGTCTCCAAACCTTTGGACTGATGCCATGCCTGGAATGCTCTCCCTCCTCACCTCTTCCTTGCTGGCTTCCTTGGCCTCCTCCAAAACTCAAACCCTTCCTTCTTCAAGAAGTCTTTCCCATTCTCCTCTTCCAGCCCCCACCACCATTCTAGTGCCTCCTGTCTAATATTTTCTAACATTTACATTGTACATATCTTGTATATAAATAGTTATTTGCATGTTGTCTCCTCCATTGGGGAGGTACCTCGGACAGGCACCTTGTTTTTGTCTTTTTTTCTATCCCCAGCATTTAACGTACAGTATCTGGCACAAGGAAAATGTTTAACAAATATTTATTGACATACTGGGGTAGCTAAGTGGCACAGGGGCAGCTAGGTGTCACAGTAGATAAAACATTGGGTTTGGAATCAGGAAGACTCACTATCTTCCTGAGTTCAAATCTGGTCTCAGATACTTTCCAACTATGTGACCCTGGGCAAGTCACTTAACCCTGTTTGCCTTATTTTCCTCATCTATAAAATGAACTGGAGAAGGAAATGGCAAAACACTCCAGTATTTTTACCAAGAAAACACCACATGGGCTCATGAAGAATCAGATACAACTGACCAACAACAAATATTGACCTACTGACTGAATTACAGTTAGACCTTAACAGAAATGTGCCGAAAAGGTAAGGTTGAGAGAGAGAGACTAATACTTCTTAGGTATGCTGTAAAGGGGATTCTTGGTTGGTTAAAGGTTGGGTTGGCTGGAATCTGCAGTTCCTTCCTATTCTGAGATTCAGAAATTCTATGAAGAATGTAAATAGGCCTACCCATGTAGTCATTCATCAATAGTTCTTTAGTGCTTTGGTAAAGCTGTGACCTCATCTGATGGGAGGACTCTCTCCAACAGTGCAGCTCAACAATGATATAATTTGTTACCATGCAGATTGACAGCAAATAACTATTTATAATCAAAACCTATGATTCTGTTCAATTCAGCAACAGTGCATGGACAGATCCAAAATCTGTTTCCTCTCTCAAACTACAGGGACACAGGCAAACCTATTATTTTCCTTCTGAATATCATTTTATGTTTAAAACAAGATGATAAAGTTCAAAAGTGCCAAAAAATGAATAGAATCATATCATTTCAAATCTTTCAAAATCTTTTCTTCCTCCATTCCTTTCCATTCTTTTATAGTTTATCCTAACCTAGCATCTCAAATAATGTTGTTCCCCCTTGGGTCAAAGAGGATACTAGCTCACTTTCCCGTAAAAGTTCTCTCCTCTTTAATCAAAGCTTTTTTAAAAACTTGACAAGGTAGCCCTCTGTGTTGGAGTCAAATTAGTTCCTATTTGGCTAAACTTTACCCTTCCTCATTTCTGTTCTTCCTACGTTTTTGTCAGACTAATGGACTTGTCAGGCAGATTAATTCTTATCTTTTTGCCCCCGTGAATTCATTTCCAATGAACATTTTGGTGTCAATGAAATGAAGCTGATTATTTTTATTTAATTAATTTTTATTTGATTCCCAGAAAAAGGGCTCAATATTTAATAGTAAAGATAGGATGTGACAGAATACTGCCCACAAAATGGGACAAAATAAGACATCACTTCCTATCACTGATGAGAAGGGTCTAAATAACTCTAGACCTACTTCCTAACTTCCCATGGGTCAGTTTTTCCAATATGTAGAAAAGGAAAAGGTGAACATGTAAATGGACATGTATCATCTATAACCTACTCATAAGAATGGTAATTAATTCCTCTATTTTTACCTCCCAAAACTTTTCCCTCTTCCAAACTTCCCTGTTACTGTTAACAGGCACCACCATTCTTCTAGCCTAGGGGTGGGGAACCTGTAGCCTCAAGGCCACAGGCCTTCTAGGTCCTTGGGTGCAGTCTTTTGACTGAGTTCAAGTTTTAAAGAACAAATCCTTTTATTGGGGATTTGTTCTGTGAATTTTGGATTCAGTCAAAGGGCTGCACCTGAGGACCTAGAGGGCCACAGTTTCTCCACCCCTGTCCTAGCCCCTCTGGCTTGCAATCTAGGTGCCATCCTTGACTGTTCACTATGTCTCACTCCCAGCATCCCATATGTTAGTAGGATTTCTGTTTCACCCTTTGCAATATCCCTTGGATGTGCCCCCTTTTCTCCTCTGATACTGCCCCCACATTGGTTCAGGCCCCAATCACCTCATGCCTGGACTATTGCAATAAAAATAATGGTTGGTCTGCCTGCCACAAGTCTATTCCCCCTCCAGTCCATTCTCCACTCAGCCACCAAAGTGATTTTCATAAAGCACAGATCTGACCATGTCATCCCCATACTCAGTAAATTCCAGTGGCTTCTTATCACCTCCAGGATCAAATATGAAATACTAAACCTTTCATTACCTGCCCCCTTCCACCTTTCTAGTCTTCTTAGACCTCACATTCCACCCCCACCTCCACATACTCCTTGATCTAGTGGCACTGGCTTCCTGACTGTTCCACAAAAAAGACACTCCATCTCCCAGATCAAACAATTTCTCTGATTAGCCCTACTACACCCAGAATATTCTCCTTCCTCATCTCCATCTGCTGGCTTCCATAGCTTCTTCAAGTCCCAGCTAAAATGCCACCTTCTACAGGAAGCCTTTCCTGATCCCTCTTAACTCTAGTGCCTTCACTCTTTTGGTCATTTCCTAGCTATCCTGTATATACCTTGCGTTTGCATGTAATCTTTCCCCCATCAGACTGTGAGCTCCTTGGGGACAAGGACTGTCTTTTGCCTCCCTTGTGTTCCAAGAGCTTAGCACTGTGCTCGGCACAGCACAGGTGCTTAATAAAGGCTTATTGACCGATTGAAATTAACTGGTAGGAATGATGAACCCAAGACCCTAGGAACACATACAAATTCTTCCATTTCCAGTATGGTCCTTAAAGCAAGCATGAAGAAAAAATAGCCATTAAAAATTATTTTGTCAAGTTGTTTCAGTCATGTCTGACTCTCTGTGACCCCATTCGGAGTGTTCTTGGCAAAGATATTAGAGTGGTTTGCCACTTCCTTTTCCAGCTAATTTTACAGATGAAGAACTGAAGCAAATAGGGTTAAGTGACTTGCCCAGGATCACACAGCTAGGAAGTATCTGAGGCTGGATTTGAACTCAGATCCTCCTGACTCCAGGGCCAATGCTCTATCCACTGTGCTTCCTAGGTGCCCCTTACAAATTATACTGATGTTTTAATTAAAGGTATTATGTCCATTGAAAGAGATATATAGGAAAGACAGCATGGTACAACAGAAAGGGTGTTGAACTTCGGAGTCACCGGACCTGAGTTGGAATCCATGTTACACATTTACTGTCATCTTGGAAAAATCCCTTTAACCTCTTTGGGCTTCAGTTTTTTCCTGACCTGTGACATGAGAGACCAGATGACCTTCTAGGTCCCTTTCAGCACTAGCTATATGACCCTCTGGATCCTGTGGAATGTCATAGAGGTCAGCAACCTTCAAAATATTCCTACTTTTTCTTCTGGAATATGGAAAGGCATGTTGGTCATATAGTAACCCAACACTTAGTAATGATGAGATCAGCACATATCAGATGCTATCTGTCAAGGGAGAGATGATTACAATATTTAGCAGTCATGACAGCTTTCACAAGCAATAGAGACGTATGATGGCTATTATCATAGCTGAGGCAACTGTTCCTTATGCTATCTTTGGCATGTATTAGCTGTATGAAAACATAAATCTAAATATGGGTCTTCCAACTAACCAAAGGCAGAGAAAAAATGTTCATGGCAGGGGTATGAGTGACCTTTAGCTTCAACTCACAGCCAGGGTGGCTGTTCTTCCCAGCAGTTTCCTTGCCATGGCCATCTAGTGTCACCTTCTGGGGAGATATCTGGGCCAGTTGTCCAGGTAAACACCTCATTCATAGTACATAGCTCTTAGAGTAACAAATCATGAGGCAATCCATGAAAAAGACCACTTTAGAAATGCATGGATGTCAGAAGGATTAATAAAAAAGAGAGAATGTAACATGAGATCATGTAAATGCAGTGCACAAAAAAAAAAAGTTATTTGATAATCATGGCGGCCAAAGCCATCAACATAAAGAATTATTTAATACTCCATAGTCACTTTTAAATAGTCCTTTAATGTTTACAAAGCACTTTCCTTACAACACTTGCTCAGATAGGTGGTATATTATGTCTGCTTCCAGAATTAGAAGACCAAGACTCAGATGGGTGGAGTGACTTTCCCATATTGTACCTGATAATGTCAGAGATGTGATTCGAACCTGTCTGGTGACTCCAGGTTGAATGAGGGGTCGCTCCCTGCAGCAGTTTAGATGAGGGCACCCTTCCTGAGTTTTAATCCTGTGCAAAATCTTCACAGAAATCCACCAGGGAGGGTCTATCCAACAGGCTATAGGTCTACCCCTATGCCTTTCAACATTTTGTGAGTAGCAGTGCAGCACTCAGTTTGTCTCTGTTATCACATCTTCTGATCATACTTTTCCTAAATAATATCCCTTATTCCAACTCTTACACAGAGCTCACATCTGGTAATACAGTTTACTCATACTGTTATGTATCTTCCCATTGCCCTTTGGTTCACATGCAATTTTAATTCTTTTGAGGTTGTGGTATAGTCTATAACTGGTACCTACACAGCATTAGGAAATGAGGAGATAGTGAATTCTAGGCACGGTACTTTTCTTTGGCTAAAGTACTACCTTCCTTAAAACTACAGGGAGACAGCATAACACTGTGTTAATTATCCAACCAGGAAATTTAATTAGCTGAGTGTAATACCTGAAATATCTGAATTTCTCACCAGATGGTACCTTACTTGAACTACCAGATGGATCCTCATTAAATTCTCTGGGATATGCAAGGAAATAGCCATTTTCTAAAGCTACAATATCCTCACTGGTCACTAGTCAGCCTTCAGCCTGCAAACTTCTAAGTTCCCTGTCAATATGGTGACTACTGCCAAGGCCTAATTTAATCTAGGGCAGAAGTTCTTAACCTGGAGTCTGTGAAGTTCTTTTGAAAAAAATTTTAATAAGTATATTTCAATAAAATTGGTTTCCTTTGTAATTTGTTTTATGCTCTTAAAAACATTATTCTGAGGAGGGGTCCATAGGCTAACTCCAGCTCTCTCTCTCTCTCTCTCTCTCTCTCTCTCTCTCTCTCTCTCTCTCTCTCTCTCTTTCTCTCTCTCTCTCTCTCTCTCACACACACACACACACACACACAGATATGCATGTGCACGTGCACTAATATTAATCTAGGGGATGAAATGGAACATTGCCCGAAAGTATTTAAAGGTAAAATCAGATCTGTCTGGGCCTCTAGTGCATGAAATATTTTATACTCTTAAGTCATTTCCTAGTACATTCATAGACTCAGAGATTTAGCTATGTTCAGACTACTCTAATACAGCCCCTTATCAATAAGGGGGCTGATGGGAAGTGTAGTTTTTCCTGGCTATAAGTTGAGACTGAGGGATCTCGTGAAGCCAGAGCCATATGGAACAGGGGAAGCCCAGGAACTTTTGAGGCTCTGAGGAGAAAGATAGGGTCTGTGGACCTACACCGGCGGTGAGACAATTGCAAGTGAAAGACACTGCTTCCTTGAACTAAATACGATCCTGTGCAGCTTGAGCCTTATCCGGCTCACTGACCCACTTAAGGAGTGATCCATTTGGACAGAATTTTGCTGTTTTTCCTAACTCTGTCTTACCACTACCCACCTGCTCCCCTCAACCCACCTGCTCCCCTCAATTCATTAAACCTTGTTGATTTTCCCTCTGAAATTTTATGATAGGTTTAGTCTGCACATAAAGATAAGATGATTTTTAGTTGCATTCTGAGCAAGGGTTTGTTATAAAGGAGAGGACCACAGAAGGATATAAAAGACAAAAGGGAACCCATGAGACCTATTGTCCTAAGACTTAACAGAGAGCCAATATTAAGCTCTATCTCTGAAGACATATAGAAGACTTTCATTATGGTCATAAAGTTTATTGTTCATAGAAAAAAGTGGGGGAAAAACAGACGAAACACCCTTCTATGGAGACAATCACCACCAACCATCTCCCTCCTACAGTTCCCTTCTAGATTGGAGAGTATGTACAGGGGAGAGCCCAATAGTCTACACTGATAGCCCATAAAGGAAGAAGATGGGGAAGTGCTTACACACACACACACACACACACACACACACACACACACACACACACACACACACACACCCTTGCTCCTCCATTTCAGGTTTACGGTTCAAAGGAAAGTGTGGATGATGAATTTATTTCAATAGCCTTAGGAACAATTACAGCTGCAGTCCTCCCTGGTTCTACGCCAACTTATCTATGGCTCATCATCTGCCCCTCATTTGGAAACATCTCCATGCTGTGACAGCTTCCCACTGGCCACTTTATTGCTCATGGAGCCCTAGCTTCCATATCTGCTTCTGGTATCCCCATTTTTAGAAAGGATACAGTTCAAGAGGAGGGAAGAGACAAGCAAAAAGAAAGGACGGGCTATGTACAGATAGTATTGCTTTACCCCATGACATGACTTCTGTCTCCATCAAAAAAAAAAACAAAGGCTATCATGACACCCCAGGTGATTAGAGAGGTTTACTATCCTCCAGTACCACACCATCACAACTTCTCTGACAACTTCTTCTTCCATGAATCATCTCCTCAGGCTCAGAGAACAGGAAAAGCAGAGGCACCAGGCTTCATAGGCCATAGTTGCAGAGCCTGAGTGAAAGCACAGACAGGAGATGTAAGAAGAACTTAGGGGAACAACTAGAAGGCCAATTTATCTAGAGTACAGAGTGTATAAAGGGGAGAGATGTGAAGTAATATATCTGGAAAGGAGACTAGATTGTGGAGGACTGAAATAGTTTTTAATCCAAGAAAAAAGAGAGAACCAATAATTTCGATTTTTGAGTTTAATAAAAAGAATGTTTGATTTAGCATCAGACTATACCTGAGTGCAAGTTCTTCCTCTAAAATTTACAGCCAAAGACAAGAAGTCGCTTATCTTCCCAGAAGATCAGTGTCCTCATCTGTAAAATGGGAATAATATAGGTTTAATATAATATAATGTAATATAATATAATATAATATGGTATAATATAGTATGATGTAGTATGGTATAATACAGTATAGCATAGGGAATAATATAATATAATTGCTAACCCTGTAGTGGGCAGCTAGGTGATACAGTGGATAGAGTAAGGTGCCTTGAGTTAGGAAGGCTCATCTTCCTGAGTTCAAATCTAGCCTCGGACATTTACTAGCTGGGCACTTAACCCTATTTACCTCAGTTTCTTCATCTACAAAATGAACTGGAGAAGGAAATGGCAAACCGCTTAGGAATCTTTGTCGAGAAAACCTCAAATGGTGTCACAAAGAGTGGGACACAAGTCGGATAGGACTGAAAATAGACTTATCAGCAACAGCCCTATAATAACTACTTCACAAGGCTGCTGTGAGAAACAAATGAGATAATGTATTTAAAGCATTTGGCAAGGATTCCCTTGATATATATGTAGATCATTCTCAAAGACTTTATAGAGATGAAAACATAATGTGGGGTAGATAGTTGCTTATATCTTCTCAATTGCATTTTTGACAATACAACTAAAAAAATTTCTCAATGTTTTCATATCTTCCTGTCTTTGAGATAAGTATCTTGAAAACTCACTCCTTGGGGCTGCACAGTGAATAAAACACTGGCCCTGAAGTCAGGAGGACCTGAAATCAAATCTAGCCTCAGACACTTACTAGCTCTGTGACCCCTGGATAAGTCACTTAACCCCGATTGCTTTCCTCTAAAACATATACACACACACACACACAGAAAATTACTCTTTCAGTGTTTCCTAGATTGTCATTCACATACAAATTTCTTCTGTATTCAGCTGCTCTTTTCAATTTCATCTTCTCAAGTTCCATTTCTATTGCTCATAGAACACATTGGGTACTGAGGATATTGAGTCCAAATATAATGGTTCCACAATCATTTGATGAGAAGAGATCATTACCAGATCTGTTCCATTTTCCCTGTTGAATTTCTTCCAGTTTTGTCTATAAATGCTCTTAGGGATATTTGGCTTGGTTACTCCAAATCCCAAGTTTTTTGCAAGTTTGTTTTTCCCTCTGCTGCTTTTTCCCTTTTTAGACTTTTTGGGGGAGGCAATAGTGCTTGTAATCTATGGCCACTTTACTCCAAAATGGAGTAGATTTCACAGTACAAGTGGATTTATTCACTGAAGTACTGTTGCCATTGTTTGCCATGTCTCTCCACTGGACAAGAGTAACAGATGTTTGCTGGCTGAGGTGACTTCTGGGTTCTCTTTACTTCCTAGAGACTCTCCTAATGCTTCTCTGAGAAATAAAGTATGAAAGTCAATGTCTACACTTTTACTGTTTTCTTTCTTCAGCCTCAATAGCTTACTTGAGTAGGTCAAGTTGGACTTTTGTCATAAGTACATACAACATCTTTCTGTCAACATCTCTTCCAACTTGGCACTGATTTTTACCTTTGCTAATTAGCGATTGGTCTTACTACACAGAAACAGCTGATTCTGAAAATCTGTATAACCAATCACTTACCGTCTTTTAAGATATTATCTTTTCATTATTTTGCTATACTGTTCAGTGCTCACAACATCCAACACTTTCTGACTCTATTCTTGAAGAAAATATTCGATATAAAAAGTGAATATTCTGAGTAGTCTAGAAACTTTTCTCCTCTTTAATTTCTTAATTAGTTACCATTTTTTTCAACATTTCCATTGACTTGGTTCAGAATTTCTCTACTTCTTTGTGCTCTGAAACAGATGTTGGTATATACACTGCAATTATAATTTTGATATTCTGATTTTTAATGCTCATTGTGAGCACCTCAAGGAGCGATAATCAAGTGCCCTGTGAAATAGTGTTTCTTTTTGCTGTTATGTGAATGATGAAACTACATCAGAATTGGAAGCAAGGACACGGTGAAACCAATTCATACTGGCTTGCAAATATGAGCTTGGTAAATTATCGCCATGAGCACTTACATCTTGGAAACTGATAAACACTACAACTCATGGCTTGTTTTACTGTTTCATTGATTGTTTGGACTTTTACAAGTGATGGAGAAAGGTTAATTTAGATTAAACTTAAGTGTGTGTCATATGATTTTGGAAACCTGGTTGTTAAATATTTCTATCAGCCCAGTGGTTGGAAGGAATCTCCTTCAATTTCTCTATTTGTCACTATAGGGAGAACTTGCATTGGGACTCTGCCTTGTCATTACCCTCTGCCACTCTGATTGGAGGGTAGGGTCATGAACTCCAAACTTCCATTTAAAAAGAAAGCTCTGCTCAGATATCTCATTTCTCACCTGGATGTATCATTTTGGGACTCCTCTGACCAACTTCTCCACCATGCCCTATTATATACCTTTCCCCTACCTCCAGCTTCTCAGCTTCCTTTTGTGTTTTGTCTACCACCTCTTTATTAAATTGTAAGTTCCTTGAGGACAGGGTCTGTTTCCTTTTTTGTTTGTTTTTTTCATATTTATGTCCCTAGCACTTAGCACAGGCTTGGCACATAGGAGGCACTTAATAAATATTTATTGACTGACTGTGAATCATCTTCTCTAAATGACTAGTCCAAGGTCATACACAAGTGGCTGAGTTGGGATTTGAAACCATCCTCTGACTCCAAATCCAGCAGGCCATCACCCAGTCTCCCATTTAGAGTTACTACCAGGCAAATTAATGTCCATTGAAGTGTCTAATAACTGTGTCATTCTTAGGACCTTCTGGCTCCATCACTTCCAAAGTACAAGAGGACCCAACAGGACTTCTGTATTCATACTTGTTTCATGGGTTGCCAAAGAATTCATCACCTAGTGGCCAGTCTATTGATTGTCACAAACACCTTTGTGTATGTGACCAAGTTGGTCCTAGAAGAGCAAGCCTGCTCTGTGCCCAGACCCATACTCAAAACCTTTGCAGCCTTATAAAAAAATTGCCATGCTCTATGCTCTGTTGGTATAGCCTTTGAGAACACAAGTTTACCTCATGCCATGATAGGGCGTAGAACTTTTTAAATAGATAAATAACACATAATCCACACTCTCTATACTAGAGATAGCTTTACTGAGTCCCATGGAGGTGCATATCTGGTTCTTCAACTGAGACCCTGGGAAATGGATAAGTTCGTGGTTGCAGTGGCAATCCTATCAATTGTATTTCCTGGCAGTCTAGGTGGCCCAAGGAGTGTATGAGGAGGAGGGACATAGAAAGAAGTCATAGAATCATGAATTTAAAACTAAAAAGGGACGTCAGTGGTCAGAGGAAGGAACTGAGGCTCAGAAAGTTTCAAATGCTTGCCCAAGGGTCACCTCTTTCAGCCTCAGTGTACTCTTCTGTAAAATGGGAATGATATTGCCTAATTCAAAGGGTTGTTGCAGCTAGGCGATATAGTGGATAGAGTGCTAAACTTGGAGTCAGACTTGGACTAAGTTCAAATCTGGCCTCAGATATATATATATATATATATATATATATACACACACACACACACATACATACATATAGATAGAATATACATACACATGCATATATACACATACATGTATGTATATATATATATGTATATACACATTAGTGTGATGGCAAGCAAAGTGGGACTTTTTGTCATTTTTTCTTTTGGAGTGCTTGTCAGCACTAAGGCAATCAAGTGCCTTTGATTGAGCTTTGCCTTTGTTTGAGTCACATGTTTGATTGAATCAAGAGTCCTTGATTGGAAACAGTATAGCATTTTTCTTTGGGGTTCACTCATTGGATGAGTGTTCATGTGATTTGGCCAGACAAGACTCTGAGTAGCCATTAAGGAGCTCCACCTCCAGCTTTGAAAACCCAGATGCTAGTGCTTTTCTTTCTGGTAACTATGTATGTATTGCTATAGTGAGACAGAATCCTGTCTGTTGATTTGCGTTATTTTCTCTGTTTGTAATTTCTGTTTGTATTTGCTCTGAAGTTCAGGGCACTGACTTTTTCTCCTGAACTAAGTTAATGATATATGTATGTTTAATTAAAGTGAGATTGTTAAGCCCTTAAAGTTGCTTTCCTTTAGAAAAGCAGATCAAAGAACTTGTGCTAGCAGCCCTCCTGTATGCTGGTATTATTGACTTTACACTTCCACAGTACCTTCAAGTAACATTGTTGTTACAACTAGCTGTGTGACCCCACTCTAGTCATTTTACCTCTCTCACTCTCCATTTCTTCCTCTGTAAAATAGAGGTAATAATAAGCTCTATATAAACATGAGCTATTGATATTACTTTTTAAAAAATTTCTATATTATAGTTCACAATTTTATATATAGATTTTTTTTCTGTTCTTTATATGTTGAAGTGCTCATATTTGTTGATTTTGCTGCATTCATAATAAAATTAAAATTTTTAATTAATTTTAAATTAAATAAATAAAATTGATTTTTCTAAAATTTGCCCTAGGTCACACAGGTTGTAAATGGCAGAGCCAAGATTTGTACCTAGGCCCTCTGACTTCAAATCCAATACCTTTCATTAGAGTAAAATGAGCAAAACAAATCACAGGAAGATGTTCTTCTGGCTCACAAGTATTTCCCCATGAATTCCAACAACTAGAAATTCATTTAGGTTAACTGAGTCCTCTTAGAAACTGCAGGTGGTCAGCTAAAGAAAGCCCAGCTAAAACCACTCAGGAAGGAGGAGTATTGATTTGGGCTGGGAAGAAAAAGACATGATAAAGTGTAAGGAAGACAGGCCTGGGTGGGATGAGAGAATTTGTGCAGCCAGAAGACACTGTGGGTGTCTGAGATATGGGGGGGGGGTGGAGGGAAGGAGAGGAAAACCAGAAAGGAAAGAGGCTTAGGAAAGGATTGTGAAGAAAACAAAAATGAGTTTTGCCTGTTTTGCAATTTTGTAGTGCTAGTAGTCAGTGAATATCTGACTGAAAATTGTTGCTGCTGCTTGCTAATCATGCCTAAATTGAGGTCCTGGCCTAATTTGGAGAGCTGAAAATCTCAGTTTTCACAAAGCCAGCCCATTCTTTTCAATCAAGTTCATTCAATCCAGCACATTTAACTCAGTGCAACATTTCTTTATCCTCCACCGGAAGGAGAAAAAAGACAGGAAAAGGAAGAAGCAGGGGATAGATACATACACTCTTCACTCCCTCATCCCCCTTTTTCCTCAGTCTGAGACAGTGCAAGATTGAAAAGATTCACCACCCAAGCCACCATTAACACCATTGCCTTCTAATATTCAGGACCTATCCCGATTTTAGGGGCACTTTGATATTTATCTTTCATCTATTTCCATTCTGCTACCAGATGTGATGCAAGCCTTACAAAGCTCTCCAGAGACATTAATGTCATTAGGCACGAGTACCAGAAAGTTGAGAAAGACATTCAAGCACTCAAGTCTATCCTGGAAGCCTTTTCCAAGACTGTGGATGTAAAGGTGAGCAACAAAAAAATGGAGTGAAGGCTTTTCATTTACGTATTCCTACTATATAGCCCCCTCATCAAAATGTCAGCTTGGACAAGAAGCTTCCAATTCAAACCAGAGGCTATGTTGCTGTATGCCACCTCGCTAGTTATTTTATTCCTTTGGAACCTCCCAAAGTGCTAGCGAACCAAAGAGTATAATACCAGTATTATCAAATGACATTTCTTAGGGATTATAAATCCAGCACATGTATGAATTTCTATGTAGGCTATATATTGATAACACTATGGATCACAGACTTCTTAAAGCTGGAAGGAACCTCTAGTCCAGGGCTTCTTAATCTGGGCTTCAAGAACTTTTTATTTATTTTTCCCCTAAAACTTAAATATGCAATGAGAAAAGAAAAACATATTATAAACCTAAATATTAAGACTTAAATACAAAATAAGAAAAGAAAAAACAGGTCATGGACACAGTAGAACATGAGAGGATTCAAAAGATATACAATAAATTTCCATTTCAAGAAGGGTTTGTAATAAATACTATGCGTTGTTTTGAGAGTTATTCATCTTTGCTTCCTTCTGAGTTTTCTTTTGTTCTCTGCTGAGCAATTTTTACTTTGTTCTTTTTTCCCCTTTTCTCCCCATTCCACGACTCCCCCCACTAGAATTAAGTGTGAATATATTTAAATATAGACATACGCATATATATATACATGTACATATATAATCCAAGAACTTTAAAAAATATTTTGATAATTACATTTCAGTATAATTGGTTTCTTTTATGTAATCCTATATGTTTCACTTTGTGCAGTTAGAAACATTATTCTGTTAAAGGAGCCATAGACTTCAGAAGACTGCCAAAGAGGTCTATGACCCTCCCCCTCAAAAAAGGTTAAAAGCTCCTAATCTAGTTTAAACCTCCCATTTGACAACCTAAAAAATTAAGGCCCAGGGATGTTAAGGGATTTGCCCATATCATACAGAAAGTTAAGTGGTTGAGTCGAAACTGGAAACCAGGTGTTGGTTGATTCACTATCAATCAAGAATTTATTTAGTGTCAGGCACTGTTAAGGGGATACAAGAACAGAAATTAAAGTCCTTGCCTTCAAGGAGCATGCATTTTACCAGAGAGAGAATATATACATTTTATGAGCATATACAAAATACATAATAGAGTAAGTTTTGGTGGCCAGAGCATGATACTTCCCATAGCTGCCTTGTCAAGTAAGACTGAATAATATTTCGGAGGCACACTTGCTCCCAGTTTTGGCTAACTTTGTCCTTGGATCACAGCTGGGCCACAGCTCTGGGGTGAGGAGTAAGATGGAGTCCGGTTTCTTCAGCTAAAAAATGAAAAGTGTTGGACTCCACTATCTCTAAGGTTCTTTCCAGCAGGGAATCCTATATCCTATAAGAGAAACGTAACCATGGCAGCAGTCACGTTATGCTGAGTCCTAAAAGAGGGTAGATATGAGTGTAATCTGAAGATCCAATGACCTTCCCAGACTTTCTCCTCTCCTCCCTCTACTCAAATTCTCTAGCTATCATTTCTTCTCCTTGGGGGAAGGTCTGGCCCAAGATCCTAAAAGGTGAGCATGAAGCTTGGAACCTTGGCCTACCTGATGGTAAAGCCAAGTCTTTGGCATCTAAGAGTTCTCTTACTACCAAGATAAATATACTGCTTTTATAATTTAAAATCCAGTCCAGACAGTTTAATTTTCAAGCTGAAAGGGATCTTGCTGTTCAGTTGTGTCTGAATTTTCATGACCCCATTTGGGGTTTTCTTGACAAAGATCCTGCAGTGGTTTGCCATTTCTTTCTCCAGCTCATTTTATAGATGAGGAAACTGAGGCAAACAGGGTTAACTGACTAGCCTAGGGTTACACATCTACTAAGTGTCTGAGGTTGAATTTGAACTCGGGTCTTCCTGACTCCAGGCTGGGTGCTTTCTATGCACTGTACCACCTACCTGCCCAAGCTCATCATTTTAAGGCCCAGAGAAGTGAGCATTTAGAATCTTGGACCAGACTTTCCTGAACATAGAAAAAAACAGTAACTGGGGATGCAAAGAATGATATTAGTTTTTACTATTACTAATCATCTTATTTAATAAATTTTGTTCAGTCCCAGAAACATCCACTTTCTGTGTTACATTATTGTGTTACATATGTGTTACATATATGTTACATTATTTCATAATGCCAAGAGTTCCAGTAAAGGCTCAAAGCCTCCAGTGGATAGTAAGTAACATGGGCCAGAGAGAATAGAGGAGCAACATTTGCAAACCTTGCCCAAGGCCCACAAGGGCACTGTCTGAATTCTGTCTCCCCCCAACACTGGCTCTGCTCCTCCCCACACCAGCTCCATCAGCTTTGTGTGCTCCATGACTCCTCCCATCCCTCCATTAGTATGAATCCTCCCTACAGTGCAGAAGCTGTGCTCTACCTTCTGAAGTCACCGGGTAGACAAATCTCAAAAAGAATATTACGATCACAGCAGAATGAAGCATCCCATAATATCCTTTCCCTGAGGCAACCTCTGGAACTACTGAGTCAGATTCATTTTTAAAAAGTATTTTCAAATGCAAATGCCTTCAATCCAAACCCTGCATGTCTAGGAATAATGAGTAAGGCCTGGTGGGCTGGCTCACCCAGGTATTCCCCTTTGTATTCCTTTCTATAGGTAATGCAGCTATTAGGAAGGATAGACTCTTACGGCATGGAGCAAACCTCAAATTTAAAGGCAGTCCAGGGGGATAATAACCATGAATTGAGTCTTCTGAATTTCAAGTAAGTGAATGGAAGATTTTTAATTATGTTAAATGCATTCTGAAGGATTTTGCTTATCAAAGACATTGGCATATAGCAATGAAGCAATCTTGGGAATCTGAATCCAGACAAGAAATAGAGAGGTCCTCTAATGCAAAATACACTCTAGCAAACCTTCGGTAATACTGACAAGGGAGGAAGAAATGTGGCTGTTGAAATGATATCATCCTATTTGTATTCCTAATTCTTGAATATGTTCTGAATTTATATGATCATTTTGACTCTTTCTGCTAATAAGTTTTCTAAGAAACAATCATTCATATGTCTATAGTGCTTAGAGGTTTACAAAGCTCTTCCTCCATAACAAGGTAGTTAGTACAAGTTTTATTAGCTTCATTTTACAGATGAGGAAATGGAGGGCCACAAAGATGAAATGCCTTTTCCAGTATCACACTGCAAATGAGTGGAAATTGCAGAGATGTAAATTTGGGCTTAATGTAAGAAAGAATAATTCTCTACATTTAGAGATATCCCAAAGTGGAATGGACTATCTCTAGAAGCAATGGGACTCATCAGAGGTCTACAAGCTGTTAATCTGAAAGTTTGGTTAAAGGAGGCAAACAAGCTAGGTGATAGAAAAATCCGTATTGTTTATTATTTTCCCTTAAAGCATAGCAGAGCTAGCTTACTTGTACGTACAAGGAGTCAGAGCATAAGTTCTGACTGTCTGAACAAAGAAATGAGAAAACTTATATACATTATTTTTAGCAGACTCAGCACGTCTCTATTACCTCACTTTTGTGATCCCCATGTATGTTTAACCATGATACAAGAAGAGGATTTTCCTTAACGGAACAGATTATAAATACAAGAAGTCAGGATAGTTGACAAAGTGTCAATTGGAATTACAACCCAGGATCTCTGTGTTTAATTTGCCATTAACATTCCATAACATAGTATATGCCCATAAAATATTAAGGTAAGAAAAAGTCACATAATTCAAGATAGTGTCTGGGGTCAAGGTTCACACCTTTAATGGCCATGGACAGAGGAGAAAAGAATGCTAAATCAGCCCCATTTGGGCTTGTTGACATAAGATAGAGGCATCTCTGAGCTTAATCAGAGAACAAAGAATACTGTTAGGATCAGGCTTTTCTTCTGGTTAATCAGTTCAGACTCTGAGTCTTCCTGAAATTATAAAAATGATATAAAATGGTATAAAATGTTCCTCAAAGCAGAGACCAGTCAATCAATAAACAGTTATTAAGGCCTACTTTGTGCCAGGTACTGTGATAAGCAATGGGAAACAAAAAGGGGCAAAAGATGGTCCCTGCCCTTGAGGTGCTTACAGTCTAAGAGGGGAGGCAACACGCAAACAAATATTTACAAAGTGCACTATATACTGGATAAATAGGAAATAGTTAAGAGAGGTAAGGCACTGGAAATAAGAGGGGAGGGAAAGGCTTCCAGTAAAAAAGGAGATTTTAGTTAGGACTTAAAGAAATCCAGGGAAATCAATAGGCCTAATGGAGAATTCACAACCACTATTTGTTTTTCTTTATGCATTTCTTGTGTTCTACATTAGTCACAACTAACATGAATATAAAAGTAAATACAACCCTGACTGCATAAGTTTTTTGAGGTCATGTTGATTGCATGTGAGAACATGAAGTTGAAAGGGGAAGGGAGGTGTTCCTGAAAATAAGGTTCAATTTGTATGCAGATATTAGAGGCTGATTGTGGGGTCAGACATGTTTAGGTAAGAGGGACCTTATGGATCATCTAGTCGAACCTCTGAATTTTATAGATGTGTGGTAAGTAAAATGACACTGAAGCACTATTTTCTCCAGGACAAGATTACAGTTTATTAACAGTGACACTTATAGCTGTTAATAAAACGGTCACTTTGGTCACCCCAACAAAGCCAGGGACCAGGAATGGACGGAAAAAAAACCCTCTTTATTGGGAGGCAGGAAAAGGAGGAGTTCTGGGTGGTTGGGAAATGTCACAATTGGCTATAGCTGGGAAAGTAGGATGGCCTTCAGGTGTGGCTGATCATACCACTCTGACAATTAAGAAATGCTAATTGCTTTATAGTCTTCAGAAGCCTCTAGTAATCTTGGCCAGAATTTCATCACAATCCTCTCACTCTTAGCCTTCCCCTTGGAAACTAAATCACTCCTAACTTTGACCAGGAGAGTGAAGGACAGGAGAACCCTCCCCTGGGGAGGGGCCCGGCACAAGCTGGTGGAAGCTAGGGTCCTATGTTAGGCTGACTAGCAAGCAGATGCCCCAGGGGCTAGGGTCATATTATTCAGCCATGCCTTTAATTCTGACAAGGAAAGACTGTCTTTTGAGCAAGGCAGAGTAATACGGTTTGACAGAATGGGGAATAGAATGGATTACAGAGGGATACTGATTATTAAAAGATACAGCAGAATATTAATTTTCCTCAGAGGTGAAAAGTCATGCTCAGAGAGGTTCAATAACTCATTCATGATCACACAGGTGGTAAGTAACAGAGCTGGGATTTGAACCTTTTTCTTTCAAATCCAATGTTCTTTACACCATGAACTTGCTAATGAATCCATAGGAGTCTATGATATCACCAGGAAAAAGGGGGAAGAGAGAAAAGAGAAGGCAGGACAGTCTTGAAAGTGCATCCTCACAGAGGAGTCAGGACACAGATGACAGTCTTGCAAAGAAGACTGAAAAAGATCTGTCCAACACATAGGAAAAGAATGAGAGAGTGGTATCACAAAAACCCAAGGAAGGGTGGTCAACAACGTCAAATGATGCAGAGAGAATGATCAGTGAGGGAACGGTTATATCCAAACACCTTAAGAGACCATTGGAAGCTTGGAGAGAGCTGTTTCAATGCAGGGATGATGACTGAAGTCATTGCACAGCTTTGAAACTTGAATGGGAGATAGCACTCAATGTAGTACTTCAAGTAGAAGCATTGAGTGTAAATAGCTTTTTCCAAGAGTTTGGCTGTGAAAGGAAAAAAAAAGACATAAAACAATGTTTGGGGGAATGATAAAATGAAGTGAAGATTTTTTTAAGGGTGGATTGATCTGAGACATGTAAGTAGGCAGTAGAGGAGCCAGTGAATAAAAAGAAATTGAAAACTAAGAAGAGAGAAGGGAAAGGTCAAGAGGTCAGAGAGGATAGATGGAAGACACATGTGGAAGGGATGGGAATTGTCAGGGAGAAGGGACAACTCAACTTCTAAGACTGAAGCAAAGGAGAAAAATACAGAACCGGAAATAAGAGGGAGCTTACTACAAATGAACTCAATTTTTTCAGGAAAGTATAAGGCAAAGTTATCTGCTGAGAAGGACAAGAGAAAGTAGAGAATAGATGGCTTGAGAGAAGATAAGGTTTGGAAATATCCTCTATGGAGAACTCATTAGAACAGGGGTCAGGGAGAACTTAGATGGAAAAAAATATATATATGTCTTTATTTTCACTAACCTCTGATTGAAATTTAGCCTTTCCTTTGATTATGAATGTTGGCAACAAACACGGACCCATAGTTTTCACTAGACTGCCAAAGGGAACCATGACACATGCATTTAGAGGGTTTGAATAGAGCAAAAGGATTAGTGTACAGCAGTGAGGACCCAGTTAAGGTTGGACAGGAGGTCATCAACAGTAGTCTTGACCTATGTCTTGCCACTGAACTTGGATGACTCTGGAGGAGTGAGCCAAGACCAGTGCTTTATCCACTACACCACCTAGCTGCCCCTCTGTTGATATAAAGATGTGATTTTATTTTCTTTACTAATATGATTTATTATGTTTAAATTGGTCTTAATTTGAAATGTCAATGCATTCTTAAAATAAATCTAACCTAGTCAGAGTAAATAATTGTTAAATGTATTGCTGCAACCTCTTTGCTCATATTTTATTCAGTATTTTTGCATAGCTATTCATTCTTGACACTGATCAATGATTTCCTTTCTCTGCCTAGTTCTCCATAATTTTATTATTAGAACCATATTTATCTCATAGAAAGAATTTAGTAAAGTATCTTCTATCTCCTCCTTTGAAAATAATTCATGTAATATATGGGTTAATTATTCTTTAAAAATTTGATAGCACTCCCTAATAGGTCTATCTGGATCTGGATTTTTTTTTGGTAGGTCTTTTGTGGTTTGTTCCATTTCTGTTTCTTAAATACAGATATTTAGAGTATTCTATTAATGTGGGCACTTTACATTTTTTATAAATATTCATCATTTCTTTTGTGTTTTCAGTTTTCTTAACATATAATTAAATACAGTAGTTTCAGAAATTTTCCTTTATTTCCTTTCATTTATTGTGAATTCCCCTTCTCATTTTTACTTTGGCAATTTGGTTTTTCTCTGTCATAAAAAAAATCAAATTAGCTAATGGCTTGTCTCTTACTGATCTTTCAAAAAAAACAAATGCCTCAGCTTTATTTATCATATTTTGTTATGGTTGTTTTCAACTGCGTTCATATCTTCTTTGTTTTTCAGTGTTTCTATTTTTTGTGTTTAGTCAAGGGTTATACCATTTGTTGATTTTTCTAGTTACATGATTCATGGATCTTTTTCATTTATTGATGTATTTAGGGATATACGTTTTCCCCTAAGGACATCTTTGACTATATCTCATGTTTTACTATGTTTTCTCAACATTCTTATTTTTGACATTTATTACAATTATTATTTCTATGATTTCTTCCTTGGCCTACTCATTCTTTAGAATTTTATTATTTAGTCTCTATTGAAGACCGAGTCATTTCTCCATGTAAGGATATGTTTAATATTTCAGCATTTATTTATGAGTTCCTGAAGATTTCTAGGCAGAGACTGAGAGTGGAGGAGGGAAAGGAGTAAACCCACTACCTCCCAAAGTGGCCCATTCTACTGTTACAGAGCTCTAATCGTTTCAATATTTTTCCTTATTTCAAGTCCAGATTTGCTTCTCTGCAACTGGTCACTTGTCACTCCTAGTTCTGGCCTCTGGAGCCAAGCAGAGCAGGTCTAATCCTTCTTCTACATGACAATCTCAAATGCTTAAAGGCAGATGTCCTGTTCATCCCAAGTCTTTCCTTTTCCAGGCTAAATACTGAGGCTCCTCACCATCCCAGTTACCCTCTTCTAAATATGCTCTCTGAGTTACCAATGCATTTGCTAAAATGTGGTGCCCAGGACTGAAAACAGTACTGCAAACAAACAACAAATCTAATCTGTCTTCCACATCACAACTCCTCAAATGTCAGAAGACAGCTATCACATGGTCCTCTGTGATCATTTTTTCATCATTTTGTCTTGAAGTGTCAAACTTTGGCCACAAAACTCAAGAGCAGCCAAACCAGATCAAATTTAATTATTTTGTTTAAAATAAAGAAAAATACAAAATAGATGTTAAAAAAAGAAAAGAAAGTACTGCATATGTGGTCTAACCAGAACAGAGTATAATCCTTATTCCAGGATACTGTCTCTTTTTATACAGCCTAAAATTGCATTAGTTTTCTGAGCTTAATACTTTTAATCAATCGATAAACATTTATTAAGCACCTACTATATGCCAGACATTGTGCTATGCTCTAAAAATGCAAAAAAGAGGCAAAAGACAGTCTCCATCCTCAATAGAGCTTGTAATCTAATGGGAGAAACAAATATATACAAAACAAACTATATACAGGATAAATAGGGAAAAAATTAAGAGAGAGACAGCCCTGGAATTGAGTGGTTGAGGAAGGCTTCCTGTAGAAAGTGGTATTATTTAGGACTTAAAGGAAGACAGGGGAGTCAGTTCTCAGAGTGGAACCAAAGTGGTCTATTTACTGGTCCCCAGAAAAGTTCTTTTCATCTCTCGTCTTTGACCATGTACGACTGGATGCATCATTATTTCATAGAATCCATAGCTTCTTTCAAAAGCTCAGTACATCTAGATGCTACACAAGTGTGGGCACACACTTCACACACACACACGCAAGATTGCAAGTGGAGAATAACTTTGTATATACTTTCATTTTTATGTATATATTTCTCCCCACTTAGAGATGTAAGCTTTGAAAGAAAATAAAAGAAAAGAGGGAAAAAGTATTGTGTTTCAATTTTGTCTGTATCTCCAGTGCCTGGCACACAGTAAGTTCTTAATAAATGCTTGTTGAATTGAATACTATTTGACTCCTATAGAGTTTGCAGTTCACTGAAACCCCTGAATGTTTTTCAAATACAATATTATCTATCCTGGCCTCCTTGATCTTGTACTTGTTAAGCAGTTTTTTGTTTTTGTTTCGTTTGGGATTTTTTTTGGTGGGGGTGTTTAAGTGTAAGACTTTCCACTTACTCCTATTAAATTTTATTTCATTTGACTTGGCCTAGTATTCCAGAAAGAGGCAGCTAGGTGACACACTGGATAGAGTGCTGGGCCTGGAGTCAAGAAGACTCGTCTTCCTGAGTTCAAATCTGGCCTTAGACACCTAGTAGAGAACTTAACCTAGTAGAGAACTTAACCCTCTGTCTCAGTTTCATCATCCATAAAATGAGGAGAAGAAAATGGCAAATGATTCCAATATCACTGTTAAGAAAACCCCAAATGCAGTCACAAAGAGTCAGACAGGACTGAAAGACCAAATAACAAAGTGTTCTTGAGCTTGTCAAGATCTTTTTGAACCTTGTCATTCAACGGATTTGCTATCCCATCCAGCTTTGTGTCATCTGCAGACTGGTGAGGATATCCTCTATGTCTCCATCCAAGTCATTGATAAAAGTGTTAAACAACACAGGGTTAAACACTTATTTCTGGGACACTCCCCCTACCCTACTGGAGACCTCCTTCAAAGTTAGGACTTAAAGGAAGACAGGGGAGTCAGTTGTCAGAGTGGAACCAAAATGGTCTATTTACTGGTCCCCAGTTCATGGGGTTCCATGAATGGTTCCCCATTCATGACTAGCTTTGAAGTACAGCCATTCAACCAGTTCCAAATTCATATAATTTTATCATCATCTGGCTCTGGAGCTGACAATCTATGACAAGCAGAATACAAAACAACTTTACTTTAAAATGTAAAAGCCATTCTTCACTCACTGCATACAAAAGCAAGCAGCAGACTTTGGCCAATCCCTGATCTAGCTCCACTTTTCCATAAGAGTAGCTATTGTTGTTGTGTAGTTGGAATTTATTGGCAAAGATATTGGAGTGGTTTGCCATTTCCAGCTCACTTTACAGATAAGGAAACTGAGGCAAAGAGGGTTAAGTGACGTTGCCCAGGGTCACACATCTAGTAAGTGTCTGAGTCCAGATTTGAACTCGTAGAAGTGAGTCTTCTGACTTCAAGCTTAGTGTTCTATCCAATGCATCACTTAACTGCCCCAAGAACAGCTATTACAGGCTATCAACTGATTTGCTAAAATTTAAGTAATTATGTCTATAGTTTAGTAACCCTGTGAAAAAGGGTTCAACATAACCTGCTCTTGATAAGTCATTTCAAGATGACTATTTCCTAATCCAAGTGTTCCCTAACCATTTGTTTAGTAATACATTCTAGAATTTGCCTAGGAATTGAAGACCAACTGTTTCAGGCCAATACTTTTCAGACTCCATTCTCTTTTTTTCTTTTTTTAAGCCATTTGCTCTTCTTCAATCCTGTAATACTTTTCCCATCCTCCACAGTCTTTTAATGATCACTGAGTGGCTCAGTAAATCATATCTGCTAGTACTTTGATTAGTCAAGGTTGTGATTGATCTGGACCAGGTAACCTGAACTCATCAATATCCCTATTAGCCACATTTGTTCTGTGATTTCCAGTCCAAAGATCATTTTCTTTGCCAGGAACGACAAGCAAAATAAGAATTTAGAAGCTCTACCTTTTCTCTGTCGTTAGTTGTTATAATCCCATCCTCTCCAAGCAGCAGTCTTTCTTTAATGATCTTTTCTCCAGTTTACCTAGAAAAGAAAAAAAAAACATCAAGGATCTTTTTATTGTCCTTAGCTTTTTCAACTCTCACCTTATGCTGATCTTTAGCATTCCTGCCATTTGTTAAAGGACTGTGTCACATTTCTGTATTCATTCTCATTATGTGCCCCTTGTTTCCATCTTCTGTGCATGCCTTTTAAAAACATGTTGATTGGTGAGCTCTCCGTTCGTCAATGTTAGTTTCTTTAGGCAGCTTCCTAGGAAATTATCTTCCTCATTGCAACTCTTCCTCTTTGTTGCCTTCAGAATTTCATTCTTTGCACCCTTTCCATCTTTCTTAGGCTGGCTTCCCCCTATAGAATTTTAAGCTATGGGATCTTTTTTATCCTTTTTCTTTGAAATCTCTTCTCCCAAAATCCCAAACATACGTATGTTGGCTTTTCTCTCTTTTTCTTTCCTCATGCTAAAATGGAGTGGTTACTTTTACCAAAAATTGCCATCCTTTCCACCCTTACTGCCAGTTGTAGGAATCAGATCTAGAAAAGAATTTTCTCTCATTCTCCTCCAGCTTTTGAAATATGAAACCATCATTATGGCAAGTTAATCAACCTGCCTTAACTTGAAAGGCAGCACGGCAGTGGATAGAAAGCTATCCTTAAAAACTGGGATTCAAATTCAACCTCCGACATAAACCACTTGTGTGACTCTGCTGCTATTCGCCTAGACTTGTAACTGAATTGGATACAAGTGAGGCAGAGCTATGCAAAGTCCTCAGCTTCACTCTCTCCTCCAGAGTCATCGAAGTCCGGTGGCAAGATAAAGGTCAAAACAACTGGCAATGGCCCAGGGATGTGGCAGATGACCTTGACCTTTCTAAATGATGGTCTTCCCCAGGTCTCAGTTTGTCTGAGGCCAAGCCCATTCAATGACTGAGGGCTGGGTAAGAGTTGAAACAAAAGATGACTCAATTTACCATCACTGGGAGCAGGGAGATGCTCAGAACTTCTGGGCCAAACAGAAAACAATTGCTTTTTACAACATTCTAAGCCATCAAAAATCTAAACAATCAGTAGATGTAGTGACCTATGTTTGGCAGGCTGAGTTTGAATGCAGCCTCAGCTGCTTCCTAGCTGTATGATGATGGAAAAGTCACATGATTTTTCTGAGCCTCATCAACGAGGATAGTAATACTTCTACTACCCACTTCATGTGAGGAAAATGCTTTGCAAACCTTAAAAGTGCTATATAAATACAAGTTATGATTTTATTATTAATGGTGGCAATCATCATGCTGGTGGTATCCCAGAAGTCATCTTCAGGCGGGACCACAGCTTGCACAACCCAGACAGAAACATATTTGTCTTATTTTCAAAAGGTCTCTGACAGATAAATTTACATAATTTCTTGTAGCAAGCTATTTAGTATATACCACTTACCATCTGGAAGAGTCTTCCTTGTGACTATCCTAAAACCTTCTTAATGTAATTTCAACCAACTTCCTTTGTTTGGGAGAGATAAATAACAGACAGCTGAAAACCTTCCTTTTATGTTCAGTTCTTTATATATTTAAAACTCTTATTAAGCTGTCCCTTGGCCTCAAACTTCTGGTCCATTGCAGAAGTTTAGCGTTATGCTTTTGGAAACTTTTTCATAAAATAATGAATCCCTTATAAGGTCCAGAAATCCCCTGTCTGGGGAACCCTGTACCTCTCCCATAACCATGGAGTGAGTTTGATACCAAAGGAAGAGGCCAAGAGGCTCCAGATTGATTATAGGAGTTTAATCAATCATTGTAAACACTTACAAACAGGGCCAATCTGGGGTGGCTGCCAGGCAAAGACTCCCAAAAATCCCCACGGTAATTATAGAAATCAGACAAAGGGAGGAGGAGCCATAGGGTGTTTCACTGCAGATTGGTGGATATTTGGGGGTTTTCTGCTCAATGTTTTGGCTAATATTTTAGTTTACACTCAGTATTGCACCCGATTCCCAGACATCCAGGCTTCTACCCGGCACCGATGGGTAAATTGTCCAGGCACTCAAGGTTGGGTATTGGTCATGTGTCTGGTTATGATTCAATATCTGCATTATGATTTTTAATAGGTCACCAAGTCTAGGTTTCCATCTTTTAGGGATTTAAGTTAATGGGCTTTCACTTCTTACTGTATACGATGGCTTTTCCTCAATATGTACCCCACAGTCCCTTAAATTAAAATACTAACAGTTTCCTGAACAGAAGAAACAAAGTGAGTCAAAATCCCACCTGTGAGATGCCTATCATTGAGAAATAAAACAATATGTCATTCCATCAACTTGAAAAAAAAACCAGTCATATTGTGCTATGTCATCCCTTCTCCCTCTCCTTCCTATTTTGACTCTAGACTAGGAAGAGTGAAGGGGAGGGGAGAATGAGGAATTATGTGAGAATCCAGATTCTGGTCTAATGCCATCCTTGTTCCAGAAAAACAAACTCTGAGCAGGGAATCATAACAGTAATTCTCCACCTAGTTTCCCATGAGAGTGTAACCAGTAGTTGCTTAGCACAGTGCCTAGTATATAGTTGGCACTATTTAAATGCTTATTCCCTCTCCTCTTCCTACCCCCCACCCCAGCCAGCCCTACAAATCAGAGCTTAATTTATTATTGTTGATTGTCTAGACTTGAGAAAGTGGTGGAGAAAATGTCAATAATACAGATTAAACTTAAAAATATGTTATATAAGTTTTTGGTGAGCCGATTATTAAACATTTACCAGTACATCCTATCTACAATATACTTCACTGAAATATCTCTTCTGTTTTGCTTCTATTGGTCTTCACCCAAACACTCTTCATCATTTACCCCACCATATTCCTATATTTCCTTACATGAGTACATTTCTTTGAATGTATTATATAACCTTCCAAAGCTATATTCCAGTCATAGGTCTCATCCTACCTGGTCTTAAGGGTTACCTATAAAACAAAAATGTAGATTGAGAAAGAAGGATGCCATAAAAGGCATTCCAAGTATAATAATGGTGTGGGAGAGTGAGCCCCACATGTGTAACCAATGAGGAGAGAGTCCCATACCAATGGGCTTTGGATAGGAGTTACCCAGGCCTTGGGAACAGCATGAGTATAAGCACAAAAGTAGAAGAATACAGTGTACATTCAGAGAATACTGATGAAATAGTCCAATCTAGGCAGAATACAGAATACCTGGGTGTGAGTAGTATGAAATGAGGCAAGAAGCAAAATGTGGAAGATCTTGAATGCAGGGTTAAAGTTCATACTTTATTAGTGCCTCATTTGAAGACTGTTCAGAGAGATGCTTTAATTCAAACATTAAGCAAAACATTGTGTTAGTCACCATGAAGGATATAAAAAATGAATAAGAAAGAGTCTCTACCTTCATAGAGGAAAAAAAATGATCTAATGGGGGAAATATGGCATACAGAAACAAATAACTATAATACAGATAATTGAATGATAGCTCCACAGTGCTCTGAGGGTTCAAAGGAGGAAGTAACTATTTCAAATGTGAGGATCAGAGAACATTTACTGAAGGAATTCATCTGGGCTGGGCTCTAAGGGAATAGAAAAGCTTTCAACAAGTAGGGAAAGTGTGTGTGTGTATTTGTATTTGTATTTGTATTTGTATTTGAGAGAGAGAGAGAGAGAGAGAGAGAGAGAGAGAGAGAGAGAGAGAGAGAAACTATGTTCTAATCCTGAAGAATGACTTAAGTAAAAATAAAAGGGACACAAAAGGGTGAAAGGAGGTAGGAAAAGAGTGACAAGGTCCATTTGACTAGATTACAGGGGTAGGGAACTTGTGGTCTTGAGGCCACTTTCTTGAGGTCTTTCTTTTGATAACTTTCAAGTAGATGAAGGTCATAAAGGCATCACCTCTGCAAGTTGCCTAAAACCCATTCCAAAGGGCGTGAGTTAGAGTCAGAACCATATATGAGCCTGGAATACTTTGGCCCGGGTTATTTAGACTAACCTGGTTACTTAGCCTCTGAGGTAGAACCAGAAACAAGATTAGACGGTGCTTGAGAAGAGCAGAGGCTTTATCCTTTTTGAAAGTATAAGGAAAGAGGAAATCATTTTTCAGAAAGCGGTCAGCAGAAAATAGGGAGCATTTCTGTGACTGAGGTAGGCAGGCTTCCAGGGGTGGGGAACCTGCAGTCTTGAGACCACATGTGGCCCTATAGGTCCTCAAGTGTAGCCCTCTGACTGAATCTAAACTTTACAGAACAAATTCCCTTAATAAATGATTTGTTCTGTAAAACTTGGACTTATCCACAAGGCCACACCCAAGGACCTAGAAAACCACATGCCACAGGTTCCCCACCTCTGCACTAGAACATTAGAAGAGGTAAAGTTTGAAACTCATGGGATCAAGACAGTGCCTGGCAAGCAGGGACTTGCATGAGCTCCCTGCCAGGTCCCTCCAAAAACCTATAAAAATGGCTCTGAACCAATTCTAGAACTGCAGAACCCACAAAATAGCAGAGGGAAGCAGGGATCCAGCCCAGGACACCCTGGATGGTCACTGGGTGAGGTCTACCGTGCAGGGAACTGGGAGCAGAGCACAGCCCAGCATGGGCAGCAGCAGGACCAATCAGACGAGGAGACAGGCAGAACAGGCCCTAGCGCCCTGAATCAGTGAGCTGTGGCAGTTACCAGACTTCTCAACCCACAAACACCAAAGACAACAGGGAAGGTTAGTGGGAAAAGCTGCGGGGGACAGAGTGAAAAGAGGTCGCAGGTCGGCCACCTCCCCAGGGGCAGGGGAGGTGGGGCAGCTTTAGAACTACAGCTGCAGTTGCTTCTGGCCCCAGGCCCACCTGGTG
>CM053622.1:376537784-376559202 GCA_028646595.1 Phalanger gymnotis
GCCACCCATGCTGGGCTCTACTCAGCTCAGCTCCGCTCCCCTCCGCTCCCAGCTCCATGCGGCATAGACCTTTCCCAGAGACCATCCAGGTTGTCCTGGGCTAGAGCCCTGCTTCCCTATGCTATTTTGTGGGTTCTGCAGTTCTAGAATTGGTTCAGAGCCATTTTTATAGGTTTTTGGAGGGACTTGGCAGGGAGCTCACGCTAGTCCCTGCTTTCCAGCCACCATCTTCAAAATAAGTTAAGGATTCTAAGAAGCCAAAGTGAGGAGGGGTTGAAAACTTGGAAACAGATTGGATATTGTAAGGGAAGATGGGGAAGAGATCACCGTGAGCTTGGATAACTATGAGGATGCTATGACCCCCAATAGACATAGGTAAGTTAAGACGAGGGGAGGTTAAGTAAGTTAAGGGGAAAATGAGAGAAGATAATCAGTTCTGTTTTGATACATAGGGTTTGAGATGCCTCTGACACATCTAGGTGGAAAGATCCAACAGGTAGTTGGACTGATATTCAAGCTGAGATATTACAGCTGGATATTTCTATTTAGGGAGCAGCTAGGTGGCACAGTGGATGGAGCACCAGGCCTGGAATTAGGAAGATCTGAGTTCAAATATGTCCTCAGCCACCTACTAGCTATATGATCTTGGGCAAGTCACTTAACCCTGTTTGCCTCAGTTTCCTCATCTGTAAAATGGGCTGGAGAAGGAAATGGCAAACCACTTCAGTATCTTTGGCTGAAAAATGACTAAACAAAAATGTATATTTAGGAGTCATCTAAAGATGATAATTGAACCCATGAGAACTGGTAGTATCACCAAAAGGGATATAGAGATCCTCTTTTGGAGGACAAGAAGCAAATGGTGATCCACAAGGGAGATTGAGGAATGGTCAGACAAGTAGGAGGAGGTTCAAGAGAGAGCACATCCAGGAAATAGAGGGAGAAGGGAGAATGCAGAAAGAGGGAAAGACCAACAATACTGAAAGCTGCCAAGAGATCAAGAAGGATGAAGCCTGAGAAATCACCAGCAAATTTGGCAATGAAGAAATGTTCTTATCCTTGGAGAAAGCAGTTTCAGACCAAGGAACGAGTCAAAAGCCAAATTGCAAAGGATTAGAAAGTGAGAAAAAAGTGGATGCAATGACTGTAAATAGCACCTTCTGGGAGTTGGATATGAAATGGAGGAGAAAGATAATAGCATAGCTTGTGGGGTGTGTGCGTGTGTGTGTGTGTGTGTGTGTGTGTTTTAAAGAGATGGAGATCTGAACATGTTTACAGGCATCATATTAGACTGATCACCAAACCGAAGGTCTACAGAGCCATTGTGCTGACCTCATTGTTGTATCCCTGTGAAACCTGGACAGTCTACCAGTGCCATGCCAAGAAACTGAATCGCTTCCATTTGAATTGTCTTAAGAAGATTCTGAAGATCACCTGGCAGGATGAGGTACCAGACACTGAGCTCCTTTCTGGAACTAAACTGGCAAGCTTTCAAACTCTGTTGCAGAGAGCACAGCTCCAGTGGGCTGGCCACAGCGTTTGAATGACAAATGTACACTTGCCTAAAAACCTATTTTACAGAGAACTCAGACAAGGCAAGTGCTCACATGGAGTTCAGAAGAAACAACATAGGGACACTCTCAAGGTGTCTCTGAAGAATTTTGGAATTGATTATGTGACATGGGAGACACTAGAACAGGACCTCCCAGCATGATGTGCCCTCATCAAAGAAGGGGCTGTGCATTATGAGCAAAACAGAAGAGAAGTAGCTCAAAAGAAATTCGAGATACACAAATTTAGAGAATCCACCCCAAATGTTCACACAGACTATTTGTGCCCAGCCAGTGATAGAGCATTCTGAGTTCATACTGGTCTGATCAGCCACAGTCAGACAAACTGCAAATTTGACTCTAACAGTGTTGTTATTTTGGTCCTCTTTGATAATGAAGAACAACCAAACAACCAATTAGAAGCCTGTACAAAATTGAGGAAGCAGTGATGACTGAAGGGACAAGTTCCCAGAGAAAAAAGAAGGGATGAGATCAAGGGTCAGAAAGTAGATAGGTTGCGTTTGACTAAAAGAGACTGGAACAAAGGAGAAGGGAATTGAGAGGTAGGGGGGAGGACAAAGTACAGGTTTTTTGAGAGAAGGAGAAAGGGAGGAGGAATCTCACAATAGATGGCCTTGATTTTTCTTTTTTTTTAATTTGTTAATTTATTTATTTTCAGTTTTCAACATTCACTTCCATAAGTTGTAAATTTTCTCCCCCTCCTTCCTCCCTCCCTCTCAAAGATGGCATGGAATCCCATATGGGCTCTACACATACATTTCTATTAAACACATTTTCACATTAGTACTGTTGCATAGAAGAATTATAATGAATGGGAGAAACCATGAGAAACAAAACAAAACATACCAAAACAGAAAAGAGTCTGCTTTGTTCTGCATTCTGACTCCATAGTTCTTTCTATGGATATAGATGGCATTTTCCATCATGAGTCCTTTGGAAATGTTTTAGGTCCTTGCATTGCTGAGAAGGGCTAAGTCTATCAAAATCAGTCCTCGCATACTGTGGCTGTCACTGTATACAATGTTCTCCTGGTTCTGCTCACTTCACTCAGTATCAGTTCATTTAAGTCTTTCCAGGTTTTCCTGAAGTTCACTTGCTCATCATATAGCATGATGGTATTCCATTACATTGATATACCACAACTTGTTTGCCATTCCCCAATCGATGGGCATCCCCCTCGATTTCCAGTTCTTTGTCACCACAAAAAGAGCTGCTACAAATATTTTTGTACATGTGGGTCTTTTTCCCATTTTTATGATCTCTTTGGGATACAGCCCTAGAAGTGGTATTGCTGGGTCAAAGGGTATGCACATTTTTATAGCCTATTGGGCATAGTTCCGAATTGTTCTCCAGAATGGTTGGATCAGCTCACAGTTCCACCAACAATGAATTAGTATTCCAACTTTCCCACATCTTCTCCAATATTTATCATTTTCCTGTTTTGTCATGTTAGGCAGTCTGATAGGTGTGATGTGGTACCTCCAAGTTGTTTTGATTTGCATCTCTCCAATCAATGATGATTTTCATATGACTATAGATATCTTTAATTTCTTCCTCTGAAAACTGCCTGTTCATACCCTTTGACCATTTTGGCCTTGATTTTTCTTAAAGAAATTGGGTCCTCTTCTAAGAGGGGGAAGGGAAAGAGAGTGGTATAGGGAACTTGTGGGTGGAAGAGAATGCTTTTTCTCCCAAAGTGTGGCTATCACTTGAAAATTTTACTTTAGTGAAAATAAACATGTATGTATATGTATATACATGTGTATATGTATATACATGCCTATAGATAGGTAATACATAAATGTATAGATTGACTAATAGAAACATCTTATCACTAAAGGACTAAATAATTATCTAAAAACCATCATATACACTTCATTGAGATTTCACTGAACAGAAAACCCATCTTTCTTGGAAAATAAATCATGTCCCGCATGTTGAAGTAATAGTACCACACATCTATAGCTGGAAGGGCCCTTAGGGAATAACTAGTCCAATTTTCTCTTTCTAGAAAAGCTTGCCAGAGGTCACAGCAGTAGTAATCATCAGAGATAGGATTTGAACCCAAGTCCTCTGACTCAAAAAATCGTCTTCGTTCCAGTGGACTACCTTCTTCCCCCAGGAAAAAAAAACAAGGACATAAATGCTCTCACTTTAAGATTTTTTTTATTTTATCCTTTTTTTAAAAAAAAAGAAAGCTGTTTTAGAAATTTTTTTCTGCTTTTAATACAACATGATCTGGTATTATCTGACTTCTGTTTGCTACAGAGTAAATGTCTTCAGCCACAGGCAAAACTTTACAGTTAAAAAAAGGTAACATTCTTTATTTCTCCATTTTTACTCCAGAATCTCAGTAATTGACAAATGCTTTTTGTCTTCTCCAGAAAGCAATTCATTAAATACGCCAGAGCAGAATCACAGAGTGTTAGAACTCACTAAATGACTAGCTGGGGTTGTTAGCTATGGTTAGTAACTCCAGAAACCATGTAAGTCATTGATTGTAAACCTAGAGCTGGAAGGGATGTTTGAAGACAATTAGTCCAACCCTCCTCATTTTCAGGTGTGGAAATTGAGGCTGAGAGAAGTATTTTTATAGACGAGGAAATTGGGACCTAAGGAAGTTAACACATTTGCCTAAGGTCAAAGTAGTAAATGTTAGAGGCATCATTTGAATCCAAGTCCTCTGCCTCCAGAGTCAGGCTTCCTCCCCAAATACATGGTGAAAGGAGTGCTGCACTTGGAGGCAAGAGATGCAGCAGGTCGAATCCCACATCCAGCACATACTAGCTGTGTGACCATGGACATGGCACTTAATTGTCTCTGAGCTTCAGTTTCCCTATCTGTAAAATCTGCTGTGAGAATCAAATGAAATAACATAAAGCACTCTGCAAACTTTAAAACACCAAAGAAGTAGCTATTAAAAATAATAATAATGACAGTGGAAATATATTTTCTAAACATGTTGAGAATTCCTAATGTTGAGATGTCCTAATTCAAGACAACAAATTCTATGAAGTTGAGGCTCACAATTTGACCTTTGTATTCCACATAATTTAGCTTTTATACTATTGCTTTGATATATTCTTTTGAGAATCACCCTAGCACTTTGTAAAATACAGTAAGAATATTTTCAGTAACAAAACATGATGTCATTTGCCTACCAATGAAATAGCATTTTTCCACCCTAAAATAGAATTTAAAAAATTATTTGTTGTTAGCTAGTTGTTGGTAAATCAGTACAAGAAATCCTACTTGGCAACCCCCACAGATGATTCAGTATCCTTCTCTTTCCCTGCTTCACCCAATCTCTGAGACATTCCATGTTGCATTTTCCTATTTTGGCATGATATCCTGATTCTCCCTACTAAGTTATATCACTTTTATCTCTTCAAAATCTCACCCAGGTCTATCATCTTTTCTGTAGTGCCTTTCCAAATTAATCTTATGTGATTCTAGTTACCCAGTTACTTTAAAATATTCTTTACCATCTTTTTATTCTTCACGACTATCCAACCACTATTTTTTTCATCAATTTCTGGTGCTATATTGACTCTCAGCCTGCCTATGCCTTGACTTCCTTATGTATAAAATAAAGATAGTACTATCTACTTCCTTGGGTTGCTACGAGGATCGAATGAGACAACACAAATAAAGGTGTTTGTAAACCTTCAAGTCCAATATAAACATCAGCTCCTTCTATTTAATTATTTCTGCCTATTATAATTTATTTATAGCTCTTCTATAACAATCAGCTATCACTAACATTTGTTGATTTATGTGTACTAGAGTATATCAAGGCAATAAACGCAGTATCTATGATGTCTGTGATTATGCCTGTATAGTTCCGAATGTCAAAATATAAGAGACTCTTTGTATAGAAGAAGGCAGAAGAAGTAAAACATTTATTCAGACACCAGAGGATCAAATCCCAGAACCAATAGCCCCAATCTGACAATAGCAGTAATTGCATTCCACACCCAGTAAGTCCACCTCATCTTAACAGCAAAGAACTTAAAGCACAGTATCACAGCAGGGAGCCAGGTCATCCTATAGCTTTCTTCTCTACTAGGGCCTTCCCATAAACACTAATGAATCCTAATTGTCTGCCTGCCTTTGTCCTCTCCCCTTGCAGTTCTCAGAGTCCTTGTAGTCTTCTGAATCCTCCAGTCTGTGGATTCTCCATTGTCTCCATTCTGTAGATTCTCAGTTCTCTTGTCTCCACAGCTCTCTGAGTTCTGTAGCTTTCTAGTCTCTGAGCTCTCTGCAGATTCTGAGTTCTATGGCTACCTTCTGGGTATTTATACTCTTTTTAGGGCCCTAGGGCTTCATGCCCAATCAGCAAAAGGGTGTAGGCCTGGGGCTTAGTACTTAGTAAATAAAGAGTGTAGTCCTAGGGCTAAACAGCTGGTAAGTAAAGGGTGTAGGCTTGCCTACAATCAAGCCTCTCCCAATCAAGTTTCCCTTAACTGGCTCCACCTGAGAAGCTTCCAGGAACTAGCTCCACTTGAGGTTTGTTGAAAATGGGAAGGGGGAAGATCTTTAATCACATTAACACCACATAAAGTTAAGGTGAGGGAACAGCTTAAGGGGAGAAAATTACCTTCTGACTAAACTATAAGCAACTTGAAGATGGACAAATTCACCTCTTCCTTTGTAACTCCCCACTTAGTAGTAAGTACAATGTTCTTCTCAATCATTGTCATTTAAAGACTATACTTAAGCAGGTTCTTCAAGCTGAAATGATAACAGATTTTTTCAACCTGAGTAAAACTTCAGTTCTGTTAATTTCCTATTTTTTAATGTCATTAACCAAAAAAAAAATACCCTTCTTATCCTTAGATTAAATGCACTTAAAAATGAGCTCCGTGAGCAAGTTCAGAACCAACAGAAGTGGACAGAAAATCAGCTTATGAAATCTGAAAAAGAACAGCTCCTGCATATAAATCAATTTCTCAACACTATAAAGGAGAAAATGGTAAGCAGTTTTGTGTGAGGCAAGTTCTAGAACAAAATTCTAAAAAGCCCAAAGCATACTATGGAGTTATTAGGAAATTGGCAAGCACTTTTGTTCTTTATGGAATATGGAATCATGAAGCTATGTATCTAATGAACTGGGCAACTGGCCTAGGGACACCCCCCCACCCCCTGCCAAGGCAGCTAGGGATTCTGCCTGTTGCCAATCCATATTGAAGTGTTTGGTGAGCCCAATTCTGGAACTGTATAAAGCTGTTTCATGACAGGCCCTGCTCTCTAATTCACAGCAGGTATGGGTGTTCTATGACTGTTTCCTGTTCATTTATTAAGTGATGAAGAAAAGTCTTTTGCTTAGTTGCTGAGCTATAACTGAATACACCTACAAAAGGCACTAACTGGCCAAATTAAGCTCTTGCTTTCCTGGTGTACATCAAGGAAAGACATATTGTAAGCTTATTGGTTGGGAGAGTCCTTTCTGCTCATAGATAAAAGATTGCTGGAGATGGGACAGCGGAGAGGCTATGACCTAGTGAGCTTCAAAAGGTCTGAAGATCCACCAAAGGTCCAAGGACTGGAGTCCATATGAAAGATTGCCTATAGCTAAGCCTAGTAAGGGTTCCAGTCTAACAGCAGATCAATTAAGGAGCCAGGATCAAAGTGATTCATCCAGCAGCCGTGCGATACCAGAAATGTAACTTGGTGGGACAGATACTGGGAAAAGTCAACTTAAGTTGGAGTCCACTCCCCTCAGGATACTGGGCTGATTCAACACAGACCAGTGAGGTGGCACAATGGATATATCACAGGGCTTGGAATCAGGAAGACTCATCTGCCTGAGTTCCAATCTGGCCTCAGACATTTACCAGCTGTGTGACTCTGGACAAGTTACTTAATCCTGTTTGCCTCAGTTTCCACATAGATAAAATGAGCTGAAAAAGAAAATGGCAAATATCATTCCAATATCTTTGCCGAGAAAACCCTAAATGGGGTCACAAAGAGTGGGACACAATTGAAAATGACTGAAATGTAACAATAGGCTAGTTGCCCCAGTTTCTTCTCATGGTTTCATTCTTCACCAGGCTCAGCGGCTGGCCAGCTGGTCTGAGCACCAGTCTCTGGTGGCTCTTTTATGCTCATATCCTACTCAATTCCATCCCCAACACATTGATCAGTCAATAAACATGTATTAAGAGACTACCATATGCCAGATAGGAGAGGTAGGTGGTGCGGTGAATGGAGTGCTGGCCCTGGGCAGGAGAAGACTCATCTGCCTGAGTTCCAATCTGTCCTCAGGCACTTACTAGCTCTGTGACCCTGGGCAAGTCACTTAACCCTGTTTGTCTCAATTTTCTTATCTGTAAAATGAGCTGGAGAAAGAAATGGCAGTTCTAGTATCTTTGCCAAGAAAACCCTAAATGGGTTCTCAAAGGGACAAAAAATTGCTCAATAACACAAAAAGGAAAAAAAAAAGAATGCCAGGTGATCACTAGTCACCTTGTAGGAAAGTTTGGCCACTTAGCACCTTTTGTATGCATACTCAGCTCTGGCCTAGCAACCAGTCAAAAGGCTTTTCTTCACCATTTATTAAATGAACAGGAAATAATAACAGACTACCATCTCATGCCATGAACTGGGGAGCAAGGCCTGTCCATTGTACACCAGAAACAAATGCCCCAAATTCCCTGTGTGGCTTGGCAACGGACAGTCCTCTGCCCTGGAAACAGTGCCCTCACTGTTATACTTCCTCACATTATACTTCCAGTCCAGAAACCCAAATTCTTTCCTCAATAAAACATTAGGTCGAGTGTCTTTCCCTAGACAATACTTACTTTTCAAAGGAAGAAAACTACTTATTGTAGTAAAGAACTATAGAAATGTCTAGAGGCCTCCCTTTGGAATGAATGGACAAAACTATGCTGAAGTATGAATGTTTGCTGGCTGATATCCCATTTCACATTATGTTTGGATGGAAAAGGTAGTAAGAAAATGGAAGGGGGTGGGAGGGGATAACTAGACTGGAGTGTGGGGAAATCGTTATTGTTGTTTGTCCTTAGTTCTCAAAGAGGACCATGACATCAGGAAGATGATGCCATGACTTGCAGGTGAATTGGGTTTAAGTGAGGTGGACTGTGCATAGTCACCAGCCTCACTTTCTCCCCCGGAGCCATCTGAGTCCCGTGGCCAGATACAGATCAGGACAACTGGAGATGGCCCAAGAAATTAGAAAAAAGCTCAAACACTGCCTACTACTTGAGTCTTTTCCTGATCCTCCCACCTTCAAGTCCCCCAATATATATACAAAATTTATATTTTGTCTTGACTTTTATACATGCTCAACGTTGTCTGCTACCCCACCCCCACCCTATATTTGTCTTTGCATCTCCAATGCCTAGTATGTTGCCTTTGGTGGTATCTTGATTGATTTAAAAAGACTGTCTGAGCCACAATGATACCCCAAAGAATTCTGCCTCAGGCATATCAAAATTTTGTAAGACCAACTGTAAGCCCTCACTTCCTAATTAGGGCTTTCCCAGAATTTCTTCATGCTTATCTGACCCCACTCTTTGACATTTCTCATCTCTTGTCCTGCCCTTCAGATGTGTCAACCCTGTGAACTCTGGCTAGACATCACAGTTCTGTTTTCTATTCAGATCTTGCCTTTTTTTTCCCCAGGAGTGCACTCACTTTTATGCCCTGTAAATTGTCCCTTATCAGCTACATGCTGCAGTCCTCCTCCCTTGAAGAAGGCAGGGGTTAGACCAGAAAAAGTTAGCATTGCATGGAGATTAGAGACATTTAAACATGTGCTCCAAAGTCCACCAATGGGTCATACAAAAAGTATTTCAGAGCATATTTCACCCATCTTGAATGTTAGTCTAAAGGAATATGCATCTCTGATAATGCCTTTTCCTTCAAGATACTAAATTAACTATTGCTCCTGAGAAAAGGGTTAATTATCCTCTATTTCCACAGTACTCCCCCTCTCCACCTCCAAAAAGGAAACTATCCCCTCCTGAAATTAGTTTTAGTGGGACACAGTTCAGTTCTCAACTGTAAATCATTTCCCAGCACCTGAAGCTTTTCTGGTTATGAGAAAGTCTCCTCTTGATATCTGTGCTGATGAAAGCATTATTCAAATTAGCTCCCAGGTCCCAAAATATGAGCTTTGATAAGCTGGAAAGGTTAAAGGTAAACTCATCTAAATAAAAAAGTACTTTGAAAAAGATTTATTTTGATACTCCTCAGATTTAGAAAAAAGAAAGAAAACAAGCCCTATGTTCTTTGGAAATTTTCTCCCCTAGACAGTCACCTTAATTTTGAGAGGCCTCAATGATTGGGTGATGTTACATATAAGCTAAGAAACTACAACAGGGCCTTTTGATATCACAAAGGAAAATAATACTGAGCTGGATTGGCACAAACATTTGCCCTGTGTTTGGCCTTCAACATTGAATTTTTATTTGCTTTCTGTTAAGTTTAATTTAACACCTTTTGATTTTTACACTACAATCATTTCTCTTCCTCCCCAACAAAATGACCGTAACTAACATCATACGCAACATTCCGTACCTATAGCCCTTACATTTCTACTAAGAAGAAGGAAACATTTCATTGTCTGTTCTTCAGGGCCAAGATTAGCCATCAGAATGAGTTCAGCTGCCTTCTGCTACATTATACTACCGTGAGACATTGTTGGAGTCATTTTCTCACTGTACTAATTCATCATTTCTTACAGCACAAAATACATAGACTATGATTTTTTTCAGCCGTTCTCTAATCTTTGAGCACCTACCTTGTCTCCAGTTTTTCATAGCACTAAAATTTTTAAATGGTGGTGGCAATGAAAAACTTAATAGAAGAATAGAGTTTGCAAAATCCTAAAGGGTCATTAATTTTAGTATTAATAATAGATTCAACCTCAATACTAAATCAAAAGACTGCCTCAAACTTCACCTAACTGAAGCCATTCTATTTTTTTCTTTTTTATAATATCATACAAAGAGATTCTATGGTTATTGCTGGGCATTGGCAATTTTGGTAATACTTAGAGCATATTGCCTAAGTTTTAGCACCTAAGAGAATTCAGGACTCATTGAATGATCTCAACCTTCTTTTATAGCTGCTATAAAACATATGCTATTTGAATTAGCAAGACCCCCAAGTCTTACTTGGGTGACAATATTTAGAGTTGGAAAGGACCCTTATAGGTCAACTTTGTTCTCATTTTGCAAATAAGAAACTGAGGTCAAAAGGGGAAGTGACTTACTTAGGGTCACAAAGGTAACAACTGGCAGAACCAGAATTTGAACTGAAGTCTTGCAATTGTTCTTTATGGAGCAGCTGGGTAGGGCAGTGGATAGTGCCCCAGGTCTGGATTCAGGAAGATCTGAGTTCAAATTCAACCTCAGACTTTTATTAGCTTTGTAACCGAGGGCAAGTCACTTAACCTCTGCTTACCTCAGTTTACTCATCTGTAAAATGGTGATCATAATAGCACTTAACCTCCCAGGGTTGTTCTGAGGATTAAATGAAATAATAAATGTAGATGCTTAGTACACAGTAAGTGCTATATAAATGCTAGCTATTATTATTATTTTTAATTCTTTCTATTATTATTATTATTTCTGAACATAACGCTGCTTTCTGTTTCCTTCCAACAAATTACAGAGGAAGAGGAGACTGAGTACTTTCTCCTCCCATGAGGATGAACTTCAAAATCTCTGAACTGGCTCTGAGCATCCTTTGCAGCTAGGGGCAGAGATAGCTGCCTACAGACACAGAAGGCAAAAGCAAAAGTGCTTTACAGGGGTCTCCATTGCCTTACCAACCACTTTAGGAAATAGTCTGGTTCATTCAGCCTCCCAAACCCAGGTGCACTTGGGACCAGCAATTCTACCTTCACTTTTCTCTTTCAATGCAGATAGTAAACACACACACACACACACACACACACACACACACACACACACACACGGGAAATGAGTTATCCTCATACGTCTTACCTCCCAGGGTTGTTGTAAGGATCAAATGAGATAATATTTGTAAAGTTCTTTGCAAACCTTAAAGCACTATATAAATGCTAGTGATTATTATTGTCAATGACAACAATAATAATAATTTCCAAGGCAAAAGGGTTTGGTTGGAATTAATGCTTACAGGCAAAAATTGACTACAATAAACAAATTTTGCACAGTGTCTATGCTCAATGCAGTTTTTTACAGGATGTTTCGTTTTTGGTTTGTTTGTTTTTGTTGTGTCTTTTAATAGGAAGAAACAAAAAACAAATTGGAAGGAAAAGTGCATGAACTACTAGTGAAATCAGAAGAGTTACTAAACCCGCAGAGATTTGAAAAAGAACTGAACAAAGTGAAGGTTGCAGAAAACAAGTTGTACAAAAGGATGAATCAAGTGGAAAGGCAGATATGGGAAGAGCTAAACAAAATTGAAAATGAATACCAATCAGGTGAGCATTACTTATGCATTAATGGAAAATCTCTCTATACCTAGACATGGGCAGCACAATTCATTAAGGTGGTTACTCAAGGTGGTTTCTTTATTTGTGTAAAGTTATCAATTACTATCAATTGCTAAAGGCATTATTTTTATAAATCAAACAAAAAAACCCTAAAAATTAAACTTTTTTAAAATTAGTAACTAAGTTTAAAAATACAAACTTAAACAATGAAACAAAAAACACCAATTTTTTAAGGGCATTAGGGTGGCCCCAGAGCCTAGCCAGGGGTGGGGAACCTGTAGCCTTGGGGCCACACATAGTCATTTTGGTCCCTGGGTGCAACCTTTTGACTGAATCCAAGTTTTACAGAACAAATCCTTTTATTAAGGAGATTTGTTCTGTGAAGTTTGCATTCAGTCAAAGGGCCTCACTCGAGGACCTAGAGGGCCACATGTGGCCTAGAGGCTGCAGGTTCCTCATCCCTGGAGGCCCTCTCAGGACCCCTGGGTCTGCCTACCTTAATTACGGAAATGGTCCCTATTTTCTGCTAACTGCTTTCTGAAAAATGATTTCCTTTCTTTTTTCCTTATACTTTCAAAAAGGATAAGGCCTCTGGCTCAAAATCAATGAACCTTTGATCCTGTCATGCCATTGGGTAGGAGGATTCTGAATCAACCTTCTACATTCCCAGTTGGTCACACTATTAAGTCTATACTCTGGAAAGTTGCTCTAAATTCTCCAAGGTCATAGAATTTTAAAGCTGGAAGGAACCTTAAAGAGCATCAAACTTTGATTTGTTTGTGTATAGGGAAAATGAGACATTTGATCTAATGTCCTTTCCTATTAAATTGTAGGTAACAATGCTCATGGTATGGGACTACCAGCCAAACCTTTTTTTGGGGGGGGGGGATGGAGGGTGGGAGCAGCAGAGACATAAGGGAGAGAGGGAGGAAGGAAAGAAGTGAACTGGTAAGTCCAGTGGATGACAGATTTTTCTTCCTTAAAAGATTAATGGTATCAGAGTCAAGCTGGGAAAACATCAAAAGGGATTAATTTGAAAGGGTCCTCTAACTTTAGCAAAGGAAGGGCACTAGATCAGTGCTGAGCAGCAGCCATCTGTCTCTAACTTGAGATATGAGGAGTATCTCTATCAATTGGTCTAAATCCTTTAAGAGATGAAAGAATAGTAACTACACACAACCCATTTCCTGTCCTCCCACTTACCCATTCTTGTATGAATTCTATCACCTGCTATCTTTTTTAAATGAAATTTTATTGATGAACTTTTATTTTCTCTTCCTCCACTGTTGCTGGGAGGAAAAAAAAAAGAAAACCCTTGTAACAAATACACTTAGTCAGGTAAAGATCGCCTATGCTGTATGGCATTGGTATCACTTTTTCTAGGGGAGGAAAAAAGTCTTGCCGTCAAAATTGTTTCCCCTAGGTGTTTCTGGCCCAAAGACTGTTGCCAGAATACCTGCTCCCAAAGCCAATCAAAGTAATTAATTTTAGGTCAGGAATGGTGCTCTGGCTTTAAATTATGTACTTTAATGCCACCTCTTTCATCTGCTTTAACCCCTAGGCTTTCCCTTGAATGCAGTAAATTTTTCTACCCACCAGAATGCAGCCATGTATAAAACTTACAACCTGTCTGCTTTTGCACTTTCCTTTGTAGGTGGCATTCTAAAAAGGGGGAATCCAACCTAACCTACTGCTTCTTGTTATCTTAGTCCTAGAGCTTGGTCTATGCTCATGTTCTCTCCTAATGGTTACTTAAAGAGAAATTTTAAAATCTAATCTGGCTCCTCACGTAAGATGTTCAAATTTGTACTGGAAGCAAGAGAAAATTCCTAAGACCCTAGATTTAGAAATGGATGGGATATCAAAAGCCACGTAGTCTAGACCCCTCATTTTCCTGCTAAGGAAAGTGAGGCCCAGAGAGAGTTGTCCGAGATAGCAAGAGGCAGAGCCTGAATTTGAACCCAGCCTCCTCTGACTCCAAAGCCAGCACTCCTTTCACCGCATTGACCCCTTATCTGAATCTCATTTGTACTGATTGCCTATTCTTGTTGGCCAGCAAATATCGGCAGAGGGAAAAGCAGTGTTTACAATAGACTTAATTAAAATATTCAGCTGTTTCATTTGGTAATATTTGGGTGAACAGAATTGAATTAAATTTCCACATTCTAGTCAGATGCAACTTGGAGCACTGTTGACCTAAAACATCCCCCTGAAATACAAGAAGATGGATTGCCAGACCTTTTTAGACAGGCCTTCATAGAATTTAACGTGCTTTGAATGCAGCAGTGATTAATGATAACAGGATGGCTGATTACAAGACTTTGTTTAAAAGAAAGAAAAAGGGAAAACTATTCCGAGGCATGGTTTAAATTAAATATACCTGTTCTCACACTAGGATTTCAATCGATTCGTGGGTCTCTTGAATCCCTCCAACAAATACAGACGACAAAGATCCAGTTAGAGAAATATAAGTTCCAGAAAGACATAAACAAGTTGCATCGCAAGATAGTGGAACTTCAAGAAATGTAAACCCCGTGTCCATGTCTTCTTTGTCCTCTCCTATCCATGGTGCTTATTGGCTTGCTGAAGTGCTGCAGCTGGGAATGCAATATCTGAATCCTGCTGCTTACATTTCTATTTCGACCTACACTTTTAAAAAGCTATAAAAGCCAATAAAGCAAGACGGAAAGAAGTAAATGTTTTTGTTCATTTATTAAAGAAAAAACCCATAGCCTCCTAGATTTTGGAGCTGGAAGGAGCCTTGGAGGTCATCTAATCCAACCTGCTCATTCTACAGATGAGGAAACTGAGTCCCCAAGAGGGTAATGGGTTCGCTCTAGGTCACATCTGTAGGAGGTGACCAGGTTCAGGGTCAAATCCAGGTCCTCCTCCTCTAAATCTAACACCCTTTCCACTGCACCATATTGCCTGCTATCAAGGGTCGGCATCTTGCATTTTAATTTTATTAGCCCAGAAGATTTTAATTTTCCAAGAGTCAAAGTTTTGTTTTTGGTTTTGTTTTGTTTTTTTGCCATGAAACACTCCTATTTCCAATAATAATCAGTGCTCTCTATGTGCCTATGCAAGTAGGAATTTACCCAGGAAAAATGTTTTGGTTTTTTTATGCTATTCTCTGTCCCTGGAATGTTCACTCCTCCCCAACTCTACCTTTCCGATTCCTCTCCACCTTCCAAAGGCCAGCTCAGTTACCAACTTCCTTCATGATCCTCTCCACTAAAAAGCATCTACTTCACCTCTGAACACTTTGTCTCTCTCTTCATGTACTTTTGTATTATACTCTGTATTATAGCTATTCATGTCCATGTCTCAGCTTAGGTGGTACAGTAGATAGAGTACTTGCTAGGCTTGGAGTCAGGAGGACCTAAGTTTACGTTTGACCTCAGATACTGACTGCATGACCCTGGGCAAGTCACTTAACCTCTGTTTGCCTCAGTTTCCTCAACTGTAAAATGGGGATAATAATAACACCTACCTCATAGGGTTATTGTGAGACTCAAATAAGATAGTATTTGTAAAGTGCTTAGCACAGTGCCTGGCACATGGTAGGCACTAAATAAATGCTTGCTTCCTTTCTTCCTACCCTTACTAGTCTGTAAGCTCCTTGAGAGCAGCAACTGTGCCTTCTTATTTTTTTGTATCCTTGACAATTCCTAACCTAGTATATTGTATATAGTTGGTATTCAATAAATGTCCGCTGAATGAATGTAATTTATTAAATAGTTTAATTAATGTATAGTTCTCTTATTGGAGAAAGATTAATTAACTTGTCCTAAACCTCCTTATGTCTTCCATCTCAAAAAAAGAATAAGTTAATTTATCATGTAAAATATTTAGAAACATAACTTTATTTAGACATAAAATTCAGGGATTTTCTTCATAGTAAGTATGTCGTCTCCACAAGCATTGAGATTAATACTGGAAAGTAGAATTGTACCACTTGGAAGGAAACATGGCAAGTAACGAAACGTGCCTAATTTCCTAATCATTGAGCTCATTAACAAGTTTCTAGGTCCCTCTTCAGTCTTGTACGAGATGCTTCTTTCATTGGTCCTGGAAACCAAGAAAGGAAATACCTGATGTCTTCTCCCTGGACAGAGAATAAAGTTGGATTGAGTCCTATGTTTCTTATAAAAATAAATTTCTGAGACTGTTCCTATATATGCATTTTTTCACTGTCACTTTTTTATTAGTATAATTTCTGTGCGCCTTTCAATTAAATCTGTTACCTTTATGAAGAATCTGGTTGTCTGTTGCTTTCAGCTTACTGTTGATGAACTTAATTATCTGGCAGTCGAATGCACTTTGGAGACCTCAGAGGAAGTACTTTACTTTGGCCAGTGGCAAAGTAGACTACACAAGAATTTACATTAAAGTTTTGTACCCATCAGAGGCCACATAATGGCATAGCTACCTCATTTCAGTAATGGATGGCTCCAAAGAAAAGACTCGTGGTAAAAGATGACATTGGATAGCGTTTGCTGGGTTTTCAGGGTATTTTTGTCATTTTGGTGTGGTTCGGGGCTTTGTAACAGTTCAAAGAATAATGTAGGTTCAATCCAAAAGCATTCTCAGAACAAGATAGTTCAGCGCTAAGACATTGTAACCGAGACCCCTTTGCGATATTCAGCCTGATTTGGGATACACAAGTAGGTAGCAGGATTTATATCTCTCCATACATAATTGCATAGATGTAGTCTACCCCCTAGTACTCTATTCCAATATGAACTTCCATAGGGGCTTTCTGTCTTTATATTATTTATACATAGATCCAAAAATATCTCAGTGAAATTGATCATTTTATAAAAGTACAATGTGGTCAGTCTCTCCCTGAAGATGTGACAAAACCAGCATCTTACCACATTTAAATTACTAGCACTCTAAGCCTATATAGGGTGCCTTTCTCTTCCACCGTTCACTTTACCTCACCATCTTTTCTGGATATTGTAGGTTCTGCCACTTCAACCCATCCTCTTTCACTTAAGGGATATGTTACACAACCTTGAAATTTCCTCAAAGATAACATGTGACCCATATCACTGTAGGCAAGAAGTTCTGGACTGAGATAGCCTGGAATTAAATGTTGGTGGTTTCTCAATAATTAATATTCTCTATGGCTTTGTGTTTGAATTTGTCTTGTTTCTAGCTCTACCCTAGGAGTATTCTGTTCACCTTTATGCAACCAGCTCCTAATTAACATAAAACATTATTCTAAGATGAGAACAGAAATGGAGCTTGTATCCACGGTAGGAGCAATATTGCCCAGGATCCTGTCATGTTGGCTGGACTGTCTTATCTTAGGACCCTACCTCAAACAGACTAAGCTACTTTTTCCTCAAAAGGTATTGAAACTGTCTAAAGTCGTATCCACATGATCTCGGTATTGTATCCTTACTAAATATCTTTTCCATGCTTAGGCAAAGTTATCTTTTTGCTGTTAGCCTATGAGTGAGTGCCCCGTTTTATTCTAATCTCAAACTTTTACTACTAGGTCTGGACCACTACAACATCTGTAGTAGAAGAATAATTTAACCACCTTCCTCTAGTTCTCCCAATACCCCCATGTAAGTTAGGCTAGTTTTTCCTTTTAAAAAGTATTGGAGGTTTTCCTCGAGACTCAGTAACTTCAGACTATTGACATCGCTCTCTTACCACCTGAGTACAAGGCAGCCAAGAGGAGCTCCAGAGACTCTCTGATGCTTGGCTGGGGCATCATGATGAACAACTTAAACAAGGGAGCATCACTGAGATGAATCAAGGTATCCTCCATTTCTATCCTTGTTGAATATCTTCCCACAGTGGCTAAGTACATCTCTTTTTGTTAACTATTGAATGATTCACTAGTGTCTCCTTTCATTCCAATATGAACCTAAATCACCAGGGTACTGACCTAAACCAGATGGAATTGCTAATTAATTTGTGGAATTATTGTGGCTAAGGGAATGAAACCACAAAGGGGGTCCCACTGGATCAATTCAGGGGCAAGCACAGCTCATTCTTTAGATACTCACCAGGAAAGACCACAGTGGCAGCAAATAGGGAGTAATGCTTCAATTACATTTTAATATGGCACAGAAAGTACACGGACAAAGGGTGGGTACTGTGGCATTTTAAAAGTTTGAGAGAGACAATTTCTGGGTAATTTAACATACCAGCATTTTAATAAAAGAATGGCTGTTTGGCCTCTTAGACCAAAGACTGTTATGGCAAGGGGTCATGGTTTATATGCCCATTGGAAGAGGGGTGTTCCCAAGGGTGGCAATCAGCGCTAACTGGTTTAACAGTTAATGAGAGAATGTATGTTACAATGAGGGCTGAACCTATTCAAATAAACTTTGATTATGTCATTTCCTTCTCAGTTACTCCCAGCCTTGGGCAATCTATTCAAAAAATTTATCCCCCACCAAACCTGAGCAGAACCACAATGGCTTCCCTAGCTGGGTGGGGTCCAAACAAGAAAGTTAGTCCAATTTTATCAGCAATGTCCTTCAAGAGACTGAATTTTTTAAATCAGGACTTTAGGAAAAGGGGACAACTCTGGATCTCCCCAAATCATTGGTTATTAATCATCATGTCTCTCAGTATGGGATGGGGAAGGAGGAAGGGAATGGTAGAGGGAGGCAGGGAGCATGGAGAAGAGAATCGAGAGGGTGAAATCGACAGAAAGTCGAGGATTGGAGCTGTGAGGAGTTAGACAACATGGACCCATAGCAGATAAAGTGGTGCTGGGGCGGGGAGTGGGGCAGGAGTTTGGCATCTCATTTTTATAGGGTTTGGAAGGGGAGGTAGAGTGGATAAATTATTACCCCTTGCCACCTTAGGGTTAATCCGCTACATATCCACATCATCTCAAAGTTATCAGCAACACCTTACCATAACATTTGTTGGAGTTCTTCTGTCTTACTGCTCACATCTGAAACTTATCTGAGGTTTATGGACTAGTTATAGACTGTTAGCAGAACTGACGCCTTGCTGGCATCCCCTGATTCAGCCCAGCATCTCAGGACGTGGCCTCAGTTCATTTATGAGGTATTTTCCAGTGGCACTTATGCTCCCCTAATTTAGGAGACAGTTTGCAACAAACTTTTTCTGCTCTCTTGTAGGACAGTCTGTAAGTGATTTCTAGGTTCTCCTTTGAAATCTTACTTCCTACTACTGTTACTTTATACTGGCTACTTATAAATTTACTATACTGACTAGAAGAGAGAGGGGGATGGTCAGGGTAACCAGAACAAGATACTGCGCAATTTTAACACACAGACCCAGCCCAGAACAATATCTAAGCTCCAATAAGCATAGGAAAGGATGCAAGTAGAGCTCTTCCCTTCCTTCTGGGTCAACCTTCTTTCTCATCTATATGAACCCACCACACCAATAGGACAAGTCTCAGTAGCATGAGCAGAGCTGGGAATTTCACTGAACGCAGTGTCCAAACATTTATCTTATATCTCTCTGGTATCCAAATGCCTGATCTCTACCTGTTCTCAGCAACCTGTCTTTGTATCTGTGGCTTCCAAATAGCACTGGCAGCTTCCACAGCTTGTACACAAAGAAACAGCCTCATCTTTTCCTCATGTCTCACGCTTTCTTCCCCTCTTATCACATGCCTAATATAGAGTCTATTCTAGACAGTTTAGAAATGGGACAGGAAGGAACAGCTCTCTGGGATCTTTGTTGGCAACCACTGGGTCTTTTTTCCCCTCCCTATAGTATGAATGGTAATCAACCTCTTAGATATTGCATTTCCTCCACTTTTCATTCTAAGCAGGATTTGCAAATATCTGCGTCCAAAGCGGTCCAAAGTAAACCATTTAAAAAAAATACTTCAGCTTGAAACAATCCTGGAAATAGATAAAACCACCAGAAGGAATGAAGAGAGAAATTATAGATTCCTCCTGGGACGGAAGTGGGGGGGGCAGGGAGACCATCGACCAACTAGCTTAAATGAACTCCTTGCCCTTGTCCCAAGGGAAGAAAGCTAATGGTGCGAGAAATATGATCATTGACATAGGGGGAGAAGAACTGATGCTAATGTCCACTTGGGGTTATTTCCTCCATAAGCCTTGACCAGTAAAACAAACCAAAAAGCCCTTCTGAAAGATGCTGTTAGCATCTAGCCAGCAATGTTTATTTCCCAGAGAACACAGATTGTTTGCAACTTCTTACCTATACGAAATTATGTGAGAATTAGCAGATGGAATAAGCAGTCGCTTTCATTATGTGATTTGAAGAGTGTTACATGGGCTTTCAACCCCAACAAAACAGCTCTCCTGAAAACCTATCACATACTCAATTCTACCCATTTGTTTCTTTTCTCCTAAAATTCTTAGAGGATTAAAAGGGTCCTTCCTTTATTCAAATGCAAATATCTCTGGGGTTTAACAGGTTAGTCCTTTATCATCTCTTACCCTAGCAAGAATCTTTTGGCTCTAGTGGAGAGAACCTTTAGGAATCCAACTGGAGCTAGGGGTGAGGAGGGGAGAAGAAGGGATGCTAATGGGAGGTCGGACCAGGTGCAGAAGATTTTTTTTAAAAATCCATCTTTTTCAAGTTTGCAAAGGACACCCCCTGGCAAAACTACAAAATTCTCTGAAACAAATAGTCTCATCTGATCATCTGAAATCTCATCATCATGCTGATTAACTCAGCTGTGGATACTCAATACCTTCTCAACTGTCTCAGCCTCCTCTCCCCTTTGACTAGAGGACTGAAAGGTGGAGCAAAATAAAGGGCTGGAATCTGAACTTTCCAGCTAACTCTCCACTTTCCATCAGCAGCTCTGTTTGGTTTAGGATCCAAGAAACATGATATCCCTGGGCCAAGTATCTCAGATTGTTCCATCCCCTCCTCTTTCTAGCTTCCTTTTTGTGTTGTCTTCCTCCATTAGATTGTAAGCTCCTTGAGACCAAGGACTATCTTCATTTTTCTTATTTGTATCTCCAGAGCTTAGCACAGTGGCTGGTACATAGAAGGTGTTTAATAAATGCTTATTGAATTGAACTGAATTTTCCTTTTTTGTCACATTAGCCAATCTGATGGGTGTGAGGTTGTACCTCAAAGTTGGGGGGGAGGTTGTTTGTTTTTATCGTTGTTTTAGGCAAAGTCAAACAGGTGAGAGAAGTAATAGGGAAATGACAGTGATGTTAAAAGAAAAGAGCTTTGATAATACATGCATATATACAGATAGATAATGAACAGAAGGAAAAGTGCAGGCTGAGTTGTTGTAGTAGGAAGGCCGAATTTATGATCTCAAAAAGGATCATATAAATATCTGAATGGTTCGAGATCGATGGGTATACAGAATTCTCCAAGCAGAAGGCATCAAAAAATTTATTCAGGGCCCAGAGCAACAAATTAGCGAACCAAACTCCCCATTCCA
>CM053622.1:376559302-376615976 GCA_028646595.1 Phalanger gymnotis
CCCACACAGGTTTCACACCTGATAGGGCTTTGGGCCTGGGGTTTAGCGTTTAACAGGTGAAAGTACTTTCACCATAAACAAAAGCCAAACTCCTCAAGGGCACCCGTTAAACTAAGCACATTTTGCCTTACTGGCACAGTTGTACTTAAGAAATTGTATACTATTTTCAATGATCTCAAGCTGTTTCCAAACACACAAATTCATAGTTGTTTTAACTTTTTTTTTCAATTGACACTTTTTTCCTCCATCTCACCCTCCCCCAATTGAAAAAGAAAAAGAAAACACTTGTAACAAATACGCACATTTAACCAAAACAAATTCCCACATTGGCCATGTAAAACATGCATTTCATTCTGTAAAGAATCTTATATTAGTCTGACTGTGGCTCCATGATACTTGAATTGTTTCTCTCTGACAGCTCAAAATATTTTCCCCTTGACCTGGGAGCTCTGGAATTTGGCTATAATATTCCTGGGAATTTTCATCTTGGGATTTATTTCAGGAGGTGATTGGTGGATTCTTTCAATACCTATTTTCCCCTCTGGGTCTAGAATAACAGGAAGTTTTCCTTGATAATTTCTTGAAAGATGACGTCTAGACTCTTATTTTGGTCATGGCTTTCAGGTAGTCCAATAATTTTCAAATTTTCTCTCCTGGAACTGTTTTCTAGGTCAATTGTTTTTCCAGTGAGATATTTCACATCATCTTCTGCTTTTTTTCTTTTGGTTTTCTTTTGTTTCTTGATTTCTCATAAAGTCGTTAGCTTCCATTTGCTCAATTCTAATTTTTAAGGAATTATTTTCTTCAGTGAGCTTTTGTACCTCTTTTTCCATTTAGCCAATTCTACTTTTTAAGGAGTTTTTCTCTTCAGTGAGTTTTTGTGCTTATTTTTCCATTTGGCCTATTCTACTTTTTAAGGCATTCTTCTCCTCATTGGCTTTTTGTACCTCTTTTACCACTTGGCCTAATGTGTTTTTTTAAGGTGTTATTTTCCTCATTATTTTTTTCTCCTTTACCTAACAGTTGACTTGTTTTTTCATGATTTTCTTGCCTCACTCTCATTTCTCTTACCAATTTTTCCTCTATGTCTATTAATTGATTTTCAAAATCCTTTTTGAGCTCTTCCATGGCCTGAGATCAATTCATATTTTTCTTGGAGCCTTTGGATGTAGGAGCTTTGACTTTGTTGTCTTCTGAGTGTGTGTTTTGATCTTCCTTGTCACCATAGTAACTTTTTATGGTGAGAATTTTTTTCTATTGTTTGCTCATTTTCTCAGTCTATTATTTGACTTTTAATCTTTGTTAAAGTAGGACTCTACTTCCAGGGTGGAAATCACACTGTCCCAAACTTCAGGAGTTTTGTGCAGCTGTTTTCAGAGATACTTCTAGGGACCTATAAATTTCCAGTTCTTCCAAGGTGGTGTGATCTACGGAGAGGTGTTTACTACTCTCCTAGCCTAGGCTGTAGTCTGTGAGTGACTACAAGCACACTTTTCTGCCCTGGAACTGTGACAAGAGCCCCCCCTCCACTGTGGCCACACAGTGGTGTGCTAAAGCTCCTCCTTGCCCTGGGACCACCACCCAGGACTGCAACCCAGATCCAAAACAACAAAGCCCTGCCTCAAGGCTAGCAAAGAGACCCCTGTAATCTCCTTCTGACCAGTTGTTAGACCCCCTTACTGTTTGAGGGCTGAGAGCTCCAGAAGCAGCTGCTGCTGATGATGATGATTCAGTGGCTCCCAAGGGCTGCTCCTGATTTTCCAGGGGCAGGGCTGTGCTGGCACAGCTTGCACTGGACTGTACTTTTCTCTCACCCTGCTATAACAGATCTTTCGTTCCAAACTTCTAAGTTGTTTTGGGCCGGAAAATTGTTTCATTCCACCTTTTTGTGGGTTCTGCCAGTCTAGAATTTGTTTAGAGTCATTATTTAAAGATATTTGGATGGTTTGGGGTAGAGCTCAGATGAGTACCTACCTTTACTCTGCCATCTTGGCTCCACCTCTCTCCATCACCCATCAGGAGCTTCATCATTAGTTTTCAAAAATCATTTTTGGCTATAGTGTTGATCAGAGTTCTTTGAAAGTTGATTGTTTTTATAATGTTATTGTATAAATCATTCTCCTGGTTCTACTAATTTCACACTGCATCAGTTTGCATATTTTCCCATGATTCTCTGAGACCATCTCTTTCATCATTTATCACAGCACAGTAGTATTCCAGCACATTCATAACTTGTGCAATACTTTCTCAATTGATGGTCACTCCCTTAGTTTCCAGTTCTGTGCTACTATAAAAAGAGCTCCTATAAATGTTTTACACATGGGTCCCTTTCCTCTTTCTTTGATCTCTTTTGGGTCAAAACCTATGCATACTTTTATAACTTTGAGGGGCATAATTCCAAATTGCTTTCCAAAGTAGGTAGGCTAATTCATAGCTCCACCAACAATGCATTAATAAATGTAGCCATTTTCCAACAACATCTCCAACATTTGTCATTTTCCTTTTTGGAAACTTTGCCAATCCAACAGATACGAGGCGGAAACTGAGAGTTTTTTTAATGTGCATTTCTCTGATTATTAGTAATGTGAAGCATTTTTTTCATAAGGTTATTGAAGGCTTGGATTTCTTCCTCTAAAAATTTCCTGTACATATCTTTGACCACTTATCAATTGGAGAATGACTCATTTTAAATATGAATCAGTTCCATATATATTTTGGAAATGAGAACCTTAATAGAGAAACTTACTGCAAAGATTTTCTCCTAATTAACTGTTTCTCTTGCATTGATTTTGTTTGTACAGAAACTTTTTAATTGCATGTAATCAAAATTATCTTTTTTTTTAATCTTCTGTGATCCTCTCTATGCCTCATTTGGTTCTGAACCCTTCCTCTTTCCAAATGTCTAAAAGATAATTTCTTCCTTCTCCAATTTATATGACCTTTTATACAATATACATAATGTACCCATTTAGGGCTGGTCTTGGTATGTGGTGTGAAGTGTTTCTCTATATCTAGTTTCTGTCAGATCACTTTCCAATTTTCCCAACAGATTTTGTTGAATAGTGAAATCTTGTCCCAATAGCTGAGATTTGGGGACTATCAAGCACTAGGCTACTGGGTGCATTTGCTTCTTCTATATATTGTATACTTACTCTGTTCATTGACTAACTTCTTAATTTCTAACCCAGTACCAAATTCTTTTGATGATTACTGGGTTTCAATATAGATTGAGATCTAGTGCTGCTAGATTCTTCTCCTTTTTTTCTTCGTAATTTCCCTTGAGATTTTTTACTTTTTGTACCTCAGAATGTTTCTATTATTTTTTTTTCTAGCTCTATCAAGTGATTCTTTGGCAGTTAGGCAATATTGTCATTTTTATTGTATTGATTCAGCCTACCCATGAACAATTAATATTTCTCTAGTTATTTAGGTCTGTATTTGTGTAAAATGTTTTGCAATTATATTCACATAGTTCCTTTGTGTGTCTTGGCAAGCAAACTTCCAAGTATTTAAACGTTCTGTAGTTATTTTAAATAGAATTTCTCTTTATGTCTCTTCTGGGTTTTACATAGCAATAGTGGTGATTTATGTTGATTTACTTTATATCTTGCAATTTTGTTAAATTTACTGTTTTGGTCAATTCCAGTTGACTCTCTAGGGTTTTCTCTAACTAAATTATCTTATATCATCTAAAAAAAGATCCTTGTTTTCTCTTTGCCTGTACTGGCTCAATTTCTTTTTCTTGCCTTATTGCTATAAATAGCACTTCTAGCACTATATCAAATAGAAGTGGTGATATTGTAATGTCCTTGCTTTACCCCAGTCATATTGGAAAGGCCTGTAGTATCTTCCATTATCTATAAAGCTAGTTTTTGGTTTTAGATAGATGCTACTTGCCAAATTGAATAAAGGTACATTTATTCCTGTGTTTCCTGGTGTCTTTTTTTTTTAAACAGCAATGGATATTGTTTTGTCAGAAGCTTTTCCTGTATCTATTGATGTAATCATGTAATTTTTGTTGTCCTTGTTATCAATATGGTCTATTGTGGTGACAGTTTTCCTAAGATTGAAGCAGGCATGTATTCCTGGTATAAATCCAACCTGGTCACAGTGCAATATTTTTGATATTTGCTATAGTCTCTTTGCTAATATTTTATTTAAAAGTTTTGCATCTATATTCATAAGATAGTGGTCTCTAATTTTCTTTATCTTTTTGGCTCTTTCTGCTTTAGGTATCAAGACTATATATTTTTTCATAGAAATAACTTTATAGGATTCCATATTTTCCTATCTTTGCAAGAAGCTTATGTAATATTGAAATTAACTATTCTTTGAGTCAAACTCATATTTTTAACACCAATGTTCTTCCAGTTATGCTAAATGATTACAAATCTTGGAACAGTTGTAATCTCCCAAGTTTAAGTTGCAGGGGACCCAAAAAGCACTAGACAGATGCACTGTGGGGACAAGCAGCTCACAGTTATGAATTGTGTTTTAGAAGCAACATTCAGGAAACACATCATTGGAAAAGGAGGTAGAGCAGTCATCTAGTAAGAGAAATGGATAATAAATGGACATACCAAATTATGCCCTACTTATGAAAAAAAAAAGTTTAAACATATAGAAAGGTTTCTAGCATACTGGATAGATTCTCATAAGATCCTAGTATCAGAGGGGATTTGAATATCATCTCGTTTCTTACCTGAAGCTTGACTCCTCTCTCTAACATCCCTGATAAATTATAACCCATTCTCCAGTGACCAGGAACTCACTATACATTTGAGTGGATAGTGCTTAATCCCTTCTATTTCTGAACATCCTTAGTTAAGAACTATTTCATTATATAGAATTCAGATCTGCCTCCATGTAATTTCCCAACATTGGTCCTGAGGCCAAGTAGGACAAATCTTATCCCTCTTTACTTCATGCATAACTTAACTCTATAACTTCATTATTTCAGTCTTGTCCCCACTAAGTTCCTTGGAAGTTAAGTATCCCCCCTCAGTTGCTTCAACCACTCCTTATACGGCATGGTTTCAAATCTCTTTACCATCCTGGTCACTCAGGGATATTGAATAACTGGACCTGGTATACCATTGCATTCTGAAGTAAGGAATCAAAATTCAAAATGGATCCCCTAGAAGACATAAGTATGGAGTGTTCTTTCATTCAGGACCAATGGGGCTAAATAGGTACTTCCCTTGACAGCATATTATTGGAGTAGATCCACTTGCAGGCTAATTCTTCTTCTGAGTCCTTATGGTATCTTTCCTTCTCTCCCCCTGCTGACTCCATTTTGGGTTTAATGGGTAAGTCAATTCTATCTATGTTTTATTTAATACAGTATGATTTTAAAGACAGTTAATTTTAAACAAGGTGCCTATTCAATTGTAGTGCTGATAATATGCTCTAAGTGGTAGGCTAAGAATATTAGACTAGTCATCAAGAGAATGAATGCTTTCATCATATCCTATGACAAAGTGCTTCTGAAAGATTGGTATTCTCACTGACTGATTTCTAGGGGTAATTCAGAATAATTTTGTGAGTGCTGCCAGAGATAATGGAATTTATGTCATAAACCAGTTCTTTAATAGGTTTAACATCAAATATGGGGAAGAATCCTGACAGGATGAACTTTGATTACTGATCAGAACAGTAAAGACCATGACATACAGGTTATCTTGACAGCTGCAGGTTATATAAAAGCACATCATAGTGTATGCAGGTTAAAGGTCATACACCATCGTTAATTTCATTTTCTGTCCTCCATCCTTTGTCAAAAACAGAAACTTTAGGATAATTAAAGTAGAACGTGATCTCTACTGTAGATCATTTAGTCTATGGCTCTCCAAATCCAGGTTCTTTGACCAGATCCAGAGCTCTTCCACTGTTATACGCTCCCCTTGGCTTATCTTACTTCCTACCAGTCTTACAAAAGAGACATGTACTGTTTTAAGGGACAAGTTGGTTTTTTTTTAAAAAATGGGGAGGAGGGAGTTATATTCTGTCAATATATATTTTTAAAACTGTTATAAAGACATAAAGCAGGGACAGCTAGGTGGCACAGTGAGTAGAGCACCGGCCCTGGAGTCAGGAGGACCTGAGTTCAAATCTGGCCTCAGACACTTGACATACTTATTAGCTGTGTGACCTTGGGCAAGTCACTCAACCCCAATTGCCTTGCCCTCCCGCCTCAAAAAAGATGTAAAGCTACAAATTATCAGAGGAATCCTAATAGTAAAAATCTGTCAACTCATGAATTTATTTTCTCACTACTCTGGGCTCCCCTAAAGGCAAGAAAATAATTATGAAAGTCTAATTAGCATCAAGTTTAGGAAGGAAAGATACACTTTCAAAGGAATATTACAATAGGATCATGAATCCTGAGCCACGATGGGCCTCAGATGCCATCTAGCCCAATTCCCTCATTATTCAGATGAAACCTAGACCCAAAGAGGGTGTGAGGTGCCCAGATTCATAGAAGTAGGATTAGAGGAAAAAGCTAAACCCAGGTCTTGATTCCAGCCAACACTGCTGCCATTGTGCAAAATTACTATGGCACATTGCTTTGTTTTTATTATTTCATTTGATCCAAACAGCCTTTTGGAGACAAAAGTATTATCTCAATTTTAAAGCTGAGGAAACAGTTCTGTGAGAGATTAAATGAATTACCTATGGTCACAACTAGCGTCTGAGACAGGATTTGAACCAAGTCTCTCATCCCCAGGTTGGTCCAATCAACTTTCCACTATCAGGGGATGTACCTTGGGCAGGGGAGGTTGGAACCCCTGAGAAGCTAGATGTGTCCTTAGGTTTAATAATATCAGTGTGGTGCATCCTAAAATGCTTTCGTTTACCAAGTACCTTTGTATCCATAATCTTGTTCCCCCCTCTAGTGGCTGCCATAGGGATGCCACTCTTAAGGAATACTGTGTGCTGGCCAGGGGTTAAAGAGTAAGTGCACAAGTGATAGTCTAGCAAGGTAAATGAAACCAGAACCTCAAGTATTCCAAGACTAGCATTGTTTGCTTTGGATTCTGCATAGTAAGTTATTTTGTAATTGTTATAATAAAGAGATTCCATTCTCCCATGGCATGTAAGCTCCTTGCAAGGACTTTGCCTTTTATTTATATCACCAGCATCTACCACACTGCAAGATGATTAACACATCCTTGAAAGGATCCTCAAACCAGTTTTTGAGTATTTTCTCCCTTCCTTGGACTCGACTTCCTTTATTTTAGTCTATTAACTTTCTACAAAGCACTTTTGGTGGGCCAGAAAAAAGAGAATGGATAGGATTCATAAAAAGGCATAGAATGAAAGAGGAAGACAGGAAGAGGGGGAGAGGAAGAAGGAAAGGGAGAGGAAAAGAGAGTCAGTGGTGGGCTTATTTGCTTTGCTTGGCACCAGAAGGCAGGAATAGAAGCAAAAGAAGTTACAGGAAAGCACATTTCAGCTCAATATGTGGAAGATTGTGACAATCGACTATCCAAAAATAGAACGCATTGTTTCAAAAGGTAGTGAGTTTCCCCATCACTTGAAGTTTCCAAGCAAAGGCTAGATAACAGCTTCTCAAATATTGAAAAAAGAATTCCTGTTCAGGTATTGGTTGGATTAGATGGCTTTCCTTCCAACTCTTGAGATCTTAATAAGAAATAAATCTGCCTTCCTAAGTTAAAGAGATGCATTTTCAGTTCAAAAACTGAACAGATAAAACAACACTCTTAAATTATCAGTGGTAAAGGAGAAATGGTAGAGTGGGAAAAACACTATCTCTGGAGTCAGAGGTTCACATTCTACTTTTGCCACTTACTGTGTGATTATGGACAAGTCAACTTAACTTCCTTGGCTCTTCACTCATAAAACACAGGGGAGTTAGATAATTTCTGAGGTCCCTTCCAGCTTCAGACCTATGATCCTATACTGACCCTTACTACTCTGTAAAGTCAGAAACCCTGAATCCAAAGCTGGCTTCTGCTCCCTACTAAAGGTATAGGCTTGTGATTAGGTCATTTCATCTTTCTGGGCCTATTTCTCCATCTGATAAAAGGAGGGGGTTAAACTAGTTTAAAACTTCATTTCAGCTCTAAATTATATTTTGCACATTCTAAATATACCTTTTAATACAAGAGTGTTTTATCCTCCAGGGGAGGGTAACGGTTTATATTTTAATAGATATTTATCCAAAATTTAGACAATATGAATTTATGGGATCTCAGTATATTAAATCTGTAACTTCCTTTGAGGATACTTAGAAGTTCTTAAAGTCAAAGGGTTTAAAGGAACTTGAATAGAAGAGAGTACTGAATTAAACTTTTCTACATAAAGCAGAATTTCTTGGGTTAGGTCTAAAGTTTTTACAATATATTTGGTATCATCTTTACCATTTTACCCTTTAATCTTTATTAATAATATAGCATTGTATACAAATTCACAATAAAAAGTCGCTCTTACTAAAGTACAATTTATAATTCAGAAATTCAACATTAATTAATAGCACTTCACATAAAATAATGTAAGCCTGTTGGCTTAAAAAATTACATCTATAGTACTGCCATATTTAACACATGATTGGTAGAATTAAATAGATAACTAAAATAAATGAAATGTCAGCAAATAAGTAAAAACATTTTTTAAAAGCAAGACTATAAAGGAATAAGGAAACTGAATCACTTAAAATAAATTCTTTAAAAATGCAAAAATACTTTCCCCAAAAATATAAAACCTAAACAAGTGAAAATAATGGAAGCATCTAATATTCCAAATTTCTAAATATAACATATTGAGATCATCTGTTCATGGTGCTAAAAACAGGCCATGGTTTTATTTCATTTAAGTAAGAATACTTGCCATCACAAACTCAAGAAACTGCCATGATTAATTAGATACTGTAAGCAGTAATGTCTCCTACCCCACCCTAACCATGACCCACCACAAAAAAAAACCTTCGAAAATTCTTTCAAATGAACAACTTAAAACAGCCACAGATCTAAGGATCACCAAATATATATACATGTGTACATACATACCAGCAATTTAAGACGCACCTGCACCTTTACACTTTTGCTTCTTGCACAGAATCCTATATGAACTGATAGCAAAATAGTTTATATATTTATATTATTTAGTTTTGTTTGGGGTTATACTGAATTCTACTGCCTATAAAAGCAATGATTGTTAGGACATATCACATAAAAGCACATTACAACAAAACATCTGAATTGTGCTACTTTCTTAACTTCTTTGCATATTATTTAGAGGATGGTTATTAAGGCTTTATTGCAAAAAGTGTTCTGTATCACTGAAGACACCAAAAAACATTATTCATGCAGTCTTCGTAGTTGTTGCTGTAGAACTAGACAGGCAGGTGTTTTCTTCTCACTGCAAACTTCTCTCTTGAATAGGAAAGATGAGAATTTTCTGAATTAAAGTCAGGCTAGGGGTTTCAGAGAGATTGCACCTCAAGGTGGCTGTGTGTGTGTGTGGGGGTGTTTAGTAGAGGAAGGGAATATTTATATCAATTGTCAATTGTTCTGGATTAAAAGTAGAATAGCAAGGGAGGTGCAGGGCCTCAGAATGTTGCTGTGGGAGAAAGACTTGATTTATTCCTCAACTCCACTGACAGCTTCCTTTAGTCTTTAGACTATAAGCAATCCATGTCATTTTGATGATGACGATGACGACGACAATTTCTGATTCAGTTCTAGTGCTCTGGTATCTCCATGGACTTTGGCATTGTCTACAAGCATCTGTGATGAAAAACCACAGAGAAACATTAGGAGGCCTTATAAAATGACAAAGTTCACTATTTTCATAACTAGTGAACATTAGATATTGATAGGAAGAATATCAGACTACACAAGAATGTTACCAGTAGAAAGTTTAGTCATTTTATTGAGTTTGACTGTTCAGCCAAAGAGTGAGTTATTTTTAAACTGTACTAACACCAGACAGGGAAGCACATTATAGTCAAATGTTCATTCAATGAGGCTGCCTCCACTTGTTGTTCTTTTCAGATACAGACAGTTCTCTCTTTCCGTAAGTGGCCCTCATCCCACAAACCTCTACTATTGTAATACGAATGTGCCTGCAACAGTGGGGAAGGGAGGAAGGAAGGCAGGAAGGGGGTGGTGCACCTGTGCAGGAAGGGAGCTGGTACACCATTCAAGGATCCATGAGGACCAGGGCCAGCCACGTGGGGGCCTGGCCTGAAGCAAGAGGAAGAACATGTGTGGGGCAGACACATGAGGGTGGACACAGATACAGACATAGGGGTGGATGGGTGACACTCGGGGCCAGGGACAGACACATAGCACCCAAGTACAGATGGCAGAGTGGGGCAAAGGTCTTTGCTCTTGGTGCCAGAGGTCTCAAGCTAAGCCCCCAATCCTGTGGTGGCTTTGGTGGTGGCCTCACAGCTTTCACTTGAAGGGACTGGGTTTTTTAGGGTTTTTTTTTAAAGGGGAGAAGAGGGAGAGTTCAAGGCCAAGAGTGCTGAGCAGAGGTAGGGGAGGAGTGAAAGCACAGTACCACACAATAAAACTAACGTAGGTGTTTTTTTGGAATGCGAATTTCTTTCAGAATTCTTTCTGTAAAGTCAAATTTGGGAAAAGTGAATTTATGTAAAGTGAGAACTGTCTGTATAGCTAAAAAGTTTTACTTGATTAGTTTTGTAATCAACACTAGGGGTTTCCCTTACTCTTTTCATTTTTTAGGTGGTGGCCAGTCTGGCTCTTAGATGTCCAAAATATGTCACACTATTTAAAAAAAAAACATTAATGCAGTGTGTAAGACTTTCCTAGCAAGCACTCCATATTTCCACATATTCTACCAAATGCAGAATTCCCAACCTATTCTTCAACCTAATTATTGAATTATATCAGCTCCATGTTTTTCTCTGAAGAGATTAATTGCATGCTTATCACCAAAGTTAAGTTTTTCGAAGGCAGATGCTCTACCCAAACTTTAATTCTGTGTTTCTCTAAGAAGCAAAAATAATAGAGAACAGTCTATACAAAGGTGTGGCAGTGGGATACAGTACAAGTCTGGAGAATAGCAAACCAGTTTGGCGGGAAAATAGAGGATGTAAAAGGAGGTAATGTGGAATAAGTCTAGAAAACTAGGCTAGATCCAGACTGGGAAGGACTTTACATGTTAAGCTAGGGGACTGACATTTCACCCCAGAGACAATAAGACATTGAACGTCTTCAAGCAGGGGAGTAATATAATTAAGCTTTCGCTTTAGGAAAATCATTTTAGGAGCTATGGGAAAGATAGATTGAGAGGAGAAACTGGAAGCAGAGATTCCAACAAAGAGGCTACCACAGATCCCAAAATACGGTTGTGGCTGCTGGAGTAGAAAAAAGTAGACAGACTTTAAGGAATCTGCACATAAAGTAAGTGAAGGATGCCAGACCCGATTTGTAGTAGGATAGACCAGTGAGTTAATCCATCAGTACACATAATTTAGGCAGAGAGAACAGACAATGAACCAAGCCCAGAAAGAACTAAGGTAGACTCACCAAGGCTTGACAACTGGCTATTTGGGGAAGGAAGTGGAGAGTCAAGGCCTGAAGAACTTGGGTGACTAAAAGGACAGTGGCCCTCAACAGAAACAAGGAAGTTTAGGAGAGTGGCATGGAGTATCAATTTCATTCATGCTGTTTCACCTAAATGTTTCTGGGAAATGCATTTAGTAGTGTAGGTTTCTTGGGATGTCTGTTATGTCAAAACAAAATATATCAAATTTTTTTTAAAAGGCATTTGACATGTCTACACAGGCTTAACGTTCCCCTTCTCACATATGCTTCACCATGCAAATGTTAAGATCACATAAGACTAGTGCATAGAGACAACACAGAATTTTGTTCAATGATCCTATAATTATAAACATGAAATAATCAATAAAACAGGGAGAGCTATGATCTCCAAAGGAGGAAGCACAGAGTTCAAACTGAAGAGAAATGCTCTATAGAGGATGAGGTTGTCCAGATCCCCTGCTACAATGACACTGTTCTTACTGCATCGCATCCTGGAATATTATACATGCAGACAGATGCTACTTAATGAGAGTTCAGCCAAGGAATCTACACATAAAGTGGGTGAAGGATGCCAGGCCATGATGTGCAGTGGGATAGAGTGAGTTAATCCATCAATATATCAGTATCAGTTTGGGCAGAGAGAGAGCAGACAATGAACCAAGCCCAGAAAGAATTAGGACGAAAAGAATGGCCTGGATTGTACTCAGAAAACTGTAGTGGTTTCATCAATGATGCCAAATACCGACTGAAACAAAAAGCTATTTTTTTTTTAAAAAACACCATTATGCTTCCAGTGATTCTAAATGGCCTTGAGCTATGGAACACCAGAATCTCTGAAGGACCAAACTACAAGGGACTCAAAAGTCACTAGAGACACAAAGGTGGACATAATTTGCTGCATTGTATTAAGGCTACTAATATTATGCAAAAGGTGATTAAAAAACACATTAACCAAGAAATATATTACTGTGAAAGGAAGCTGGCCAGCAGTGAATGAAATGCATAGCCTGAGTACTACACTGGAATACCTGTGGAATGTTAAAGGACCTAGAAAGGACGGTCTCAGGCATCCTGGATCTCTGAGAAGAGATGCATAAAAAGCACACATCTCAAGGCATGGCTAGATTATTATAACCTGCATTCCTCGAGAAAGTACAAATGTAGAGGAGATCATAGATCCACTGGAGTATAAGTACTTGGATGAATGTTTATTACAGACACCATGTTATCAAATTTGAAGACAACAAAGGTGAAAGGGATAGCTAACGTGCTCTAGAAGGGAGACTGTAAAATTGCTTCCTTAAAAAGGAAGCAAGACTTTTTACCACAGAATCCTAAATCAGCTTCAAAATCACATGGGACCAGATAGCTAAATGATTTTCCTACGACAAGTTCCATTAGCTATAGGCTCTAGATTCCTAGCATTTGCCATTAATTGACATAGCTTATTTCTATTTAACTTGGTAAAATTTTAAAGTAGTTTGTCCCACAATAGCTTATTTCAAATGCTAGCACTTGAACTTAATTATTTTTAAACACAGCTAAGGTAGCCTAATTTTAGCATACATTTAAAAAAAAAACCCTCTCGTACCTAGTGCATATCTTGCTTTGCATTGTTGTGGGAAAGGTCAATAAAAACTGACTGACCTGGTATCTTCTGACCATTCAAAATGCTTAAAAAGTACTGAGTTCTTCATCTTCTCAAAAATAAGGCAAAAATAAGTAGTAAAATAATTCTTCTCCCAATACTGTGATATCCAATAAAAAACATTAGATTCAATATCATTTGAAAGACTTCCCTTTAAGTGTGGATTACAAAAAATTTATTCTCCCCTTAAATAAATCATATGTGGAGGCTCAAACTTTATATGGAATGTCAATGTCAATGTCTACTACCATTTCGTCCAGGCTAGTGTTTGCTCTTCCTTTTTCTATCTGATTCTTGTGCTCCCTTTTGAAACATCCCCCTCCCAACATATCCCCTACGCAACCCCCACCTCCACACACATATTCATACACACACACTCTCTCTCTCTCTCTCTGCCATCACTGCTTAAGAGCAGAGGTAAATAGAAATGAACTACGCTCAAAGAATACCAAACCCATTGTTAATCAGATGGGTATTTCTCATGATTCATGGCAAGATAACAACTGGAAAGTGCAACAAGTAACTGGTGTGTGAGTCCTCCTGAACCTTTAAGAGACTCCATAGCAGATGTTGTAGTCTATTTGCCAGTACTGCATATGTATTTTTTAATAGGAGAATTTCAAAATTTAATGCTAAAATTAAGCCATTGCCTTGAAATAAATCAATTACTTACATCGATTAGTTCATAATCATCTTTGGCATACAAATGCCTCAGAAGGTACCAGCGTGCAACTGATACGATGGATTTGGGATACCCAGGCTTATACACTACTCTCTCCAATAGCCGCCGTGTCTCCCTGGGAAAACAGAATTGACGTTTATAGCAACCTAAGCAGCACCAGCCATTTCATACATCACTCACCATAAAATTTCTAATTCTCTGATTTCTTCTTTTGCATATATAGTGCTATAGAATTTAATGAATTTTTAATTCAAATCTTTCAAAATGAAGAAAACAAGGTATTATTTCTGGACACTTCTGAACCAAAAAGCATGCACTCTTTATTCTGATATACAATGGAGCAAGGGAAAAGGCAAAAAAGTTGCAGAAGAGGTTAACAAGAAGGGTCTGATCCCCTCCCACACTATCAGCTCTATTTGTTCTATCTAAACTTTGTTTCTCCTCTGAAAACTAATACAATGTTCTGCAGATAGTAGGTGCTTAAGAAACATCTAGATAATTTGATTGGATTATACAATGCTGGTATTTCTGTGGGGAACATATGGAATATCTGAACAGGTTTTATGTAATAAGCTCTGTTAAAACCAAGATTTTTTTAAACCTTTAATTAACTTCTAAATCTAGGCTCCCACATCACTCCCACATCAATGTTTGTCTATTTTTTAAATATCTGATCCCAGAAAAAGAAAACAGACTTTTTTTGGTGTAATCTGGATAAATATCTCTTTTTTTTGTTTACAAGGGAAAAGAAAAGACTACCCAGTAATTTAGTTTTTAGATATCCTTCAATAACTTGCCCTAAAATAAATAGCTTTTAGTAATAAATGCTTAAATATATATATATATTTATATATACACACGCATATATATATATATATGTTTTACAAGGGGGAGGGAGGCGCAAATAAAATACTCAAGCTAGTAACATATTACTATCATAACAACTTCTTCATTTAATTTCTGTACAATCCGTCAAATGCTTAGAGGAGATAGCACTTCCATTTATTTGTCTAATATTTGGTGAAAAATAGAGTGGAATGATTTAAAAGTTAGTCATCTGCTCTCTTAAAGCTGCCATTCATCCAAATCCACTAAATGCTACTGCTATTTCTCTGAACTTCAGTAGAGGTCTCTTACGACCTAACCTCGCAGGTAAGGCAATAATCCCTTTTATATTATTCCTGAGTCTACCTCTGCTTGAAAAGTTCCAGTGAAGGAAAGCTCTATAATTTTCAGTGCATTTATTCTATTCTGAGGAAGTTCTATTAGAAAAAAAAATTCCTGATATTGAGCCAAAATCTCCCTCTCCATTACTTGTGACACTTGCTTCTAAGTCTCCCTTCAAAGCAGCATAGTGCACCACTACATGGCAAAAGGTAAGCACACAGCAAATGCTCTTTAAATTAAACTTAACATAAGATGTTTGATCTTTCACACATAGCCCTTCAAATGTTTAAATGATACCCACCTGAAGATTTCTTTTTTCCAAGCTAGACATGCCCCACCCTTTCAAATACCTCTCAAATGTCATGGTTTCCAGACCACAAGTCAGTATCACAATGCATTGCTTAAAAGAATATATATTAACTAATATAGTAATTATTACTTGATTAATAATTAATTAAATTTTTTTTAAAATTTAGCATGCATTCAAAAAACACCCTCTCATATTATCTTTATTAGTACATATCTTGCTTTCTATTGTGGTGGGAAAGCTCAGTAAAAACTGACATATGTGGTATCTTCTGTCCATTTAAAAAAGCTTAAAAAGTACTGACTTCTTCATCTTCTCAAAAATGAAGCAAAAATAAGTAGGAAAATAATTTTTCTCCCAATACTGCGATATCCAATAAAACATTAGATTCAATATCATTTGAAAGACTTCACTTCAAATGTGGATTATAAAAAATTTATTCTCCCCTTAAATCATATGTAGAGGCTCAAACTTTATAAGGAAATTTTTTTTAATTATAAAAAAATTTGATCAAATCAAATTAATTAATTATTAAACATGTATTAATTGATTAATATATTAAAAGAAGAGATTCTGAATTGAACACAATACTCCCAATGTGGTCTAACTACTGCAGAGTAAATAAGAATTATAATATTCCTTGCTTGGGTACAATAACTCTCTATTAATACCGCCTAGGGTTGTATTAGAGAGCAAGAATTGACCTTAAGAGTCAGAAATACTTGGGTTCTGCCCCTTGACACATATGACTTTGTGACCATGGGCAGATTACTTAATCCTTCAGTGCCCCAGGTCTATAAATTACAAGTTGCTGATATGTACTGATGGAATATTTCCATAGCAGGAGTATTCTACATCTCAGAAGTCAAAGATCTAGACTCTTACTCTTACCGCCTAGTAGACTGCATTAGTATTTTTTTAAACAGTTACATTATACCATTGGTCTGCAGTCAACTAAAAATACCTTGGTTTTTCTTCCTCTTCACGGTAACTATTGTGAGACCAGGTTTCCCCATCCCACATGATATCAGCACTTACATTTGTCCTAATTAATTTTGTGGGTTTTGGCCCCCCACCCCAACTTGTGAAGATCTTCTGGAACTCCTGATTATCTCATCTAATATATTAGATGGAATTCTATATCCTGAAGATCCAGTAAATATGCCTCATAGGCCTTTATCCAAATAAATGACAGAAACATTGACTAGGATAGGCTACAGAGCGAGACTTATGGAATGCAACTAGAGGCACTTTTTCAGGCTGACAACAATCCATATTTCCTCTTAGGGGATGATTAGAAAGCTGGTAAAGAAGAATGTTAAATGGCAAAAGCCATTTAGAGTAGAGAGTAACTTGATGACATACCTTGCTCCCATTTTGCGATGAAACTGTAACAGAGCTTGCAACAGAAGAGCCAGTGGGCAAAAGCAAAGTTTCAGTGCTTCAGCTGTAGCTTCCTGAACCAAAGATGGCCAGTGATCATTTGAAATATCAGCCTATGAAAATGTAAAAAAAAAAAGAAAAAAAAGAAAAGATATAATTTGAAATTTATTTCAAGTGTATCAGGTGTACTAAAATCAAATATGACAAGGAAATGCACCATTTTTCCATTTGGATTTAAGCAAGCGTCTATAATTTGGATAACCTTTCCTCAATTAAATATGTAAAACTTAACTAGTCTAACTAGTTTTTAAAACTATACAATATGAACTAATGCTGAGTGAAGTGAGTAGAACCAAGAGAACATTGTACAGAGTAACAGCAACACTGTGTGATGATCAACTATGACAGACTTAGCTCTTTTCAGCAATACAATGATGCAAGACCATTCCAAAAGACTCATGATGGAAAATGCTATCTATATCCAGAGAAAGAACTATGGAGTCTGACTGTAGATCAAAGCACACTATTTTTTACTTTTTTTTCTTTCATGGTCTTTTCCTTTTGTTCTGTTTCTTCTTTCACAACATGACTAATGTGGAAATATGTTTAACATGAATGCACATGTATAACCTATATCAGACTGTATGCTGTCTTAGGGAGGGATAAAAATTTGGAACTCAAAATCTTATAAAAAATGAATGTTGAAACTATCTTTACATGTAATTGGAAAAAATTTACATGTAAATCTATTTACAAAGAAAAAATAAAACTACATATGATAAATGTACATTCCTAGATATCAACTGGTAGATGTTGTCAAAGAAAAGGATGGAGTTACAAACTACATTTTTAGCAAGTCCTCTCAGCATGAAAGAGATGCCAAGTGATTTATTAATAAATAAATTATGTACCCAGATGTTTATTTACGGTGTTTTTCCTTTAGAAGAAAATCACTAAGCAAGAGGCATTATTCAAGATTTAGGGGAAAAGTCAATATGTGTATCTACATAGAGGTGCCTATGTCTATGCACATCTCACCAGAAAATACATACTTTAATGCTGTTACATCACTTAGTGCCTCAGGAAAGAGTACCCAGTTCCAAATGAAAACAGTAAAAGAGAAAATGATGGCTATTCCCTTGAAATAAGTTTGTTAAAAAGTCTTAGAAAATCATTCATAATATGCCTGAAACTGTGGTCAAGATTCTAAGAGCATTGATTTCCGAATATTTTAATGGAACAGAAATAACATTGGTTTCAAACATTAAGTTACAATCAAAATTGAAACCGAAGTTAAACCAATAAAATCCAGATACAGTTCACCCATTAGTAATTTGGGCAATAATTTAAGAGGAAACTATCTAATTAAACTCAAAGTAGGAAATGAAGGGAGGTCAAAGGAGAGTTTGCTCTAAAGGTGGGGTCAATGATACATTCCAAAACATCTAGTCAAAAAAGCAAGACTGGGTTAATACTGTTAAAATTACACTAAATAGGGAAGCTTTCAAGAATCAAATACCTTGTTTTAATCACTAAGAAATTAACAATAAATATCTGTTTAATAGGTTCTCGCATTTTTGTATGCCATTGTGCTAGACCAGGAGTTGGCAAGACTTAGGTTCCAATCTCACTTCTGATGTTTACCTGCTGTGTGACCATGTACAGATCATTTAGTTTCTATAAGCCTGTTTCTTCCTGTGTAAAACTGGGAATATTACCCCTTACCTTGAAGGCTTGTGAGGTTTGAATAAGATAATGAATATAAAGCATGTTATTCACTATTCACTAAAAATGCTCCACAATTGTCAGCTATTATTATTCTATCTGAAGAATTTTGTAAAAATTTGTAAAAAAAAAAGTGTAAAGTATTTTGTAATATCAACAAAAAGAATTTAATTTAAGAGAAGATTACTATATTATCATATACAATATAGGACACTGGCCTCATACAAGATAGCCTGCAGTACACAGATGAATTCTACAAAAATTTGCAAAATAAGAACAAACTGTTTACCATGAAACTACTAATTTTTATCATAATAATATAGGACATTTATTTATATAGCCTTTATATGCATTATTTCATTTGTTTAAGTATCCTCAGCTGATATATTAATTTTAGCACCTTTTTAGCCTAAGGAAAAATATTCTTGTGGGGATTATAAATTGCAAGAATCATTACTTTTATTCTAGTTTCTATTGAAAGAAAGTTTTGTCTTTTGTTTTTAATTTTTTTTAAAGTTCAACCTGCCCAGTACTCAATGTTCTCCACATCTGGTACCATGTTACATTTCCAACTCTACATTTTACTCACTTCCTACACTCCAGTCCATCTGGAATACACTCTACCTGAATGTGTTCCACCTCCTATAGTCTCTGGGCCTTTGCTTACTCTCCCCTATGCCTGGAATACCCTCCCCTTCACTGATTTCTTGACTGCTCAATACCACCAGACCCCCTACCCTCCAAGCCCAGAGAGTAGTGACTTTTTCTCTAAGACTTCTCACAGTACCTTTTTCTTTTTTTTTTTTTTTGGGGGGGGGGATGAGGGAGGGGATAAACTCTCAATTAATGATTCTCTAATATACTTATATAATACTGCATATAATAGTTATCTGTGTTAGAAGGGAAACAAGCATTTTTCATTTACTATGTGCCAGGCATTATGCTAAGTACTTCGCAAATATTCAGCGTGAAAGTCATGCCAAGTGATTTATTAAGGAAACTGTGTACCCAGATGTTTACAGTGTTTTTCCTTTAGAAGAAAATCATTAAGCAAGAGGCATTAATCGAGCTTTAATTTTCGAAGGGAAAAGTCAACATGTGTATCTACATATAGGTGACTTACTATTATTCCATTTTACAATTGAGAAAACGGAGGCAAACGCAGGTTAAGTGACTTGCCCAGGATCACATAGCTATTAAATGTCTGAAGCCAGAACTGAACCCATGTTTTCCTGACACAAAGCCCAGGGCTCTATCCATTGTGCCACTTACTGCCTTCGTGTCTTATTCAGATTCTACATAGTAAACTCTATGAGGGCAAGGATAGTGTTTTACCTACATTTTTAATTCCCCCTGTACCTGGCAAAGGACCTAGCACAGCAGAGAACTTTGTTTACTGAATAAAAACAGGCTATCATTAGGCCCATACTTGAAGCTCTTGTGGATTAGACGCACTTGTATTTTTCTGATCATCTTTGAGAACCCAAGGTCATAAGTCATTAGGCATCAGAGCGTAAAGGTGGCCCTTTCATGGAGGGAAATGTCATTTAGGTAATAACATATTTCTAACAAGCCACTGGCACTGACAGGATTAAATTATTAGGAAAACACATAGCTAAGAGAAGGGCACATGGTATAATACAAAGAGCGCTTAACTGGGAGCCAACAAACATGGTTCTAGCCCAGCTCTGCCACTCTCTCTGCTGTGGGAACCTGGACACCTCATTTTACCCCTGTACCTCATTGTCCTTATCTAGAAAAGGAAGGGGGTGAGAGAAGATCCTTAAGTCCCCTCCCAGTACTAACAATGCAGAGGGAGTGACAAATTACCAATGCATTCTGAGCAAAAATGGCAATCTGAAGTACTAATAATCTGCTTTGATTACTTCTTCACACATACCATCACCACAAAAGATAAGTTGTTGGGTTTTGGTTTTTTGTTAAAGCTCAAATGAAGAGTTGTAAAACAAAATTGTGGCTTTTAATTTTTCTTCCCCACTGAACTCTTCTCTCTGCTCTTGTAGTTAACAAATCTAAAATGATATGACGTTTAAAAGTAAACCAAAATTGAAGACGGAATAATATTGGAGCTTTCCAAATATAACTATGTCGAAAGGCTACTGTCAATTTAACAATCCAATCCAATGCAACAAACATCTATTATGTGAAAGGCTCATAGGTGCTAGAGATAAAAAAGACAAAATGGAAAAATAGCCCTTGCCTTCAAGAAGTTTGTGTACTATTGGGAAATGGAATCGATTGTTCATTCTAATAATTACAAAAAGATCTTACCCTGCAGACTTCCAGGGCAAGTAATGCCAGTCTCAGTAAACTTGAGAGTTTTCCATTCCAATTACCCTGCTGGGATGCCACCTGGAGACTCTTTCTGTAGCACATCTCTGCAGCACCCATCATTCCCTGAGCCTGGTATACCTGTGCTAACCACTAGAGGAAAGGGAGAAAATCAGGAGGTTTTAGTTACCTATACCAATCAAATATCAGTATGTTACCATTTTTGATACTGAATTTAATAAGCAATTTGGTTCCCCACTCTCAATAATTTCATTAAACCTTTGGAGTAGCTATAGTTTTTATTAAATTATAGATTACATTGATACTGAATGCACAACACAGGCCCAAAGAGTGGCAGATTCTTTACTCAATCTTGCAAATCCACATCCCACTTGAATCGTCCTTATTCTGAAGCCTGGGAGGGTGGGAATGTGGTGGGCTCTTCTGAAATTTTAAGTCAGCTATGAAGAAAACCAGGAGAGCTCATCTACTGCAGTATCTGATCTTAGATTACAAGATACTTATTGTGAGAATCACACTCTGAATCTAGAATTAAAGTATACTAAACCATATATCATTTTTCAAGCAAAGATTATATCAAAAAAGAGCCTACTAAAGTTAACTTTAAATAATACAATGTTTAACACTTCAGTGATCCTAACCAATTATAAAGCAAGCAGGTTAATGACTGGAATGAAATTGTAAAACATCTGTAAACAAATCTAAACAAAATTCAAAATATCAAAATTCTCCTTAAATTTTTCTGATGTTTGGGGAAAAACAGGAAAATTATAAGAACATATATTACTTTCTTTCAGTTAAATTAACTATAATACTACAAAGTTTTAGGCAAGTTCAGTTTAGGCTTAAGTAACAATGACTATGTAGTGAAATATAGTATGATGTGAAATGTACGATAAATAATAATTACATAATAATAATTGATGTTCATATAGCACTTTGAAGTCTACAAAGTGCCTTGAACATGTTTGATCTTCATAACAATCCTAGATGACTATATACCTTTCCCATGCTTGGCAAAAAGAGTTATCTCAAAATGGAAATGACAACTTTAACTGGTTTGGGCATCAGCCTAAGAGATACATTTAAAGGTACTAATCACCCAGTAAGATAAACAACCTAAACTTATATAGTTGCTGCAAAACAGCTAAGCATCTAAAGAAGATGTTAAGAGTAATTTTGCTATTAATAACTGAATGCTTTTAAAGCACTTACAATGAGGTTAGCCTAGAATTAAACAAGAGGAAGAGAACAGGTTGGACTGCCTTCAAGAACCTGCAAGGTTCGTTAATAACCTCAAACTTTTTCCAGAAACAAAAGCCTTTCTTTTCAGTGCCATCATTCTATTAAAGTTATTATATGGAACATAATAGTCTCCAAAGAACTGAAAATAAGTATCACACATAAAGCAATGGAGAGGTACAACACATAAGGCAAGAGAGAGTTACAGTACATAAATAATGAAGTTCAAAGACAACGGTGAATAAAAAGATGTCATTAGCATGATTAAAAATGAAGACAGGCTGATCCTGTGGCAAGGGTGAGAGATAATAGGTGGATAAACAGTCCAAATGCTCTTCTGCTATCCTTATAAAGTCAGAAGGAAGTCTCTCTTGGGTTGGCTTTCCCTATAGAGTTTTAGTTCATTGGATCCTGCCTCAAATTCCTCTCAATCTTTTGAAGAGTGTTCTTCTCTAAATCTAGGGTTCACATTAGACTATGTCTCACTTGCCTGATCACAGATTTCAAGATGGGAGGGTCACTTGCCCCTAAATAGCAATCACTGCCTTCCCAGCAACCAGTTCCTTCCAGTTGGTTAAAAAAAAAATTCTTCATTCTTTATTCCTCATACTTTTGAAGGATGAAATCTTCCTTAAGCCAAGACAAGAAATTCTGCTTTTGGCAGAAAAAGTTCCAATAGACACGTGAATAAATTAAGCTCCCCATACCTACCAGATCACACCTCTATGCCAGACTAGTAATCCATTTCCACAACTCTTCTTGTAGTTCCTCTCCTGTTCTATTGTAATTTTAATTTGTAATTTTAAACTTTACATTTGAGTACTATTAAGTACTGTTCCTTCATTTTTATTTTGTAAATTTAATTTGTAATTAATTTAATTTGTAATTTTAAACTTTACATTTGAGTACTATTAAGTACTGTTCCTTCATTTTTATAACACAATTAAATTGAGATAATGAACTCTAATGGCAAAAATGTGTCTATTTCTGACTTTACTGATCTTTACCCAAATGTTTTCTATCATGGTTTTCTTTCCTCACACTCTCAGATTTGCTTAAACTCTTTTTTGGCTGAAATTAAGAATTAACTGATACTTCTACATCTTCAGCTATTTTTATGGCTTTTAGAAACGCCATAGCAACCTGTAGGATTCTGAATGCATACAGCTTCTTCAAAAGCAATAGCAGAGTTAAAAAGCAATATGGAATTGCACTATTACGAAGATATACTTACATATACACTGCATTCTATAGGGGAATCACTCACTAAAAAGTGACCAAGTTTTAGAGAGTCATAGAACATAAAACATCTGACCTAGAAGGGGATGTCGAGGATCGCCTAATCTAACCCTTTTATTATATAAAAAAAACCCAAAAAAACAGAGGCCCAGAGAAACAAAGTTGTCATACAGCCAGTTAGTGACAGAGCTAGAATGGGAATCCAATTCTCTAATCTTCTGACTATAATTCTTTGTTTTAGCTATTAGACCATACAGCACAGTAAAAGTGACTTGCCTAAAACAAAGTTAAGAAATGCAATACCCTTTCAATTCTACCACTTACTTAGATATTCTAAGGTGCCTTATTAGAGCCAGAAAAAGAGATAATAATTTACCTGCCAAGCTGCAAAAGATGTTGAATTGGACACAACTGTTTTTTGCAGCTCTTCCAGGACAGCATCTGGAAGATGTTTCCGTGCCTGGAGCAGAGGTTTACACTGAATTTGCCTTAAAAGCAGGAAGACAGCTGGTTGGTCAGGACTACTTTTTAAATGCTAGAAAAGAAAAAAATAAATAAAGCAAAGGAAAATCAGAAGGACATTGACCAAACTTCTAAAATTCCAAATACAAAAAAAAAAATCATTAAGCAACTTTCCCGAGTGGGGAAAAAACTCTGAAAAATATAGCTTAGTCAATAAAATAATGAAAGTATATTCATTCTTTAAAAGCAAGTCATTAACTCAGCTATAGTATGATTAATATGGAAACTTCAGATATAATACAGATATAATACAAAATATAACAACACTGCTTGCTAAGTCAAATCAATCTATATTTTTTAATCAGTCATCCTGACATGTAAATTCTAGCCTCAAATATTGATTTACATATTTCATGTATGAAGATGACATAAATGACACAGACATCAGCTTTATTACCAACAGTGGTAATGGATTTGTATTGACTTGTTTAGTTTTCCTTGTAAAAGCACATATGGACGGCCTCCAGCTTATAAATGCCTGACATGAAGTCTATGTATTCAAAAAGCCTGCATCTCATTCTTCCAGCTCTGGAAGAAAGGAGAAAAAAAATAAAAAACAAAAAACAAAAAAATTAGGGCGAGAAAAAACAAAAACAAAAAAGCCTTGGAGCATTTAGAAAATCTATGGGTCCAGACCTATAGGAAGCAAAGAAATTTTGAAAGGAAAAAAACACTACGTAACCTGACTCCCAAGCAGGGCCCGTCCTACATAAATCATTTCTGCCCTAAAATATCTTTCTCCAAACAATCTAAAGCTTTTCACTTTTTTGTTCTACTGTCTGAAATGCCACCAAAATAGAGAGATTTGACGGGGTCATTTTAAATAATACAAAGATTGTTAGGAGAATAAGAAGGTGCCATCAGTCAGTGTGAGTTAGTTCAGCTAGGCACTTAAATATTAAAAGAGGGAAAGATGGTGGTCTTTTTAATGGCCTACTTAAGTGAATAATAATATTAACAATAGCTGACATTTATGTGGTGTTTTGAGGTTTAGAAAGCCTTTAGATATTATGGTTGATTTGATATAAATAAAAACCTTGTGAAGTTGGACTACATTACTTATGCCCATTTTACAGATAAGCAAATTAAAATTCAGGGAGTTAAAGTGATTTATCTCTTATTGGACAGCTAGTCAGGGTCAGAGACATAATTAAAACCCAGGGCTCACCTACACCAAGTGTCTTTTCCACTTCATTTAGAAAGGGTGGGGTAGGCAGATAACTTCAGGAATGAGTGTATAGGGGAGATAATTCTGGATTATCAAATGAATAGGATGCTGCATTAGAAGGCTTAAGGCAGCCCGGAATGTCAATCAACAAGGATCATCATCAAAGACAAAAACTAGCCAATTTAAAAATTTTGTCTGGGTCAACCCAGGAAATGTGGTATACATTTTTTGTCTTACCCTTCCTCTTTCTCCTCTCTACACCACAGAGATACCTGCTCCCACCACCAATAAATATGGAAGAACAGTTACTACTATCCTTCAGCTATGTTAGGAGGAATATAAAGCTTTGGTGGACCATTTATAATATTGCTTCTATGGAAAAAAAAATTCTAAGTTCCAACAATCAACTAATAGATGAACTTTCGAAATATCAGGCTAACCAAGTCTAGCTGATGATCATACTAAATTTGAGTAAAGTTAGTCTACATGGGTTTCAAACCTATAATCTTGGTCTCATTAGTTTTGATTTTAACCCAATAACATCAAAGTATGAAAATATAACTTGCAAGCTAAAAATAGTTAAGGAATAATTTTAGTTAGGAAAAAAAATTACCCCATTCTTACTGAGGAACTGACAATTACAAAAGCTTCTGGTAATCCCAAAAAATTTTTGTAATTTTAATTTGTAATTTTAAATTTTACATTTGAGTACTATTAAGTACTGTTCCTTCATTTTTATTTTGTAAATTTAATTTGTAATTAATTTAATTTGTAATTTTAAACTTTACATTTGAGTACTATTAAGTACTGTTCCTTCATTTTTATAACACAATTAAATTTGATTTAGTCTGACATTCTGATTTATGACCTCAGCTAAGATCTAGAAAAACCATCAGGAGGTAAACAGCTTAACTAACCATAAAAGGAAAAAAGTTAACTCCAAACCACCATACCCTAATGGGACATACTATATTACCAAATTATTTTTCTACAAGTAGGGATTTTTCCCTTTCTTCCCAAAAAAGGGGAGATTCAGAGTTACCAATACTTCCTTAGGTGTCAAGAGATATAAAAATGATACATTTTCTTCATCCTCTTATACTACTTCTTCTTGCTCTAATGTGAGATTTTAAGATTCTGATAACAACACACCAATTATCTTTTTTCAGAGTCAAAGTCTTACGGTAGACCAAAAAGAAATAGGATAAGAAAAGGTGGAAATGAGAGTTAATGTAACATACTGGATAGAAGAGTGAATCTGGAATAAGGAAGCCCTGGGTTCAAATCCCATTTCTGCCATTCACTAGCTGTGTGACCACGGGCAAATTACCTAACTTCTTTAACCCCTAAGCAACTCTCTAAATTATAAAACTCATTTATAAAGTTACAATGGGCTTCAATTGGCATTGGTGGAGGGAGTTCCTATGCTGATGAAGTCACAGATCACTGATGGCAATGTAATAGTAAAGCTATTCTACCAGCCTGGAAATCCTTTGCATACAGTCCTGGTTGTATTGTGTGTCTATGACTCAAGCTGTGTGTTCCAGATAGTGTGGAAAAGCTCTGATTGATGGTCAGATACCAAGGAATTCATTTTGCTGCTACAGAAATTCCAAAGTGATTGATTATTAGGAAGAGTTGCAATCTGTGTTGGGCATGGGAATACCCAGATCACTTACCCCATGTATCAGAATTATGTAGAAGTATGAATGGCATAAAGTAAAAAGGTAAAAAGTATCCTTTTTCATCCCCAGAAGCTTAAGCGATTTTCTGAAAGTCTTTAAGTGCTATCTCAACTAACGAGGGAGGGGCTAAGATCACAAAAACATCCCTTAACATAGCAAGTGGCATATTTTGGGGAAGCCATCAAAAGTAAAAATATTGCCTTGTTCACAGTGCTAAGGAGATACTAGTGAGATCTTCCTTCTTAATGGCAGAGTACATCTGATTTCAAAATCTTTTCCAAATGGTATCATGACCCCCCAGTGCAGTGTTCTTACCACTGTACCATATTTCCTCCAATAAGATTTTATTCTAAAAGTAGCAGCAATAATTATAGTGTGCTTTTCTCCAAGTACTTCAGGTATTGAGAAGTCATTTCATTTTAGCCTATCATAGTACCTTTGTGCAGAGGGCCTCGGCTTCTGAAATTTTCCCTTTTTCTATTAAACCGGCAAGAGCTTGACAAAGAGACCACTTTTCAATAGTCTGACCATAGCTTTCAGGAAGGTCTTTTTCTTTGACTGTAAATAAAAACATGTTTATTTTTCGATTTTAATTTATGCTTATACAAAATTAATCAGCTGCTAAAATGTGTCCAATGTTACCACTATGAAAATGTAATAGGGAAGAAAATTTCCTGCCCCATGAATAAGAGCCCTTACAAACAAAGCTGAGAGTGTCAAAGGCTTGGGGATGGTATATGTGGTTGGAAGGCAAGCTTAACACAAACCTTAATATACAACAAAGTCACCTAAGATACATGAATGCCTTTCTGCTTGGATAACCGATTCAGGAAATGACTGCACAACTGACTGAATCCAGACTCAATCTATGGCCACCCTCGCTGAGAAACCAAAAACTTAATTTCATAGTGTGCTTATCTTTGTTCTCTAATTTCTAACACCCTAGAAAGCTAAGGAGTAAACAGATGATAAAAACTATCAGGGAGGCTCTGTGGGAAAAAAGTGAGTGTAAGTAACATCTTATATTTAAATTACCATAAGATTGAAAAAGGCTTGTGATATCAAAGTCTCACACATGCACACAAATTTACATGATACTTGACAGATAACGATTTGACTTCAACCTTATACTATCTGTGCCTTTTACATAAAACTACATCATAGCTTCTACCTAGCTATACTACAAACTGCAGAACCCACAATAAATCTGAAAGGAAATATAGTTGAATAGTGGAAAACTACCCCTTCCCTACCCTGCCTGCCCCAACAGAGTGGAAGCTCCTTTAGGAGAGGGATTGTTTCATTTTTGTCTGAATCCCCAGGGTCTACCATAATGCCTGAAATATAGTAAGGATTTAAATGTTTGTTGAACTGAATTGTATTAAAATATCTTTAAAATCTTGAGGGAGAGATGGTGAGACAGCTAAAAGTGACTGATGAATATCTGATGCTGGCCCTGGCACCAAAGGAATTTTTCCAACTGCCCGTGTTTAGACTTAACTGGCCCCATCATGGCTGGGGTTTTCAAAGGCAGTTAGTGTTTACACACACTAGACTGAAGCATCTGGCTCCCTTCAACTACCCAGTATAAAAACTTCACAGGCCTCTATCATCATTCTAGCTAAATGCCTAAGACTCAGTTCTATATACGTACAGCCTCACTCCCAATGCAAGGGCCAATGCAAGGACTCCCAGTGGCTCTGAATCAGAGGGCACGTGTTTTCTCATAACAATTACATGAATCAATATGTCCAATAAATTAGTCTGTGCACTTTCAACAAAAGTACTGTTAGATCAACTTGGGTGAGCATAGCTATCTCTCTCTTTTTAAAATCCCCAAACTCATCACTGGTCTCTATTCTGAGATTAGGCTATTGATGTGTCTTCTTGATCCCCTCCCAATCCAGTAAACTGAATTCTTGCCTAAGAATATCAAAGGATTAAAGCTCTGGGGAACCCTTTGTTCTTATGATAGTTAAAGACATAGCTAGGAAGGAGAGAACCATTAATATAGAAAGAGTCATTAGATAGAATATAGAACACAACAGATTCATATTACATTACAACAGTGATTTGCATATAGAACATGAAAGGCTCAATGATTTCATCAGTGTGGGGAACTCTTAGTATAGACATTCCCTCTAGCAAGAGACTAAAATATGTGTGTAACTTAACAGGTAAATCCCAGGGAGTTACCTGAGGCATGAAGTGGTTAGGTGACTTGTGCAGGACTACACAACTAATAACTGCCACAAGTAATATCTGAACCCAGGTCTCTCTGAGTGAAAAAGCCATAGTGTTCTATATACCACATCACAGCTGTCCTGGCTCCACCATTCTTGCATATAATAGGGTTTGAGTCATCATCCAGTGATTAAAACTGAATTGCTAAGCATTTCCAGTATATATTTGGGAACTCAGATATTCCTAGAAATTTCATTTGAAAACCAGTAAACTGAATTGTTACAACCCCATAATAAATGGTATAAATTCTTTAGCGTAGTTTAAGCAATCAAAAGTATGGCAAAAAACCAAATTCTAGTATTAAAGACACTTAAAGTTATGTTGTACTAAAGTAGATAATCAATTTTTAAAGTAAAAATTTTAATTCATCAAATTTAATTTATCAAATAAATGAAAAAACTCCAACAACCATATTACTTATTTTTGGTGCTTTTGAATTTAATTCTTCATTTGGCTCTTTCGGTTTTGTCAAGTATTACAATCTCCTCTAAAGACAGACATTAAAGTGCCATCAAGGTAGCTGCCTGACATCAGCTGGCTATCACTGATAGCCAAGAAGAAATAGAAAATGACAGAAGATTGACATTGACCAACAAATTATAGATAACCTAGAGATAAAAGGAAAACTACTACCTAATTAAAAACCAGAGTAATTCATTTCTGATGCTAAAATAGTTTTTAAAATAAAAAACAAAACCAAAGGCCTATCATGTTTATCAGACTGAAGGATTTAAAATATCAAAACATGAGGAAAAGAATTTTGATGTTTTTACCACTTATGAATTTCTCTCAAGTACATTATTAACTCATTTGTTTAGATCAACTAGATAAAAACCTCAGAAATGGTAAAAACAAAAAACAAAAAAAGGGTGTTTGGGCTGGTTCCACCTGTTTTCAGCTGATAAAGTTTCCCTTCTTTTATTCTGATGATTCTCCATAAAGTTGCTCATTTACACAACCCAAAATAAGACCTATCAAATTACTAAGACCTTTATTTTGGTCATATTATAGTGGGTAGAATAAAATTTAAAATTTTATGTTTCCTAAAATAGGCAGAGCTATTGATTTTTTTAAAAATGTTTTAAGAAAGACATCAAACAATTATTATAACTAAAACTCCTTAAGAAATGCATTTACATAACAAAATGTTCCAGAATTAAAATTTGTTTCATTGCACTTAAATACCTAAAGGTTCAATACTAAGTTCGATCTAAAAGGAACTAAAAAGTTAAAAAAAAGTTTTTTCACTTACCTGTAACAGAAACAGTGGTTAACAGTATTATATCTAGCTCTGTCCTCTTTGGCTGTGTGTTATTTAAGAGAGCCAATGTGTTGTCAGCATAACAGGCTGCCATTAGCCCTGCCCAGACAGCTGGATCATCTAAAAACAGAAACCATAATAAAGTATAAACTTCATTAATATGCCAATATTCTCTATGAAGAACTGCTAAAAGGCACTATATTTGTAAACAAAGGCAACGATTTTTACCCCCTGAAAATCCTAAGTGAAGAGTTCGGTGACTTAAAGGAATTTTGACTAATCAAGGTCACAATATTGACAAAAACCAAAAGGAGACTCATCATAGCACTTAATTTCTCAAGATTTACTAGTAATTTATTCATCCATTCCTACACAAAGAATGAGAACAAGCTCTTCTTCTGTAAGTTTCTATTGATAGGGAGTTTGTATAGATAATTTGATCAAAGTACCATATTGATGAGGCCAAAGTCAAGATCAAGGTATCAAATGAGTCAAGTAGCTTTTATCTATTTCTTGACTATCGCCCCTAATTCTAGTCAGCTGTCCTACAAATCCATACTTACATAACTAGATCATTTAAAAAAAAACAGTGTGGACAGCTCAACAAAAAATAACCACTTGTACTGGGAAAATAAAGCACAAATTTTGATGATAGTCATTTAGTAACAATATCCTCAAATGTGAATTAGTGATTCAATGTATTTATTAATAAGCACATTCTAAAAGCCCTGGCACTGTGCAAGGCCAAGTCCTGGATACAATGACAGTGATAAGGAGAAATATCCTAGTATGGAGGTGTAGTTACTAGAGCTGAAATGAGTCTCAATCAATTGCTAGATGTGTGACCCTGAGCAAGTCATTTAACCTCTCTGTGCCTCAGTTTTCCCACCTAAAAATAAATGTTTTAGACTCAATGGCCTCTAAGGTCCTTCCCTGTTCTAAATCTATGATTCTAAGATTCAGTTGTATCCTCTTATTTTACAGCTGAAGAAAATGAAACCCAGAAGAAGCCAAATCAGTTAGTCAGCTAGTATTAATAAGTGCCCACTTTGTGCCAAGCATTGTACTAAGTGCTGGGGATATCAGAGTTCACAGAAGTGTCAAGTTCCCCATTATTTCCCACCTGAATGTTCTGCTGGACTTCATCATGGTCTCAGAAAACCTCATCCTGAGAAGTTCTGAAACTCATACCACTTTAATGTGGTTATGGAGAGGGTGGAAGGTGAACCAAGCTCCTCCCTCATCTCCATTTAAAGAGGGCACCCAGAGCAACTGTTTCATTATTTCCAATCTGTCCCACGTGCCTGGTACCTCCTCTAACACGAGACCTCTTTTTTCAGCTTCTTTTCAAAGGTTGATTTCCCTCATGAGATTGTGAGCTCCTTGAGGGCAGGGACTGTCTTTTGCCTTCTTTGTTTCCCTACTGATAGAAAGTAAGCACTTAAGAGAGACTTATTGACTATTATTGACTATCAAATGACAGAGGTGAGATTTGAACCCAGGTCTTCTAATTCTAGATACTGCAGAGGCTCTTTCCACTTGGGCTGAAAGCCTTGAAGAAAGCTAAGAATTATAAGAGTCAGAGGTGAAAATGAAGTACATTTCAGGTATAGGAGACTGCCTGTGCAAAGGCAATTCGTTATTTTTCCCTCTGTGTTATAATGGCTGAATGTGAGAGCTCCCAAGGGCCTATATAATATCTAATGTATCTACCCCCCATCAACTGTCTGAGATCCACATCTGCTTGACTTTTCTGTAAGAGGAGTGTTTTTGCTAATTAATCTTGTGCAGGTCAAATTCTGTTTTGAGAAATGTCAATTGCAATGAAATTCTAAATTCCTGTACAACAAAAGAATTCAGAGAGTTTGAAGTTTATTGCATAAACAATAAATGGATCCAAACATTTTTCGTTTTGTAATTAATTTCAAGCCTTCAACAACTAAATTTCAGCTGTACTGTATTTTTGTCATACTGAACAATTTGTCAAAACAACAATTTAAAAATCTAAATTAAGGGGTACTAAAGTATTTAAAAAAAAAATCTTTTGGATGCCAAGAGTTTGTCAAATATCTCTAGTCAGTATATTCTCATCCAATATAACTATCTTTCATCGAGTGTCTGACATCTATGTGTACTTGACTTTAACAGAAGAAGTGCTGTTGCTAACGGTGAGTAAACTATTAATTTTGTGTAGGTCAAATCTTGTTCTAAGAAATATCAAGTGCAATGAAAAGTTCTGAATACCAAGTTAAGTCACATACAGGGTCTCATTTGTTAGCAGCAAAATAGGCTACGTGCAAAATTTCAGTGTTAGCAAATAATTCAGACAGCTCATTTAAGTCTATTGTAAATAATAACACTTGAACCACAAAGATTACTGAAAATATGCCAGCACTATTAAAATAAAATAAAATTAAGCTAAAAAGAACTAGTCTCCATGTTCTAAATATCATTCATTCTTCAGATCATAAGATGTCTATAAACTGTAACCTTGTTCATTTTAAACACCTACATACATTTCTGTAACAGACGCAAAAATCCTTGAAAAACCTAAAGGAGGATCATGTGCTAATTTCAGGAGGCAGGGCAGCAAATAAGAAAGTGGGGGAAAATCTACCTATACCTACAGTTAAATTGGAATAAGCAGGAGAGGAGTGGTAGCAGTGAAAGACTATATACCACAAGTCAACAACCAACAGCTTATTTTAGGGAGGGATCTTCTGTAGTTTAGATGATAAACACATCCTAAAACATAACTCATATCAATCAAGCAATGAAACAATCCACAAGTATTTATAATGCACCTACTATGTGTGCCAGGCATTGTACAGAGGTAGGTGTACAAATAAAGAATGAAATAACCCCGATAACGGAGTTCAATGAGAAAGACAATCCCTATAATGGAGTTCAATGAGAAAGACAACAAATACTTGAGCGTATGTTTAGAATAAAAAAAATACAAAAAAAGTTAAATACAAGGTAGTTTGGGAGGGAGGAAATTAGCAGCTGGGGGATCAGAAAAGATTTCATGCTGTCCTTAAATATTATCTTGAAGGAGAAGAGCAATTCTATGCAGTAAAGATGCAAAGGGAATACATTTTAGATCTGGGGAACAGTCAGTGCAAAGGCAGAGGAAGGAAGGAACAAGGGCTTATTATGTTCCAAGAATCATATAACTATTATCTCACAACAACCCAGTGAGGTGGGTGCTATTAAAGAAATAGGAGAAGAAACTCACGTAATAAACAGGTAGGAGGACAGTTTTGTGGGATCATATTGTTAGAAGGAAGTGATATCCAATGAAGCTGAAAAATTGAGGCCAGGTTTGTAAGGTTTTAAAAGCTAGAGGAATTATATTTTATCTTAACAGCAAGAGGTTGGAGCTGGTTTCCTGGAGCTGATTCAGGAGAATCATGATCAGATCTGAACGTAAGGATAATTCCTTTAGCAGCAGTGTCTAGAAAGGTGACAAAGCAGACTTTGTCTGGTAAGTTAGAAGCACAGACAGGAGGTGAATGAGGTTGCCAAGAGAGAAAGAGAGTGTATCGAGAAAAGAGAAGAGGGCCTAGGATTGGATCAGAGGGAACACCCAGTTAGGAGGCATGATGAGCCAGCAAAGGAGGCTGAAATAATAAGAGCATTTGAGGGAGGGGTAAAGGGAGGGAAGAAGGAAAGGGGCAAACCAGGAGAGATGAGCATCACAAAAATCCAGAGAGAAAAGACTAATTAGAAGAGAGTGCTCAAATGTAGCAGAGTGGTCAAGAAGGTTGAGGAAAAAACTCGAGACTTGACAATTAAAAGATCACTGGACACAGTGATCACTTTGGACAAAGTAGTTTCAATTAAGTGACGAGGTTAGAAGCTGGATTGCAAAAGGTTAAGGAGAGGAAAGAATTTGGAAGCAATGAATGTGAGCAGTGTCTTTTCTAAGAGACTTACTAACAAATGGTGGAGAGCTATATGATGATAGCTTGAGAGGATGGTAGAGTTTAGTGAAGGCTTTTTAAGGATCAGCAGAAGTGGGCACATTTGAAGATAATAGGAAAGGAACTAGTACACAGCAAGAGATTAAAGACTGGGGGAAGAGGTAAGAGGATGACTGAGGGGCTATTTACTGGAGAAGATGGGAGGGGAAAGGATCAAAGGCATATGTTGAAGGACTGGCACTGGCAAGGAAAAAAGCTACCTTATTAACAGAGACTAGAGAAATGGAAAAGGTGAAGAGGGAGGAAGGCATAATTGTCAAAAAGTTTTGATATGAGAAGTGGAAAAGAGACAGCTAATGGCAAATGGCCTCAATTTTTTCAGCAAAATAAAAGGAAAAATCTTCAGCTGAAAGTCAGATTCTTGAGGAGAAAGGAGAATACCTAGAATCACATTTGTAAGGAATTAAATAAGGAATCAATTGAGGAGGAATAAAAGGATTGCAGCAAGGTGGCAGAGTGAAAGGAGAGCTGGGCCTAGAATGAGGAAGACCTAAGTTCAACTTTGGCATCAGATACTCACTAGCTGTGTGACCCTGGGCAAGTTATTTAACTTCTACTTGCCTCAGTTTCCTCAACCACAAAAATGACAATAATAATAAGAGTACCTATCTCTCAGGGTAGCTAAAAAGATCACATGAGATGATAAGGGCAGGGCATATAGGAGGTGGTATAGAAATGTTTATCTCCTTCCCTCTCTTTGCTGCAGTGAGGACCCAGCTAAGGTAAACTAACAAACAGTAGCATACCCAGTAAGCCAGTCTGGGGACTTCCAGATCCATTCAACAGCATCCGAGTAGGAACAGAGGAGATGGACAGTGGCAGTAATCCAAGGTATATACTATGTATATGCTTCCTTTGTAGACACTTAACTCTTGTTTCTATCTACACAGCCACAGCCCTAAACCAAGCATTCGTCACCTCTGACAACCACGATGGACCCTTAATTGGTCTCCCTGCCTCAAGTCTTTTTTCTCACAGTCCATCCTCCACAGCACTGCCAAAGTGATTCTCCTAACATGAAGGCCATCTACTTAATAAACTCCAAGGCTCCCTTCTGCCTCTTTTTGCTGTTGAGTCATTTCATTCATATCCAACTCTCTCTGACCCCATTATGGGTTTTTCTTGGCAAAGATACGGGAGTAGTTTGCCATTTCCTGCTCCAGCTCATTTTACAGATGAGGAAACTGAGACAAACAGACTTGCCCAGGTCACACATCTAGTGTCTGAGGCCACATTTGAACTCAGTTCCTCCTGACTCCAGGGCCAGTGCTCTATCTACTGCGCCACCTAGCTGCCACTTCTACCTCTAGGATCAAATAAAATATAAGCTCCTCTTTTTAGCTCTTAAAAGTCCTTCACAACTTGGCTTCAAACTACCTTTCCAACCTATTTATACACTCGTTAGTCTATCATGCTGCCACATTGTCCTTAATATGTTGCTGACACACAAAATCTCCCACTTCCAGGCCTTTGCGATGGTTTTCACCCATAGCACTCCCACCTTATCTCCACTTCTTAGGACTCCCTTTTTTCTTCAAAACTGCACAAACACCATGACGATGAAGTTTTTTCTGATCATACAAACTGCTTGTGATTCTCCCCCTCTCACCCAATTACCCTATATTTATTTTGTTTCCAGTTTATTTTATGGACATGTTGCGTCCCCTGATAGCACATAAGTTCCTTGAGGTTGCTTCATGTTTCTCTTTGTCTTCCCAACAGACAGCACAGTGACTATCATACACCAAGGCTTAACAAATCCCTACTGAATGACTACTTGACCTGAGATTTAATCTTAGATTCTCCAGTTCCATATCCAGGCACCCTTTCCATTGTACCTCTCTAGTAAGTGAGTGCAGTTGAATGTAAACACGTTGCTATGAAGGCAGTGTGAGGATCAGCACTAGATCCAGGATGAGAAGACAGGGGCTCAAACTCCATCTGAGTCATGTGACTAGCAGGGCGACCTGGAAAGTCACCTCACTGCACTGGAGCTCAACTTCCTCATCTGTAAACACAGAGGTTGGATTATATGACCCCTGACAGGCTCTCACAGAATGCCACATGTTCTCAGATTTATCCTGAGAAGGAAAAGAACAAATCTTGGAAGCTCCTCTGAAACCTGATAAAGCAATACATTTTCCTGATGATTCCTTTGAAAAAATTCTGTCATAGGCTCTAGATCAGGCCCACGGACCACAGGTTCAGCAGGCCTGCTCTAGATAATCACCTACATAGTCCTAAAACTTCCAAAAGTGGAAATGATAAATCTTACTAAGGGACTAGAATATCTGTAACTGACTTCATTTCAAAAACATAGCACAAACATCTGCCTCCTCAAATTTATCTGTCTTATTTCTATAGAAAACAGATAAATTTGCTATCGTCAAAAGAAGACTAGCCATGGTGAATTTGTTATTGTTTAAAAAATATAAAAAGGAAACATGAATCAATTACACTGCTCTAAACTATTCAAGAGATAACAAAATAGTGTGTGGATTATTCAGGTCCTCTCTCTTCTACAGGCAGCCTATTTTTGGAGGGTTCACCACTCAATAACAAGGAAGGCAAACAAGGCAAAAAAGGCTCTCCTAAGTAATGACGCTTCCACACACAGCTAAGCCATGGCCATATTCTTTATGAAGATGAGCGACAGGGCCAGAATGATGCACAGATGCCACACCTAGAAATCTCACCAAAGTATTCTTACAACATCTCACACACGCACCCCCTCCCCTTATCCAACTAAATTTTTATTTTGACACTTTCCAGTTCCATTTCAATGAGAAAAATTATTTCCCTCTCTATTCTTCTGGCTATATTTAGCTATTTTGAAACATTTTTTAAATAATACCCTGAAATACTGTGTTAAAACTGTGCTACATACAGCTACAGGAATTCTAAGCCCTGATCTTATAGCTATACTAGACTGCTCTAAATTTATTGCATTTTTATGTACTCATAGATTATTCCTCTAATAGGTACAAATCTACATATCTCGATGTTTAATCAAACCACTCTGTCTGATCAGCTGCCTATAATAAATATAAATCACCTATGACAGGACAAGACACTTAAAGTGACCACCACAGACCACTCTACCTTATCAATCTTTCCTTTCTAAAATGTAGATAAATCTTTGTGACTAGATCTATCAAAGCTAGTAAATGGCACAGGTGAGTCTTGTTTTTTAATCAGCATTAACTCATTCAATAACAATTCCAGAAAAAGGAAATTTACCTACTTGTCTGATCTACATACTTGAGTGCAAGTTATTTTAGAAAGTTAAATCGACAAGATGATGTATTAGTCTGAAGGCCCATGTTAAAAATCATGCTGTCAAATATTACATGCTGTAGATCTTATATGTTTCCAAAATGCATGCTAACTTTGCTCAATTTATTCTGGAGGGACAGAACTCTGGCAGTAGAGTAATTTTCCAGCTCATAGAGGTATATTAGGACCTAGAAGAGCCAAAATTACCCCATAAACACTCCAGCAAAAGCTCTAAAAGTACACCAGAGGGGGAACTAGGTGGCGCAGTGAATAGAGCACAGACCCTGGAGTCAGGAGGACCTGAGTTCAAATCCAGCCTCAGATGCTTGACACTAGCTGTGTGACCTTGGGCAAGTCATTTAACCCCAATTGCCTTGCCTTCTCCCCACCCCCCTCCAAAAAGTAAAAGTGCACCAGAATGAATAACAATAAAGAAAACAAAAAAAATAGCTACAAGCTCCTCCATCTAGTCCAGATTTACACAAGAAAACTGCAAGAACTCTGCACAAACTCTTAGTAGAGACAAACAAAGGCAGGTAGAAAACAGGCATGTAAGCATCCCAGATCCACAGCAAAATACAGAGCCAGGCCGGGATTCTGCTCTGTGCCTGAGCCAAACAAGAAAAAAAAGACAAGATCAGCACCCAGTCAGCATAGTATTCTGGGATCCCCACTTCTAAGCCAAGGAGGAATCAAGCTAATACTAGAAAGAACTACATCTAAGCATTTGAAGAGGACTACATGACGTTAAAGTAAATACATTCTAATAGGAGGAAAAGAAACAAGTGTCCCCTCAAAATTCTAATATCTGCAAGGGTCACAAAAGGAGTTAAATAAGACAGAGGTCCTGGGGAATGGTTTTGTTCTGTTTTGAGGGTATTTAGAGAAGAAAGAAAGGAGTAGGGAAGAATACAGGGGAAGAAAAGAAGAGAAAGGGAAGGGAATATGTTAATTCACATAACAGGGATCCATAAGATGAAGCATATAAAAAAATGGAGAAAGGGTGGAGAGAACAGACATCACATGAACCTCATTTTCATCTAAACCAGGGCTGTCCAATCTCAGGTTTTTATTGAAACAACAGACAATATATTTTGATTTGCCATTTTAGTGAGAGCTCTGCAGTAGCTTGGCTTCATTTACTAAAGCATTTATGTAAATTTCTATGCTTGTAGGCGGGCTGCATAAATCACACTGTGGCATTTTGGACAGCTCTGATCTAAACTGAATAAAAAGAGGGGTGAACACACACACACACACACACACACACACTTTCCTACAGAACTGAATCCAACATGGAAACAGGTGGGAGCAGAGAGAATGAAAAGGGGAGAAGTTCTAAGAAGGAAAGTAAGACTGATAAGGGATTACTGATAAGCAAAAACAAATTCAATGGAACACTGCCAAGTGCTCAAAGATATTAGCATGAGATAAAAGCATGAGAAAATCTCAGAAAGGCTGCATACTGGCTTGACTGTAAAGGAGAAATAATACTATGAAAGGCTGAGAAGGAGAGAAATCCTGGTCAGGATCAACAATGGCAGCACTATAAAGATAGGCAGGTAGGCTAATGCTGGACTCTGAAAAAAAGGGAAGTGAGGGGGAAGGAAGGATTGAAAAGTATCACTTAAACTTACATGTCTCTTGTGACCAATAGCAAGAGGCCACTGGCTTCCTGGGCTCTTTCCCTTCAGATACCCTACAGATCCTACATGGGGTTCTCACCCCTCAGTCCTGATACTCTGAAAGAGCCCCATACTCCAGGCCACAGTGAGGGCAGGCTTTCTCACTGATGAAGTCAGGGATGCTGGCCTTCCAAGGTAACATGCACATAGCACTTCAGTTCTACAAGGCAGGCCTGAGGTCTAGGGTCGGCCAATCATTTCTAGACAGAGAAGCTTCCCTTCTAACAAAGAAAACCAGTTCAGCAAACCCACTGCCAGAACCACACCTGGAAGTGTAAGCAGTGCTGGCATCAAGAGCATCCCATATCTTCAAAGAAAAAAAAAGGCAGTGGGTTTCCTCATCTCTTTTCCTGGGGGGGCCAAACCTGAATGGTCATTATTGGTCATTAGAGACAGTAATTGGCCCACTGAAAAGGATGCTGACCCAAGTTCAAATCCAGCTGAGGGCATTTACTAACTGTGTGACTCTAGGCAAGTCACTTAACTTCTGTCTGCTGCAGTTTCCTCAACTGTAGATGAAAATAGTACCCGCATCACAGGATTGTTATGAGGATCAAATGAGATACTAATTGTAAAGCGTTTAGCACACCCTGGCACATAGTAAGTACTTAATAAAAGCTTGCTGCTTTTCCATTTCCCATTAAAATTACAATGGTCTAGTTTTGTGGTAGTGTTCTCTTACAACAACATGATACAGTCAGATGACAGTGATTAAGTGATATCATTTAACCACTCTGGGGCTTAGTTTCATCACCTGTAAAAAAAGGAAGTGGGACTAGAAGATTCCTTCTAGCTCTAAATTCTATTCCTCTAACAAACTGACTATGTGACTGCTGGTCAGGATTAAGAGTGCCCATTGGCACAAACAATAAGCTTTCTTGGACCTTTACATCATCATTGCTAACAGTATTGTACACACAGTAGGTGCTTGGTAAAACTTTTTTTTAACCAAAATGATAATCTTTTCCTTCAAAGAGCTAACACCATTCCCCCTCAGTTATGAGTAAACATACATACAGAAAACAACTTAATAACTATAATAAAACTTCATTAATTTAAACTACTACAATAGAAAGGGGAGAAACAGCTTATTTGATTTACAGTTATTCTATGTACTCCAAATAAAAACTTTTCAGTAACTGCTAACAAAGTATATTTCTAAGTATAGATTCTAGTAAGTCTGTTTTAATGAAGAGATAAAAAATATTTTTAGTTATCAGTACCATTTGCATATAAACAAATAATGTGCTAAAATATTATGGAAAAAATCTCATAAAAATCCTTTGTAATTCTGCACTATGAATTACTAAAGATGATTTCATATATGAACTATGTAATTTTTATGTTATTCACCTGGAGATAACAGGACTGCCTTCTGAATGGTCTTCAGTGGATCATTTTTTTCATCTTCTGCGGAATTGCTTCCCATCGCCAACTGATTGACTGCAGTATACAGTAAGGCCTTCTGTATAATAAAAAAGAAGTGCTAAATAATCTCCTTTTATGATTGCACGGCTCTCAAATTACTACGGCAACATGTTGATGATGTGACATCACCTCTGCGTCACATTTCAAAGTCATGTAATTCTCTTGTATTAACATGATTTATATCAAGGTGGAATATTTCTTTGCAACAAGGGGAAAACCAACCTTTCCATGATTTGAATCAAGTATATGAGCCACATTTCCTGCTACAGCTCCACCCTGAAATATAAAATATTGAACAATTACATTTTGATTGTTCTTTTTAAATTTTTTATTTACTATGAAATTAATCATCAAACGTGAACATTTCTAAAAAAAAGATATTTAATACACTTTTATATATGAAATTACACACATATGTATGTTAAATACACAGCTATGTAAAATTTATGAGGATATTAACAAAATTTGCTTATTTGTCCTCTTTTACACTTTTTGTTTTCTGTGCATTTTAGGAAGAAGAAAGTTTTACTGTTATAACTTTCTGAGGGACTTCTCACTAAGAAGTCTCCCCTTGTCACAAATATGCAAAATCCCAGAAGAACAAAACAATACTTTTTCATTACTGATTTGAAAATTAGGGTTTTTCTTGCTCATCCAACCTCAGAATTTTTTATTTATTCAAAGCAACTCATTATTATTGCTAGTAACTGACTAACATTTCTCATTAATTTAAATTGCTATGATACTAACAGATTTTTTTAAGCCATAATGATTGAGTATCAATTAAAAGTCACTAACACAGATAATTACCCTCAACATCCCCAACTCCAGCTGCCTATTGGATAGCTTGAATTGGATGTAGCATCTTAACCTCAAAGCCCTCTTCTCTCTCTAAACTTCCTATTGCTATGGAGTACATTTCCATCCTCTCAGTCCCTCATGCCTGTCATTCTTTCCTTCCTCATCTTCAACTCTGGGTCTTCTCATCCCATACAATTTTTACCCATGTCCTCTCACAAAACACAGGATCACAGATTTACAACTGCAAGAGACCTAAGAGATTAATTCCCCAGTGCCTGGAACTCTCTACCTCTGCCTCAGCTCTGTTTCCTGGTTTAAAAAGAAGCCTTTCCTGACCTCCCTTCATGCTCCCTTCCTGCAGTTTATCCTGTATACGTCTGGTTTGTACATGGTTATCTGCATTCTGACTCTCCTAGTAGACTGTGAGTGCCTTGGAAGCAGGGACTGTCTTCTGCCTTTCTTAGTATTCACAGTACTTAGTAATGCCTACCATATGGTAGGTGCTTAATAAATGTTTGCGGACTTGATGTGTTATTTTCTAATTAAAGTAGATAGAAAAAATGATTTGCTCTCTATTCACAAAAATGCTCTATAAAGTTATTTACAAAAACTTCAAATTTTAGCAAAACTCATTCCAGTGCTCTTTAAATACCATTTCAATACTACTATTTCAATTATTAACTCGAAAATTAAATAAATCATAGCACAGAACAGCTTTTAATCTATACCACGTAGGTCATCTATGAATCCAAACAAAGCACTACTACACATCTTTTCAATCAATCACCGCAGAAGCTCTTCGGTTGGATCAGAAGGAAATCTATAGTAAGGTACTGATTTTAAGTGGCAGTAGTGCTTCCTTGAGAAACAACAGGAAAATATGTGCTTAAATTTCCACCTTCAAATCTACAATCCTATGAAATAGATTCTACATGTGTAGAGAATTTCACATAACTATTTTTCTATTATTTGTGGATTTTTTTATTCTTTTCTCATATGTAGACATCGGTTGTACTTTGATACCAATTACCCTTCTTAAGGTCTCTAAACAAAGTTATATTTCATATATCAAAAGTATAGACTGCATCACTAAAATAGGGATAAGACCTCATTATCACTGGCAATGCTCATACCTCAAAAGTCCTATGCAACTAATAATAGGCACGTAGAGAAAAAGAATTTATTTATTGAATGAACCATAAAACATATGAATCAAAGAATATGAATTGGAAGGGACCTCAGCAACCATCTAGCCTAACTCGTTCCTGAATAAGAATTCTCTCTACAAAATACCTGACAAAAGATCTTTCAGATTGTTCTTGAAGGCCTCTAGTGAGGACATTACTAAGGCAACTAATTCCATTTGGGGCCAGCTTTAACCGTCAGGAACGCCTTTGTTAAATCAAACCTTAAAAAGTTTCTTTGCATCTTCCACCATTTCCTCTAAGCCCTCATCCACTGACAGACAGCCCTTCGAATACCTGAAGCCATGTCTCAGACACCCTCAGAGGCTAGCTCTTCTCTTCTCCAGGTTAAGCACCTTCAAGCATTCTTCCCATGGCAAGATCTTAAGGTCTTTGACCACCCTTTTGTCCTCACCTCTGTGCTCTCAATAGCTCATCAGTGTCCTTTCTAAAATGTGGTGCTCAGACCAGATATCAGAGCTACCCCATTACCCAAAATAATTTATTTGTATTATAAGTATCTGTAGACAAAATGGAGAGATGTGGCCTAGACAACAGTATACTTAGGTGGATTCAGAAACTGGTTGAATGACCAGAACCAAAGAGTAACCATTAATGGATCAGGAGATTTGTACTGGAGTGCCTCAAGGCTCTAACCTTAGTCATAGTTCAACAATTTTATCAATGATCTGGATCTACAGACAGCGCATTTGTCGAATGTGCCAATAGAATGAAGCTGAGAAGGATGGCTAACACAGTGGATAACAAAGTCAAGTCCCCAAAAAGGCTAAGGCAAGGATTTAATAAACTGAAACTGAATAGGCACCATCTTATCATCTTTTACATTTATATAGTGTTTTCAGATTTTCAAAATATTTAAACTATTTTTTTTTCATTTGAACCTCAAAACAACCCTGTGAGGCAAGTGCAGCTAATATCCTCATCTTAGAGATAAGGAAAAATGAGGCTGAGAGCAGTTAAGGGATTTGCCTAGGGTCACACTGATAGGAAGTATCTGAGGCAAGGTTCCAACTCAGATCTTCCTGACTTTAAATCTAGAACACTAACATAAAATCCTACATTGGGGTTCATAAAATCAACTTCATAAGGACAGCATAGGTGTGATGTGGATGGACAACTTTTATTAAAAAGTCAGAGGTGTCTTAATGGACTAGATATTTAATAAGAATTGAAAATGTTGCCTGGCAACCAAAAAATGTTATCCTTGACCAAATTAAGAAAAGTAATGGTACCAAAGAGGAGAAGGGCTATAGCTTCACTGACTGTACTCATCCCTGGGCAAATATTTATAGTACTCTATCCACTTTTGGGCACCACATTTTAGGAAGAACTCTGGAAAATAACCAAAAGATAAGCTTATTACGGCAATATCAAAATGAACTGAAAGCACTGGGAACATCTGACCCATAAAAGAAGACTTAGACGTAGTAAAAGCCTTCAAGTATTTTATCAGCTATCATATGGAAGAAGGATTAGACTTGTTCTTTGCTCAAAAGGGCAAAAGTAGGAGCAAGGGATAGAATTTGAAAAGAGATATTTATTTTAGTTCAATATAGGGAACATTTTCAATTACTGAACAATTAGAGACAGCAAGGTGGCACAGTGGATAGAGTACTAGCTCTGGAGTCAGGAGGACCGGAGTTCAAATCTAGTCTCAGACACTTACTAGCTGTGTGACCTTGGGCAAGTCACCTAACCCTGTTTGCCTCAGTTTTCTCATCTGTAAAATGATATGGAGAAGGAAATGGCAAACCACTCCAATATCTTTGCTAAGAAAACTCCGAATGGAGTCACAAAGAGTCATACATGACTGAAAATGACAGACCACCAACAACAAAAAGGAAAAATGAGTTGTTTTTGTAGAGTGGTTTTCATTTGAGAGGTTTTCAAATGTAAGTTGAATAAACGTATGTTAATGATGTTATAATGGGGATTCTTAGCCAAGTATGCTTTAAACTAGATGGAATACTTAGGAACCTTATAACACTAAGACTGTGTGAGATAGTTGTAAAACGTACTTAAAAACTGTAACACTTACAATACAATGGCATATATTATTTCTATTTCTGGTAGACTTTAGGGAATAACTTACTCGGGCATTTCGTGGAGTATACTGAAGTACCACTCGGGATAAGAGAGACCAAAGGGCAGGGTCTGCTGGGTTACTATAGAAGAAAGCAAAAGCAACAAAGTTTAAAATGGAGTTATCTACTATAACAAAAACAAAACAAAACCAAAAATATTTTCAATTTTCATTTCCCTCAGAACTTTAAATATAAAAATATTTTAGTTGTATAAAACTAATTCATGATACATGTTCCTAGCTCAATACAAAGTTCCTAATTTTCAAAAAAACATAAGTTATTGTCTGTTTTATGGCTTGTTAACATGGGGTCTGTAACGACTACACTAACCTGTCAGAGTTACACAATAACTAGCCAATCAGAAAGGCTTATGAAACCCCGAACTGCTTGACATACCAGTGATCCTTTGCAAAATGAACTCTAGTTGAACTCAGACATGCTTGTAGAGACTGGACCAGCCTTGAACAGCTCAAAGGCAACCTTGAGCAGCAGCTGCAAATTCAGGACTTTCCAAACATCTTACTTTTATTGTATTTACAGACATCTCCAAACACACACCCCAGGCCCCACTGAAAATGCTCCCTGCCTGAAAACATCTAGAAACCATAAATATCCCACCCTTTTCCCCCACTTAAGATCTCTCTACCTCTCTGCTCCACTTACGAAAACTCTTCTCAGACAATAAATGCTTTTATAATCTCTAATCAGACTCTTTCATTTCAGATCCTTTTCAGGGCCCGAGGGTCTTTTGGGCCCAAGGGCCATTTGTTAACAGACTCAATAATGTCTCTCTGAAAGTACCAAATGACTACCATCAAAGGGGAGAGATAAAGGTGAGGAAACTCCCTCTATCCATGCAAAGAAGCAGCTCTTCTACAATTTAAGAGGCTTATACAGTTACCCATGGCACTGAGGGGTTAAGTGGCATGTCCACTGTCATCTCAGTCAACTGACAAAAGAGGAAGAATTGAACCAGTCTTCTTGAGTCAAGACTACTTCTCTATCCACTGTACTATATGGTCTCAATATCCAGGCAATTATTTGCCTTAAATATCACAAGGAATTTCATATATAAGGTCAGATTTAGGTTACATAGAAAATGGTTATCTGTGAGAAGAGACTGCAAAGAACTAAACTACCAAAGGAAATTGCAGTAACTCCAATTTACTGGCTTGGTCAGAATGCGAGTGAAAATGCTTACATGAGAGCAGACTATTATCTTCTCAAATGGGTTTATGTATTTACTGGGGCAGATGGAAGTGTTCTGATCTGTAACTTCATCAGTGTAGGCCCTCCACTAATTCAGACTAACAATTCATCTGTAATTTGTAGTGTTAGTGAGAAGCCTGGGGCACCTCAAGCTTTAGTAACTTGCCCAAGGTTGTCACATTGCCAGACCCTTTTCCTCCAACCCCCTCATCTCACAAAACAAAAACAAAACCCTTTTGTCTGAAGGTGGAAAGCAAGCTTTGTGAATATTGTAAGCCCTTCATTTAAAAGGGGTTGGTTTCTATTCACATCATGGACTTACCTCATTTTAATATGCTCACTAAGATCTTATACTAAACGTAACTATATTAAGTGAAATTCAAAGTTCTCAAATATAGATTTTTACCTGTGGACAGCTTTTGACACTTGTCTCTGCACTGACACATTTCGACCTTGTAATGCATATACAGCTGATGTAATAAGGCACTTCTGATAATTATCATCTTTCTGTTTTACATGCTTTAATAACTCATTAAGTGCTGCTTTTGAGAGAGTGGCATCCTTCATTGCCAACCCCAGAGCACAGAGTGCTTGAAGACTTTCGGTGGTTGGTTCCTTTAAGATAGAACTGTAAGTTCAGAAAAGAGAAAAAAAAAACAGGACAGTTGTGTACAGTTTCCAGGAAGTTTGACAATTACCTGTCATAGAAACTTTGCCAAAAATCATTTCTACTAAAAACATCTCACCAGAGCAAATCCTCTGATTTCTCTGGACGATGAAAGTCCTACTATTACATATACAAAAATCTATGTGCTTCACTGACTCTTGGTCTTGGGGAGCGGAGGGAAAGGCACCTGTTCACCCTTTCTTCCCAGATCAAATTATTTAAAGTCCTTAAAAACACTGAGTCAAGTTCTGTGGAACTCTTGAGAAGTTGCTGAAATAATTCTGGCAAAGATGTCTGCCTTCAATAACCATCTTGAAATGCATGACAAAGGATGAAAAAACAGTTTCTTCAATGTAAAATTATCTAATTTCTCATGGCTCCCCAGAAAAGCTTCCATTCAATTAGCACAATGTTGCTGAAACCAGGACTCTGTGTATAAGCTACAAATTTCAGTCATCTCTATCACAATTCCAATCAATTTTTTTTTTGGACTTAATGAAATGTAAAGCTTAAGGATAATTGTGTCAATGGACATAAACATCTCCTGCAAAATTTTGATTTAGTTTTCTTGAGGCTAAACTAAAAATGGATAGAAAACCTTATTAATATACACAAAGAACACCTAAGATTTATGAGAATTTCTTACCTGACAGAGCATTACTCCAGTCACTTTACTTTACTGATAAAGAAACAGGCCTAAAGAAGTCAGGCAACTTACTCAAGTTTTCCCAGAGAAAGGTAGAATGAAGCTTAGAACCCAGGACTCTCAAATTCTGGGCCAGTGATCTTTCCATTATACCATGCTTCTGACCTACAAACTTAGGATAAAATTTGGGAATATTCCTAGTAATTACTATGAACTTTGGGTGATAACCTGTCCCAAAAGTCTTTCAAAAAGCACTCAGAAGAATTAAATGAAAGCAACTATTATCAATGAATAATGTCACTAAATGACATACCTGTTGATTCAATGTAGCATTAATGGAGGTATAGAGCAGTATGTTTAGCTCTCTGTAGTAGTAAATAAGCATTAAAGTTCCAATTTATATAAGAATATTCTGGGGAAGCAAGCTTATCAGAAACAAACAAGAGTAAGAAAACATGCTTGGAATTTAGATGTATTTAGAAATATAGCCCAAGCAAGGTTATAAATCAGTAAAAGACAACACTAACAATCAGAAAAGTATGCCAGAAACAAAGAAGAGAATGCAATAATATAAATTCAAACTTCATAACAAAGGCGCAAAGCTCATTCTGTACACTGACTCAAAAGGGAAAAAAAAAATCACATTCAATGCAAACAATATTTAGTATCTATAATTTACAAAAGTCTACCTCATCAAACTCAACATTACTGAACTGAAACTATCTCTCACTGTTTAGGTATTTTAGCCACATACTATTCATTCGACAAAGATGTATTACTATAAGATGTTAAAATACAAACTTGGGTGTTAGATGTTAAAGTTACGAAGTTACAAAGAATAAAGTTCCTGCCTTCAAGGAGGATACAGTTCTTATTTACTTGATTGTATCTTTGTAAATACCTTCGAAGATTTTTATGTGGTTATATTCCACCTCTCCAATTACCCTCCTAACTTCTCCACATCAAAAAGTACCCACTGTAAATACAGAGAAAACATTCAAAAGTGACTGCACCTCCACCAACAGTGTACCATTCTTGAATTCTCAGTTTTCTCATTCAATTCTCATTAAAAAAGAAAAAACTACCTCTGAGGATGCTTTAAAAAAACGTAAAATATAAAATAGACAGGAACTAGATAAAAATTTAGATCCTAAGTCCAGAAGCATATTCCAGAAACAGGAATAAAGATTCCTGATCATATAGAGAAAGGAGAAGATAAGAATCTCCATCAGAATTCACCAAGGCTGCTTCTTAACCCAATCACATCCCTGTAATGGTAATCTGGACAGGACTTTTTTTTTTTTTTTTTACTGTTTTCTCTTTTAGAATGCTAAAGTAATCAAGTGCCTTTGATTAAGTCTTGCTAGGTGCAAAGCCACAGGCCCACACCTTTTTGCTAACTAGGTATGAAGCCCCAGGCCCTCACCCTTTTGCTGACTAGGTGTAAAGCCTTTGGGCCCTAAGAAGGGTATGTAAACTCAGAGCCCCTCCAACCTTGAAAACCCAGATGTTGGTGATTCCCTTGTAACTATGTAACTCAGATGTTGGACAGAAAGCTAGAAGTCTCTCTACTTGTTTGTGTTATTTAATCTGTTGATATTCTCTGTTTGTATTTGCTCTGAAGTTCAGGGTACTGGCCTTTCCCCCTGAACTAAGTGAATGATATATGTATGTTTGATTAAAGTGAGATTGTTAGTCCCTTAAGGTTGCTCTCCTTAGAAAAGCAGATCAAAGAACGTGTGCTGGCAGTTCTTGTTGCTGGTCTTGTTGGGTCTTACACCCCTACAGCAACTACTAGCCACATTGTTGTTACAATCGCCTATTGCACCCTACCAACTCAGCCTTCACTGACTCCCACCATACTTCACCTTCATTCCTATAGACATGCTACTGAACAGAGGTGGATAAAACCAGGCAACTGTTCTGACCAGGTCCACTTCAAATTTATGCTATATAACCTCAACTGGACTCTTACTGCTGTTAGGCAATCTTCCTACACTCCCTTATCAACTCACTATCTCACTCTCCACATGGCTCTTCCAAGACTTTTCTTCCCTCCTCAAGTCTCCCATGGCTCTTCCTCCCCCGACCTCTCAGCTGAGAATCTTGCCTCATATTTCACAGAAAAAACTGAAGCCATCCATCATGAGCTCCTTCCTTATTTCATATCATTCAGACATTCCTCTCCTTCACCCTTGTCTCACACAGAGGTAGCCTTACTTCTTACCAAGGCTAAATCTACCACTTGCACAAGCAATCCCATTTCATTCTGTCCCCTCCAACAGAGTGCCCTCTCTATCACTTATCTTCAATCTTCCCTACTACAAACATACTCGTGTCTTTCCCATCCTCATTAAAACCTTGATCCTTCCATTCTTGTCATCATCCTCTATCTCTTCTGCTCTTTGTACCTAAACACCTCGAGAAGGACATCTACAATACATGCCTCTAGTTTCTCTCCTTGCACTCTCTTCTTAAATTTGGCTTCCAAGTTCATCATTTTGCTGAAATTCCTTATTTCTTAATTGCCAAATCCAATGGCCTTTTCTCAGTCATCATTCTTAATGACCTCAATGCAGCCTCTGACACTGATGATCACTCTCTCCTTCTTGATACTCTCTTCTCTCTAGCTTTTCAGGACACCACTCTCTCCTGGTTCTCCTCTCAGATCTCTACTTCTCAATCTCTAGGCTCTGTCCTGGGTCTGCTTTTCCTCTCCTACTAAACTATTCTGCTTGGTAATCTAAGAAAAACAAAACAAAAAATATCCTGCTTTTTAACAATTTTTTAGTTATAAATTCTCTTCCAACATCCAGTGCTTCCTCTACCCATTGAGAAAGCAAGCAATATAATATTCATTATACATATAAAGTCATACAAAACATATTTCTACATTAGCCATGATGTAAAGAAAAAAAGATCAAGAAAAATTAAGTGAAAAAAATATGTTTCACTGCACTTTAACAGTGTTCATCGTTCCCTCTCTGGAGGTAGAGAGCATTTTCATCATGAGTCCTTGGGAATCAACACAGATAACTGCATCAATGAGAGCAGCTAAGTCATTCATAGTTGATTATCATACAATATTGCTATTACTGTGTACAATGTTCTCCTGGTTCTGCTCACTCCACTTTGCTTCAGTTCATATATGTCTTCTCATGTTTTTCTGAAACCATCTCCTTCATCATTTCTTACAGCATAATATTATTCCTTCACAATCGATATGCCACAACTTGTTCAGCCATTCCCCAACTGAAGGGCATCCTCTTAATTTCCAATTCTTTGTCACCACAAAAAGAGCTGCTATAAGTATTATATACATAGGTCCTTTCCTTTTTCATTGATTTCTTTCAGATATAGATGTAGTGGCATTGCTGGGTCAAAGGTTAAGAGTTTTATAGCCCTTTGGACACAGTTCCAAATTGTTCTCTAGAATAGTTGGACCCATTCAGACCATGAACAGTGCATTAGTGTCCCTACTTTTCCACATCCCTCCCACTATTTATCATTTTAGCCAATCTGATAAATGTGAGAAGGGACTCAAAGTTCTTTTAATTTTCATTTCTCTAATTACTAATGATTTTAGAGCATTTTTTCATACAGCTATTGATAGCTTTGATTTCTTCTTCTGAAAACTGTCTTCATATCCTTTGATCATTTCTCAATTGGGAAATGGCTCTAATTTTTATAAATTTGATTCAGTTCCCTATATATTTGAAAAGTGAGGCCTTTATCAGAGAAACTTTTTGTAAAAAAAAATTTCCTCCAGTTTCCTTCTTTCCTTCTGATTCTGGCTGCAATAGTTTTGTTTCTGCAAAACCTTTTTCTTTCCATGTAATCTAAAAAGTTCATTTTACCTCTCATGATCTTCTCCATCTCTTATTTGGTCATTAAATCTTCCCTTATCCATAGATCTTACAAGTAACTTTTTTCCATGCTCCTCTAATTTCCTTGTGATATCATTCTTTATGTCTAAAACTCCTATGGATTTAATTATCATTTTAATGCTAATGATTCTCAAATCTACCTTTCTTTTGCCCCAATTTCTGCTGACCTCCAATCTCACATATCCAACTGACTTTCAGGAATGTTCCATACACAGCTTAAACTCAACATGTCCAAATCAGAACTCGTTACCTTTCCCCCTAAATCCTTTCCCCTCCCTACCTTCCCTTTTACTTACAAGGCAACAGCATCTTCCCAGTTCCTCAGGCTCACAATACAGGTGCAATCCTGATTCCTCACTATCTCTCACCTCCTCATATCCAATCTAGTGCCAACACATGTTGATTTCACCTTTGCAACATCTCTTGAATATGTCCCTTTCTCTCCTCTGATACTGCCAACACCTTGGTAATGCCCTTATCGCCTCACATTTCGACTACTGCGATTGCCTTCTGCTGAATTTGCCTGCCTCAAATCTCTCCCCATTTCCATACATTCGCCTTTCTATCACCTAAGTGATTTTCCCAAAGCCAAGTCCAATCATACCACCCCATACTCAGTAGACTCCAGTAGCTCTCTGTTGTCTTCAAGATCAAACACAAAATCCTCTGTTTGGCATTCAAAGCCCTTCATAATATAGCTGCTTCCTCCCTTTCCAAACTTCTTACACTTTACTTTCTGCCACATAATCTTCAATCAAATGACATTGGCTTCCTCATTGTTCCTCAAACAAGATACTCCATCTTTTGATTCTCAACATATTTCTCTGGCTGTCCGCTGGCTGTCTCCCATGCTGGAATGCTTTCTCTCCTCATCTCTGCCTTCTGGTTTCCTTGGGTTCCTTCAAGTCCCAACTAAAATCCCATCTTCTACAGGAAGCCTTTCCTAATTCCTCTTTTTCTAGCACTTTCCCTTTGTAATTTTCTATTTATCCTGTACATAGATTGTTTAAACATATTTGTTTGCTTGTTGTCTCCTCCATAAAAATATGGGTTCCTTAAAGGCAAGGAATGACTTATGTCTCTTTTTCTATCCACAGTGCCTGGCACATAGTAGGCACTGAACAAAAGCTTACTGACTGGAGAAAAAAAAAACTTCAGTGAGTCAAGAAAGAATACTGATGGGCTGTTTCCTAACTGTCCTGTTTCAAAAAGTATAGAAACAGCTAAAGTATGTATTGCCATAATAAGAAAAATAATTTGCTAAGATCTAAGAAGGCATATTATGTCCCTAACACCGCCTAATAGTTCAATAGCTCATAATCAAAGGGCCAACAACCACTGTTTCCAATAATGTTGCTTCTGCTTCTGAATAAACACAAATTTCAACCTAGTCACCCCCTGACATAAACATGACTAAACATTAATGTCAACTATACATACCATTTGAATAGTAATGTCTTGGCTATGTCCATTTTATTTTGTTTGTATTCTGTTATTGCCAGGGCCGTCAGGATATGAGCTTTGTCCTGCTCTGATTCAACAATGGACAAGGCTCTCTCATAGGCTGTTAATTAAGGTGAATTGGAAACAAAAATGAAATGGTATGAAAAGTAATCCCAATTATTATGGAATTTTTAAAACAGAGGGAAAGAGAATGTACATCTTAATTGTTACCTTGTTTTCAATGAATACAGTAAGATTAGTGATTCATTTGGCTAAATTACTGCAATGGTGATCCCTGAGAAGCTGGACCAAAAAAGGTACCTTGTGAGATTTCTTTTTCAACCATCTAATCATTCTCCTACCCTCAGATTTCCCAGAGAGGTTTGGAGGCATCCTACTCCAGGACACAGCCTGGGCCAGATATAACTCCACTTCAGTAGCCATGGGATACTCAAAGGTTTAGAACTACGGGCACAATAAATGAGTCATGCTATGAACAGAGTTTTGGGTAACAGAAATGTCTAACGGCCCAATAAAAGTAGTAAATCTCTTAGCATGCCCCAGGAAAACCCAAAAGGCTGATCTGTTTTTTGTCCACCATTAAAAAGTAGCTCATCAACTTACGATATCAAAAGTTTTAACTTAATAATTATGACAAAGCATTTAAAAGTACAAAGATAAATTCTAATCAACCCTGGGAAAACATATTCTTTGCCTCAAGCAATAGACTCACCTTTGTTGCTCTCTTGGAAAAGTCCTTTCTTGAATAAAGCCAGTGCAAGACCTATGATGTCATCGAATTCTTCCAGAGGGGTTGACTTAAAAGCCTGAATGGCTTTATCATATTCACCAATAGCACTAAGGAGAAAAGACATCTCATTTATATCATCAAAAATACGAGTGTGTAACAACCCAAGAATTATATTTTACTAGTGACTTTTCCTACAGAAAATTCATTTACATTTACCTTTTTTATAGCTAAGGTTCAACAATCTACCAATACTGAAATACCATAAAACAGAATATTAAATGTTTAGAAAAAAGTTTAAAATATATATGTAATTCAAAATGGATATTCGAGAAATAGTAATGGCCTTCAAACCCTGTTCCATTTAAATTACATGTGGACATTTTTGTCCTATAATAATGATAGATGAATGAGTATAGTTCTTTAAAAAGTTTGCAAAGTCAATTAAACACATTATCTCATTTCATCACACAGTAGTTGCTTAATAAATACCTGTTGACTGATCCACCAGATAGCCCTGTGAAATAGCCAAGTCTGATGATGTCATTTCTCTACTCAATAAACTTGAGAAGTTCCCTATTAGCCCTAGAATCAAATATAAAGTCCTCTGGCATTTTAAAACCCTTCACAAACTGAATGCAACTTACTTTTCTCACCTAATACATTTTTGTTTTTCCTGATACATGACAATCCCTCGTGTGTCACAGTGTCTTTGCACTGGCTATCCCGTGTTCCTAGAATATACTTTCTCTTCTTCACCTTGTCCCCTGGAATGCCTTGTTACCTTCAGCACTCAGCTTAAGTACTACTTTCTGGATGAAGTTTTTCCTGATATATATTTTCATATGTTGTCTTCCCTAATAGAATATGAGCTGGAGTGCAGGGAGTGTCTTTTTTGTCCAGTCCTCCTGCACTTAGCATGGTACCTGGCACATCATCACTTAATAAACGCTTATTGATTTGGTTATTATCCCCAGTTTACAGATAAGAAAACTGAGGATCAGAAAAGTTAAATGATTTGCCCATGATTACACAGCTAGGAACAATCTGAACTTAGCTCTCTCTTGACTCTCAGTCTGGCACTCTATCCACTATAAAAAGACTGCTTTTAATTAGGCTAATTACTTACAAAGCAATTTTTAAAATTAAAATGAAATCTCAACAAATTTCAGCAATGTACAAATTCATTTCTAAATGGATATCTTTAATGCAATTAAGTGGAATGCTATGGTTAATAGTTAACAAATGAACACAAGACATAAGAATGACCTGGCGTTTTTTTTTTTTTGCCAAGTTATTGACACCATTAAAAAAATTTATTTCAAAAGCCAAAAAAAAATAAAAAGAAGAAAATTCTGCAACTGCAGATGGATTCCATCAATAGTGATGTACTTAAGTCATAGGACCTAAAATATGAAGGAACCTGAAAGCTCATCTAACCTAACGCTCATTTTACAAATGAGAAAACCCAGGCTCAGAGACGGTCGGTATTTGCCCAAGGTCAATAACAGATCTGAACGTTAGTGTCCTGACTCTGAATCCAATACTTTTATAAGCATGTGTTGCACATATCATTCTGCCTACTATCTGTTATAAGCATGCCTCTTTTTTTTTAAACCATATTAGGACATAACTTTATGGTGCAACGAATACAAACGTTTTTAGTTCCACATACAAAGTTAACTTAGAAGTTTTTCTATCTCAAGAAATAAGGAAAAATAATATTATTCACACATGTTGCTTTTAGAAATAAATCTTCCAGAAGTCAATCAAAAAGTTCTTTCAAAAACTAATAGCGATGCAGTTTGCATCTTTTGGATTCATATTCAGGGACTGGAGAAAAGATTTTTCTGGAATAAGATGTTATTGGTCATACAAGTCCTAATTTTGCAGTAAGTGTTTATAAAGATAGAAGACTCCGAGGTTTCAAATGAAGGGAATAAATTTTCTTTTAAAATATTAATCTTCTCATAGACACTTTATTTCTTTTTTAAAAATCTTTTTTTTTAATTTTTTAAAAAATTTATTTATTTTTAGTTTACAGCATTCAGTTCCACAAGCTTTTGAGTTTTAAATTTTCTCCCTCTCCTTCCCCTCCCCCTCATCAAGATGGCATGCAATCTAATATAGGTTCTACATATACCTTCCTACTAAACATATTTTCACATTAATCATGTTGTAAAGAATTATAACCAATGGAATGAACCACAAGAAATAAGAAACAAAACAAGACAAAAAGAGAGAGCAAATAGTTTGCTTCAATCTGCATTCAGACTCTGTAATTCTTTCTCTGGATGTGGATAGCACTTTCCATCATGAGCCCTTTAGGTTGTGCTAGAACCCTGCATTGCTGAGAAGAGCCAAATCAAAGTTACTCATCATACAATGTGGCTGTAACTGTGTACACTGTTCTCCTGGTTCTGCTCCCCTTGCTCAGCATCAGTTCATATAAGTCTTTCCAGGTTTCCCTGAAGTCGGCATGCTCATCATTTTTAAAATTTTTTTTTACATTTTTAATTTAATTTATTTAATATATTTAGTTTTCAGCATTGATTTTCACAAGAGTTTGAATTACAAATTTTCTCCCCATTTCTACCCTCCCGCCCACTCCAAGATGGCATATATATATATATATTCTGGTTGCCCCATTCCCCAGTCAGCCCTTCCTTCTGTCACCTCACGCCCCTCCCACCCCCCTTTCCCTTCTTCTCTTGTAGGGCAAGAAATATTTCTATACCCCATTGCCTGTGTATCTTATTTCCTACTTGCATGCAAAAACTTTTTTGTTTGTTTTTCAACGTCTGTTTTTAAAACTTTGAGTTCCAAATTCTCTCCCTTCTTCCCTCGCCGCCCATCCTCCCTAAGAAGGCAAGCAATTCAACATAGGCCACATTGTGTATCATTGTGTAAAACCCTTCCACAATACTCATGTTGTGAAAGATTAACTGTGTTTTGCTCCTTCCTAACCTACCCCCCTTTACTGAATTTTCTCCCTTGACCCTGTTCCTTTTCAAAAGTATTTGCTTTTGATTACCTCCTCCCCCTGTCTTTCCTCCCTTCTATCGTCCACCCTTTTTTATCTTCTTCCTCCTTCTTTCCTGTGGGGTAAGATACCCAATTGAGTGTGTATGGTATTCCCTCCTCAGGTCAAATCTGATGAGAGCAAGATTTACTCATTCCTCCTCACCTGCCCCCTCTTCCCTTCCCACAGAACCGCTTTTTCTTGTCACTTTTATGCGAGATCATTTACCCCATTCTATCTCTCCCTTTCTCCCTATCTCAATATATTCCTCTCTCATCCCTTAATTTAATTTTATTCTTTTAGATACCCCTTCATATTCAACTCACCCTGTACTGTCTATATATATATGCATATATATATATACACACACCTACATATATACACACATAGACACACACATATGTATATATATATATACATACACACATTATATATATATATACATATGCCTTTCAGCTACT
>CM053622.1:376616476-376651949 GCA_028646595.1 Phalanger gymnotis
TCTTCAGTGGTCTTTTGGACCTCCTTTTCCATTTGGCTAATTCTGCCTTTCAAGGCATTCTTCTCTTCATTGGCTTTTTGGAGCTCTTTTGCCATTTGAGTTAGTCTATTTTTTAAGGTTTTGTTTTCTTCAATATTTTTTTCGGTTATTTTTTGGGGTCTCCTTTAGCAAGTCATTGACTTGTTTTTCATGGTCTTCCTGCATCCCTCTCATTTCTCTTCCCAATTTTTCTTCTACTTCTCTAACTTGCTTTTCCAAATCCTTTTTGAGCTCTTCCATGGCCTGAGACCAGTTCATGTTTTTCTTGGAGGCTTTTGTTGTAGGCTCTTTGCCTTTGTTGACTTCTTCTGGCTGTATGTTTTGGTCTTCTTTGTCACCAAACAAAGATTCCAAAGTCTGAGACTCAATCTGAGGTGCGTTTTCGCTGCCTGGCCATGTTCCCAGCCAACTTACTTGACCCTTGAGTTTTTTGTCAGGATACCACTACTTGCAGAGTAAAGAGTACTTTGTTCCAAGCTTGAGGGGATGTGTCGTTGATTTCAGAGCTATTTCTATACAGCCAGCTCTGCCACACCAGCATTCCTCCTTCCTCAAGAACCACCTGACTCAGATCTTAAACTAGCTCTGCACTCCTGCTCTGATCTGCCACTTAATTCCTCCCACCAGGTGGGCCTGGGGCCAGAAGCAACTGCAGCTGTACTTCTGTTGCTGCACCACCCCCGATACCTCCGGGCGGTCAGTGAACTCTTTTCACTCTGTCCCTGCAGCTTTTCCCACTAACCTTCTCTGTTGTCTTTGGTGTTTGTGGGTTGAGAACTCTGGTAACTGCCACAGCTCACTGATTCAGGGAGTTAGTTCTACTCGGCTCCCTGTCTGGTTGGTCCTGCCGCCACCCACACTGGGCTCTGCTCTGCTCCACTCTGCTCCCAGCTCCATGCACCATAGACCTCATCCAGCAACCATCCAGGCTGTCCTGGGCTGGAGCCCTGCTTCCCTCTGCTGTTTTGTGGGTTCTGCAGTTCTAGAATTTGTTCAGAGCCATTTTTTATAGGTTTTTGGAAGGACCTGGCAGGGAGCTCAAGTAAGTCCCTGCTTTCCAGCCGCCATCTTGGCTCCGCCCCCCTCATCATTTCTTAGAGCACAATAGTATCCATTACATTCACGTACCCTAACTTGTTCAGCCATTCCCCAACTGACAGGTAGCCCCTCAATTTCCAATTCTTTGCCACCACAAAAAGAGATGCTATAAATATTTTTGTACATGTGGGTCCTTTTCCCATTTGTATGATCTCTTTAGGATACAGCCCTAGAAGTGGTATTAGACACTTTACTTCTTGCACATTTTTATTTGTTCTGTTGTACACTAAAAAAAAATGTTTTCCAGATGTGGAGAGAAAAGGCAGAAAAACAAAGTATTGCTGTGACTTGAAACCTGGTTCTGCCATTTACTAGCTGTATGATTTTGTGGAGCAAGTAATTTATTCTTCACTTAGCCTTTCTGGGGCCCAGATTCCTCAAATGTAAATTGTAAAATGAGAGGATTAGATTGGATGACCTTTAAGGTGCTCTCTGGCTCTAAATCTATGAGATGGTAAACCTGAACAGCTAAAAATATAAAAGATAATATAACAGATACTGGTTATGTCTTTATCCAAGTTATAAATGCCATATGAAAAAATGCTCTAAATCACTAATAATTAGAGATCCATCTGACTGGCAAAGCTGATAAAAAAGGAAAATGAAAAACTCTGGAGGGACTGTGAGAAAAGAGGTAAAGTGGATGGAGTTTTAACTGGTCCAGTCATTCTAGAAAACAATTTTGAATTTTGCCCAAAAAGCCATTAAACTATGTATACCGTTTGACCTAAGTGAAGCCATTACTAGGTCTATATCCCAAAGAGTTTGAAAGATATACACTAATTTTAAAACCTCTAATCATAGCACAATTATTTTTCACTAGCTTTATGAAGTCATTTACCTCCATAAATGACCACTGTATTACAAAAGGAAAGACTTTATGCCAACTATATGTTAATGGACTATTTTTTTCCCTAATAATCTAAATATAAGAGCAATTTTAAAATAGATACTTAGCTAACAAAAGCTTCCCCTTCCTGCTGCTCTTGATTAACATTATAATAATCTGTTGCAAGCATGTCAATAGCACTTAAATTTTTTATTAATTCAAATCTTGAGCTAAATTTGAGAGAAACTCTGTCAATTCCAAAATTTTTCAAAGAGATAAACCTATTATTAATAACTGCCATCCATCTGGTAGAATGTTCACTGGTATGCAAAATGTAGTTACGTTGTTCTAGATTGTTGTTGTTCAGTCGCTTTCAGTGGTGTCCAAATCTTCATGACCCCATTTGGGTTTTCTTAGTAAAGATACTAAAGTGGTTTGCCATTTCCTTCTCCAGCTTATTTTACAGATGAGGAAACTGAGGCAAAAAGGATTAAGTGACTTGCCTAGAGTCACACAGCTAGCATCTGAGGCTAGATATGAACTCAGAAAGATGAGTCGTCCTGACTCCAAGACCTGTGCTTTATCCACTGCGCCACCTAGCTACCTTGGAGATGGTTTTTCCCTTGAAGGATTGTACTAAGTTTTGGCGGATAGGTTATTCTTGATTGTAATATCAGGTCTTTTGCCTTCTGGAATATATTCCAAGCCTTCCACTTTTAATGTGGTAGCTACTAAATCTTGTGCAAGCTTGACTATGGCTCCATGGCACCTGAATGATCTCTTTCAGGCTTCTTGAAATGTTTTTTCTTTGACTTGGGAGTTCTGGAATTTGGCTATAATATTACTCAGAGTTATCATTTGGGAGCTTTTTCAGGCGGTCATTGGTAGATTCTTTCAATTTCTATTTTGCCCCCTGGTTTGAGGATAACGGGGCAGCTTTCCTTGACAATTTCTAAAAATATGATGTCTAGGTTTGATCATGACTTTCAGGAAATCCAGTAAATCATAAATTGTCTCTTCTAGATTTACTTTCCGGGTCAGTTATTTTTCTGATGGGATATTTAACATTTTCTTCTACTTTTTCATCCTTTTGAATTTATTTTATTGTTTCTTAATGCCTCAAGTGGTGATGAGCTTCCACGTGCCCAATTCTAATTTTTAAGGAATTATTTTCTTCAGTGAGCAGTCTATTACCGAGGCCCAAAGTTTTTCCAGCTTGATAGAATCTTCCAGAGGTCGCACTCTTCTGACACAGGTGATGATCACTGATATGTACGAGAACAGGAGCTTCTTAAGAACAGGGCCTGTCTTACTTATCCCCAGCACTTAGCATAGTACTCTACCCGTTGTAGATACTTAATAATTACTTCATTTGTTTACATTTATATGGCATGCTAAGATTTTGGCAAAGTGCAATTACATATATTATCTTATACAGTCCTCACAACAGGCCTATGAAGTGGATGTCATAGTAATATTCTCCCTGTTTTATAGATGAGGAAACTAAGGTACAAAGAAATTAAGTAATTTGCCCATTACCCATAGCCTTTGAAGACTAAGGGTGAAATCTCCACACTATGATGAGGTTCTAACAATGAGGACCTTTATGGAAGTCCTAGAGCATAATGTAGCTAAAATACATTTGTGGAAAGAGCACTGTATTCCAAGTCCAAAGACCAGAGTTCAAATCCTCTCTCTGCCACATACTACCTTTGTGGCCTCAGACAATACTAAACTCAGTTTTACAGGCTTATTGTTTTTTGTGTTGAAAGGGATCCCAAAAATTAGCTAATGACCAAAGGGTTCTTAATATGTGCTGGGAGAATTTTCGTCTTGTTTTGTTTTTTAATATTTTGGTAACTCTGGATTCAATGTAATTGGTTTTCTTTGTAATCATACATGTTTTATTCTATGTGTTTAAGAATTCTGAAATAGTTTCTACAGGCTTTATCAAACACAAAAGTATGCTAAAAAGCCCCCAATCTAGTTCAATTTCCTCATTTAATAAGGAAACAACCACTATTAAGTCTGTTTCCCAAAATGATCAGGGAGAAAAAAAAGAACCTATATGTCCTAAAATACTGCTTTGTGGTGGCAAAGACCTAGACATTGAGGGGACACCCATCGATCAGGAAATGGCTAAATAAGCTGGGGTACATGATTGTGATGGAATGCTACTGTGCTGGGAGAAATGATGAGCTAGATGATCCTAGAAAAGTGTGGAAAGATTTGCATGAAATAATGAAAAGTGAAGTCAGCAGAACCAAGAGAACATTGTATACAGTAACAGCAATATTGTTTGAAGAATAATTGTGAGCAACCAAGTTATTCTGAGTACTATAAATACTCAAATCAACTATAAAGGATCTATGAAGGAAGATACTATCCACTTCCAGAGAAAGAACTGACAAAAAGGAGTATATAGAGGATGGTTTTACAAATATTTATAAATATATATTTATAAAATAAATTAAATTTAAATTAAAAAAACAAATTTTAAAAATAAGAAGGAAACAAGCCTAAAGAAGGATAAGTGACATGCCTAAAGTCAGCTAGATGATACAGTGAAGAAGAAAGGAGATACGCATTTATGGAGTGCCTAGCACTGTGCAATGAGCCTTACAAATACTATCTTATCTGGTCCTCACAACCACCATAGGAGGTGGGTATAATTATTTTCCCCATTTTACAGATGAGAAAACTGAGGCAGACAGTGGTTGACTTGCCCAGGGTCACACAGCTAGGGAGAGTTGGGTTTGAATTCGAGTTTTCCTGACTCTAAGCCCAGGGCTTGCCACCACTGCGCCAGCAGCTATAGGCTGGTAACAGGCTTAGAGTAATGGGCTTAAACTCAAGAAGACCTGAGTCCACATTCTGCCACTAGCTGAATGACCTTAGGCAAGTTACTTCAACTTTCTTGTGCCTCAGTTTTCTCATTTATAAAATGTGGATAATAATAGCATCTACCTCTCAGGATTGTTGTGAGGATCAAATGAGATAATAATTGTAAAGCATTTTGCAATCCTTAAAGGGCTATATAAATCCTAGCTGTTGTTAAAGCAAGTAAGACAGTAACTAGCAAAGGAGAGATTTGAACCCAGCTCCCTGCCTCTAAATTTGGTGGTCTCTCCATTACACCATGATGCCCTCCTTACTCTATAAAAGGAAGAGGCTACTGAGAAAGAATCTCTAAGGTCTCGTCCAGTTCTATATTCAATGAAAATATTACTACAATGTTAATAAAAAAAATGTAAAAGCAATATATTTTATTGAGAAAATTATTTTGATCTACTAATAGTTAACTTAAGAAAAAGGTTTATATCCAAAAAAAGACTTGTGGAGCTTCAGAAGTGACAATTCGAATTATTTAGATCTTGGTGGGACTTATTATTTTGACTAATTTTATTCTAAAATTTACAGCTTTTCTTCCTTTTAAAGTAAGGTTCATTGCTGACATTACTTATCACTGATCATTAAGCTTAGCCTTTGGCCTTAGAGTCAGAAGGACCTGGGGTTAAATTCTGTCTCGTAACAGGCTGTGTGACCCTTGGCAAGTCATTTAATGGCTCTGAGCCTCAGTTCTCTCATTTATAAAATGAAATAATAGCACCTGCCTGACAAAGTTGTCATGAGGATCAAAGTGGGTAATATGGGTATAGCATTTCACAAACCCTAAAGAACTACATATATGATAGCTATTAGCTACTACTATAAATAAAAATAAAAAAGATGAGAAAAAGTAGAAAAGAGAGAAAAAGGGTAAAAATAAATGGACAAAAGTGAAGAAAGCAGAGGCACACACAGAGATTATCTTAGAGTAACTCAGAAAGATTTGGAAGAGAGTTGAGAGGAATAAGATTAGAAGAGAATTAACAATGATATTTATTTATGTGTGAAAAAGAAATTATCTGATCAGAAGTAAAAACCAAAAGAAAATGGGAAAGGATAAATATGATGTATCCATGAGAAGAAAGGAAATTTGCTTGTTGAGGGCTGAGGTCTGAAAGTTCCTAAATGTGCTATTAGGCATTGCCATCAAACTCAGATACCTCAGCTATTGTTCAGAGAAGCCTCAGGGTGTATAGAAAACAAGAGTCATGTGCAAAGCTAGAATCTAAGAGTCAAATTTCATAATCTGGATAATAATTACATAAAGAATTTTGTTTTTCTTTAGCATTCCAAAGAGTAGTAAGGAAGTGACATATTTTGTTCCCAACATGCCAACTGGAAGCAAGCAAACTATTCCAAATGAAGTTTAATTAAATTTAAAAGTTTTGGCAAATTGGGATCAAATCCAAATTTCAAAAATAGAGTATCATGTTTAAAAAAATTTTTAAGTAAAAAATGCTTATAACATTCCCATTTAAAATAATGAATTCACTGAAACTTTCATAAAATGCTTTTGGGATAAAAATTAGAACTGACCCCATAAAAATTAATGGAAAATAATATGCTTACCATAACAAGCGGCCATAATTTCTCACTGTAACATTATAGATTTCTTGTTTTTCTTCGTTCTGTAGTAATAAAATTGCCCTTGGCAAAAAAGAAATTTTAGAATAATCTACATGTAACAAGATTCTTTTCATCTTTACTGTGAGCTATATCCACTTACAAAGACTGGGAAAGGAAGTCAGTATGATTCTAGATCTGTGGTAACAGCAGCTGGGAAAGAGGCTATACAGAAGTAGAAAGCAGCATAAAAAGGTACTTAGAATGTGGCTTAATCATCGATCTCCATTACAGTTACCTAGACAACACTAAACCAGAATTGGCTATACAACCTCTTAAGCCAGCTAGAGGTTACTCCTTTAAACCGCTGCTCAATGCCCATCAATGGCATTCTCAGAGAGTACAACTAAGTGATTCTTTCTTTGATGGAATAAATGCATCTAACAAAGGGAATACTATAATACATATGAAGTTAAGGTAAAAATGATTTTTTTTTCCTTTTACTAAAGTGCCTCTATTGGGTACAGATATTCTTGTTAGCAAAAAGTTACATCCCTCTCATAATATATAGGTAATGTTCCTCAAAGGTTAGCGGATTATTTCAGGTCTTTTTGTAATATTATCTGGAAGGTACCTTTTGGTTCTCGTTCCACCTTCCCTGAGTGAAAAAATTCATTTTACAAAGCAGACTGGGCTATAGAGAAATATCACTTTCTATATATAAATTATAGATTTCCCTAAAAAGAAAATGTTTAAAATCATATAGTGAAATCAAGACCATACATGTATATGAAAACCCAACTTCCCATCTTTCCCACATTTAGAAATATGTTGACATATGATGAAAGATTAGGAAATTTTACAAAACATTTATTTATTTAGTACACACATTCTGATTGTACTAGGTGCTCTGATGATTGTTCATTAACTCCAATAAGGAAAAAAAAGAATATCTTTATTTCTCAATTAATTTTAAACACATACTTTACCTTTGGTATGCATCAGTTGCCTCTTTCTTCAGTTGTAGATATTCATTTAAATAACCCAACATTGTAAAAGCTGGAGCATAATTCTGAATTCTTTCTGAAAAACACAAATGCCTATACTTTATATGTGCCTCATGAACCCTTGGTGATTTCAGCAAAGACCCCAAATCACAGTTTTTTATATTAATTTTAAAAATTATTATCCCAGCGAGTCACTTCAGCTGCCATAAAATTCATAATAAACTTATCCAAAAGTTACAGTGCCACCACATAATTAAAAGCACCATCAAGATACCAACCTAACATTATCCTTAATATAAAATGTCCAGTTAATGCTTAATTTGTTGGACAATATGTAATAGTACAGTAATGGATATCTACACAGCACCTGAGACTAAAATTGCTCCACAAAAATTATCAGATTTGACCCTCACAACAGTCACTTAAGTATCACACATTTTACAGATAAGTGGTAACTCTAGAGATATTACGGGATTTGCCCAATTATATGCCTTGGCTAGTGGTGTCAAAGGCTGGATTCAAAACCACATCTAACCTGACTCCAAGTTCAGGGCTCTTTCCCCACTATATACTACAATACTTAGTTACATGATTTTAAAGTTTAAAACCGTTGCATTTTTATTTCTAAAAGCAACAATGTGAAACTCTAGCCCACATTAAAACCTGTCTATTAAAATCTGTCCTGTTTGGAAGGAAGCTCTGTTTTTTGGGCAAATCACTTTAACCTTCCCATGACTAAATTTAGCCACACTTTCCCTCAGAGGTTTTATTCCAACATGTCTAAAGAAGAAAAATTCTAATAGTAACGATGAATGCCAGAACTCAAACAAAAATTAAAGCATTTATCTGTGCTATACCTTATCTTTCTAAAGACAAAATACATTACAAAGACATTGCACTAAGGTACAATGAAGAAGGAGAAATGTATTTGTCATTGTAGATGTTGAAATATGTAATCCTATCTATCAACTCTTTATAATGCATAACTAAGAAAAATAAAATCTCAACTATCTAAACCTCTGTGAAATAGGTTATTCTGGGCATCTAACTTTCAGTAACAGCTGAGGATTTATTGCTTTCAGCTTTGCATCATTCTGTAAGGGAATCTTCTTAAACAAAGAAGATTTCCTATCTTTACAATCTTCTTAAATTTTACTCTCCTCCACATACTCCAAAAGCCATCAACACTGGTGTTCTTGTTTCTCACACAACACTGGCATCTCCTAATTCCTTGATCCCTGGCTGGCCCCCATCATGCCCAGAATGCTCCTTTTCGTGGCTTCCTCAACTCGGCTCAGATGGCACTTTCTGCCCAAGGCCTTTCCTTGTCTCCTCCACTGCTACTGTCATCCCTCTGAGATTACCTACCATTCAGACCACATACACCTTGTATGCACAAAGCTGTTTGCATGTTACCTCCCCCATTCAAATGCTTTTAACTTTGTAGCGCCAGTGTTAAGCACATGGGGGACGCTTAATAAATACCTGATGGTGATGATGATGTACTTCTTCATCTTCTAAAATAGCATATTAAAACTGCTATTGATGTCACAGGCTATCATTATGAATAGTTTATATTTTATAATGTAGTGCCAACATCAGGAGCTACTTCATTTCTTTGTGTGTAGGCAGGATAGTACAGAGGAAAAAATACATTTGCAGACATAGGATCTGAGTGCAAATCTAGATCTACCATACAGTGCCTGAGTGACCTTGGACAATTCATGTGACCTCTCTAGGTTTCAGTTTCCTCCTCTGTAAAATGATGAGCATGGACTAGATGACCTCTAAGGTCCCTCCTAGCTTAAAATTTATGACTCTATGATCCTAAGAAGCTCTAAAATTCCTGTATTTTGAGTTCTCAGTTCTACTTTTCTGTTTCCTCCCTTGTTATCAGACTGCCAAATCAATTCATCAAATATTTCTAAGTACTCAAGATAGGCAGAGCAGGGGGCTATTATTTCAGCCATTATTATTCAATAAAATCAGTGAATTACAGGTCCTCTCTCCAATTCTCATTCACTACAGACAGATAATCAACATTATCATTTGAAAATAGTGAGGCTCTCTTGAAAATAAAAACTATTTGGGGATAGTTGCTTGGGTACTTTTTTTTGTTTGTTTGTTTACTTGCTGGTTCTTGACTCCGTTCCAGGTAGGTGGTGTATTAAATTTTGTTTTACTCTGTTGGTAAAAGCAATTTCTAAGAAACATTAATTTTCCTCACCTTTAATTATTTTGTTGTTAAAAAAAATCAAATTTTATGTAATTTTAATTCCTTTTTCAAAGGATTACCAAGCCAATAACATATCAAAAGAATGACACATAAAATATTTGGATTTTAGCAAGGCAATTAACAGCATGATGCTTTTACGGATAACATAAAGCTATGTGCACCGAATGATAGGACAAGTAGGTTCAGGATTGGCTGACTGACTGAACTCGAGGCTGACTGACTAAATTCAGGGTATTAATTAATTAAGTAATCTCAACCATGAGAGATTCCTAGTGGAGTCTGGGCCTATTTTAATCAATTTTTTAATAAGTCACTTGGATGAAGGTCCAGTAGACACTTTTATCGAGTTTGAAAAAGACACAAAGCAGAGAAGGAGAACTAATAAAATGAATGAAACAATCAGGATACAAAAAAATAGTTTAAAGTTCAAAGTTTAAATTTAATAAGGATAAAGTTCAGTCCTACATTTTCTTTTAAAAAATCAACTGCATAAGTAAAAGACTGGGTGAGACAAAGGTAGAAAGTAATTCTTCTGAAAAAGAACTTTAAGTTCTAAGTGGCCAAAAGTTCAAAATGAGTTAACATGCAAAACAGCAACCAAAAAAAAAAGGCTAACTTCATCTTGGGCTGACTGAATAGAAGTGTGGTATACAAAGCATGGGAGGTGACAATCTCACTGTACTCTCATCTGGTCAGGTCACATCTGGAGTACAGTGTCTTTTTCCAGGTACCACCTTTTAGAAGAGACATTGAAAAGTGAAGCACATCCAAAAGAAAGATCAGGACTGGGAACACTCAAAACCATATCATAAAAAGACAGGCTGGAAGAACTAGGGATAGTTAACTTAGAAAAGAGATGCCTAAGAAGTAACATGAATGCTGTCTTCAACAGCTGAAGGACTTGCACATGAAATTCCCTTGTTTGTCTCTGATAGACAGAACTAACACAAATGAACAAAAGTCACAGGGAAGCCCATTTCAGAGCAGTATGACTTTGGGCAGGATAATAACCTCCCTAAAAACCAGGTTACTTATCTGCAAAATCAAATGAAAGGATTAGACCTAGGTGATTTGCAAGATCTTTTCTAACTATGCAATTCTATAATTATATGGATCACTTTTCAAAAAAAAAATAAGATAAAAACTAAATCAGCTGGCTAATATTATTATAATCGAACCAGCTAGGTGGCAAAGTGAGTATAGCGTTAGTCCTAGAGTCAGGAAGACCTGAGTTATATTCAGCCTCATACTCTTAGTAGCTGTGTGATACTGCACAAATCACTTAACCTCTGTTTGTCTCAGTTTCCTTAACTGTAAAATGAAGATAATAACAGCATCTATCTTGAAAGGTTGTTAAGATATAATGAGATACTCCTAGGGCTGTATCCCAAAGAGATCACACAAGAGGGAAAGGGACCCATATGGACAAAAATACTTATAGCTGCTCTTTCTGTGGTGGCAAAAAACTGGAAATTAAGAGGAGGCCCAGCAACTGGGGAATGGCTGAACAAGTTGTGGTATATGAATGTAATGGAATACTATTGTGCCATAAGAAATGGGGAAGATACGGACTTCATAATAACCTGGAAAAACCTACACGACATAATGCAGAGTGAGAGGAGCAGAACCAGGAGAACATTGTATACAACCACAGGCATATGGATTCTGTGATGAGTAACTTTGATAGACTTGGCTCTCCTCAGCAATACAAGGCTCAAAGAACTCCAAAGGACTCATGATGGAAAAAACTAGCTAAATCCAGAGAAAGAACTGTGGAGGAGGAATGCAGATTGAGGCAAACTATTTGTTCTCTTTTTTTTCTTTGTTTTTTTTGGTTTTGTTTTTTCTCTCTCATGATTCATTCCATTGGTCATAATTCTTCTTTGCAACTTTACTATTGTGTAAATAAGTTTAATGCAAAGGTTTATATAGAATCTATATCAGACTGCATGCCATCTTGGGGGGGAGGAGAGAAGGAAGGGAAGAAAATTTGAAACTCAAGAACATGTAAAACTATGTGTTGTAAACTAAAAATATCTAATTAGAAAAAAAGATATGAGATAATATTTGTAAAATGTCTAGCACAGTGCCTGATACACAGTAGACATGTCTAAATGTTTATTCTCTCTCCCAAACAGGCATAACTCAGATCCTTGAAAAAGAACAAATATTTAAAATATAGAAATTAATTTACAATTAAAGAATCTTCCAGCTATTTAACAGATATTTGTATGTATTACCAATGCAATACCCTTCTGTACGATGAAAGTAATGATATTTTTAATAGATGTTGCCATACCTAACACTCATAATCTCTCAATCACCTGGAATGAAAAGTTTTCAAAACAGAGACCTAGAAAGAAAATCAAAACCATGCTAGAAAAGGGAGAAGTTCATATTGCCCCCACTGTCCCGTCTGATTCTAAAGTTGTATTAAAGATGCTTTCAGTGAATCTACAAAAGATTACTCTGAATCCCAATATTTGCATTCAGTTACAAAAATCATTTTATTCATTGCTCTGCCATAGCTCACTAAGCAATAAAAATAAAAGAATAGCAAGACTGTACTGTCCCATGATCATCTATGAGTACTGCCAAAAGAAAGTAATACTTATAGTGGTAACTTAAAACTTTATAATACCTGTATACTTGCTCAAAACAACTTGTGCTGCTGGAATGGCATTCATCTGGAGGATGTTATAGCGATACAGCTCCGTTTCTCTGTTTGTCCTATCTTGTAATGTTGTACAGACCCAATATGCATAACCTATTGCTCCCTCTGTCTTTAAGGGGGAAAAAAAAGAGGTCTACTTAACTGGACATGGTGTTAGCAATCGAGCAATTTAAAACTATGATGTTAAACAATGTACTTCAATTAACTCCAGAAAATTTTCTAAATCTTGAAGAAAATAGTTCTCTATGAAACTTAATTGAATTTTTTATCAAGTTTCATCACTATCTGACACACCTAAACACAATAGCAATTTCCCGAACATAACTGGTCAAATTACTTAAAAGTTCTTTCTCTAATCCTGAATGCACAATAGCAGTCTTGAAGAATATACAGAGAGCAGTGTCCCATTAAGAAGAATGAATTTTCTTCTCTGCAGCTACAATTCAACATAACAGTACTAGCTGACTTATCAATAGTAATATTAAAATAAATTCATTTAAGAATTAGGGAGATCCAGGTGCACTCTCACAACACTCCCCAAAAAACAGGGAAAAAAAGTATTAGGGAGAAACGGAAAAGCCTTTGGACTTTATAATTTTGTTGTTTTTTAATGAGAATCTCCCTACATATGAGAATCGCTATTTTATCTATTAAATCGCAATATCTTAATAGCTAGAGACAAAAAATGAGAAGACTTTCATTTGATGATGATTGGCTATATTCCTATTAGGATAAAATTTTTAATCAATACTCACCACCTCCAATATTTTGTCATATTAAATTTCTACTCCATCATTTATTTTATTAAAAGCACAGTACTTGGTTTTTTCACTAATGAATGTAAAATAAAAATGCTAATTCTTACATGCATACTGAGTTCAGTAGTATGCCGAAAGAGATCCATTGTGTCATAACTTCCAACTGTCTCTGCAATAAGAGCCTACAGAAGGAAAATTAAGATTCTTAAACAAATAAACCTATTTTCTAAAATACAATGAAGATATAATTGGAATTTTCATCTCTTACCTGCCCAATCCAACACATTAAGTAAGATGGATCAAGCGACTGAGCAACCTTGAAGGCTTCATGAGCTTGCTATAAAAGTACACAAAAACACCATTAAATAATTATGTTTCACTTTCCTGTAGGGACTAAATATAGTAATAACCATAACACTAAAATGAAGTAGTGAGTTAAGCAAAGCATGTCATCAAATTTGCTGTTATTAGGGAGAAAAAAAGCCCAACTTTGTCCAGAACCATCTTTGTTTATAGCAAACACTGTCTGTTTTATACTCTTTAGTTCCCAAGGTGATTTTCATTCATAGTATACAGATACCCTGGTTCCTGGACCAAGACTCAGGTTCACTCACGAGAAAACATTTAAGTACCCAGAGTACCAAACTATAAAACAGTCCTAGCCCTCTCCATCAGCCACTGATTTCTTCCTCACCTTAAACTTTAAACAGAGGGATTAAATGAGTCTATATCCTTTATTTCCAAACTAACTGGAATGGCAAATGTTAACAATCTGGTTTATGAGCTAAAGCAGACCCTGTGAATGCACAATACCATCTAGAGATTTGTGAGAAAACTTGCAAATATGACCGATTAACACTCCAGCTATTTTAGTCTCTGATTTTTCTCATGGGTAAAAGCTCAAACATGCCAAATCAAGTAGTGGCTTTGTAGAGGGATTAACACCTGCTGAAGTCAAGAGCTAAGTAATCCAAGTAAAGCTGGCTGAAATTGAAGATGGCTGAATTTATAAAAATACTCTTCCAATATTCTATTCTGCACTTCTTCCTAACAAGACCTCAGTAGGCCTACTTTCACCTACATTTCAATATGAATAAAAATTTATAAAATTACTGTCACAAATGAAAGACACACTTCAAGAGAACAGACTTTTTCCCATGAAACAGTAAAGAAAAAATAAATAATACTTTTAATGTATTTACAGAACAACAAGACTGTGTCTAAGATTGACCATAACATCAACATTACAGCATTGCTTCAATTCATCCGCTACAACAGTTCTACTCTGATGCCTCATGAAGACAAAGAGATGGCCCCTGATCACATTAGTGAAGCATAAATTCTGGTTAAGTCCTACCAGTTGGAAGTTTTATGTGCAAGCCTGGTGCTTGACTCTGTTGTCTGAGAAGCAAGTTCAGAAAGGCTTATCATTAACCAAAGATGATAAATATTTTGGTGACAGCACCTCACTCTATGAAAAGGATAGAGCCTACATCCACGGAGGATGTACCTGCACCCAGTGAAATCATAGGTCTTTTGAAGTATAAAGCACTGAAGTGTCACTCCACCAATTAATCTTTATCAAGTACCTTACCAGGTACATGTTTTGTTTTTGTCAAGACCTATGATTTCATCATTGTAGAGAGCATCCCTGCAGATTAAGAAATACATAACTTAAAAAATAAATAAATAAATAAATAAAAATTAAAAAAAAAATTTAAAAAAAGAAATACATAACTTGGAATTGTCTGGGACATTGAGAGGCTAAGTGAGTTGCCCTTGGCCACTTCTCCTCTACACTATGCTATACATGATACTGTACAGGTGTATTATCACTGAAAAAACAAATCCCAACCGGGTCCATAAATAGTACAAACATCATGAAGTATTTATTGATATTCAATTTATAAACAGAAACTGCTTCTAGGTATTTAACATCTACCTCCCCTTGGTGCCCCTGAATAAAGAAAATTTTACCTCAATATTTTCATTTGCTAGATATAAAACTCCCAAGTTTGTCCATGCAATAGCATTCTGTATAAAAAAAGAAAATTAAGCTGCTTTGCTATATGGTTTTCTCAGGAAAACAAAAATGAAAAACTCTGGAATACTCTCAAGTGATGATTGCACTTACAATTTGTTCAGCCTGAATTGATTTGATGAAACAGTGTTGAGCAAGAGCATAGTTTCCAATGCCTGAAAAATATGGGTTTTGATTTTAGTGAGTTTTATGAACAAGAACAAATAATTCTCTAATGTGATTGAGTATTACTTAATTCTTACCACTGTGACAAGCAACCACACCAAGGGCATTCCAATACAAATGGTTATTACTATCCAGTCTCACTGCCTTTTTCAGACACTAGAAAGACAAAAACTTACATTTTATTTCTTGGAATTACTTGCAGTGAAATTGTCAAGATCAATGGACTTTTATTTGCAAATATCAAGATCCTTGTTCAATATAGCAAGCTGACTCCTAAGAGTCTCAATAACATACATGTAAAGATTTCTCCAGTAACTCTTTAAGTTCATTCACACAGCTTCCTGTTTCTGCTAGATCCTGTGCTTGACGATAATAATTAATTCCAAGATCACACCACGTATTAGCTGTAGGCATCAGTTTTAATGCTCGGCCATAGCACCTACAAAAATATAAGGTGATTTTATTTTAACAACAGAGCATCTTATTTAAATCTATATGTTGCTTGCTGACAACACTATGGTTAAATTACTTTCCTCTAAGACTGGCTATCAAATTTTAAGCATACAAACTGAAAACAACTTTCCTTTCTGTTAACAACCCAGAAACTACAAAGGAAAAGTGGAATGCTTTATCACTTGCAATCACACCATTACAGTTTGGCTTAACTGCTTTTCAAGAAGTACTTTAGGGAAGGATTTGTTTGGGTATTTGTTGGAAAGTGTTTGTTGTATCAAAACAAAATACAGCAATAAAAAGTAAAATATTTTGAGACATAATGAATAAATTAGAGGCAGTGGTGGAAAGAGAGCAGGTCTTAAAATCAGGAAGACCTAGGTTTAAGTCCTGCCTCTGACATATATTGGATTAACCTCAGTTCTCCAGGCAACCCTCTCATAATATAAATTGTAAAGCAGGTTCAAATCTCCATAGCTAAAGGGAACTTTCTCATCAGCAGTTCTCTAAACCAATAAAATCACAAGTCTGGGCCAAAAAATTAATTAATTACCTTCCTCCTAGATGGAGAAGCTCATGTTTCTTCAATATTTGTTTCCCTTCTTTCTGACCCAGAAGGACTCCCAGAACATTCACGTTCACTTTAGATGGTGAAACCGCATGTAAACTGGTACACGCATCTCCAATAAGCTTCCAAATACAAGAAACATCAGATCGATTCTGGAGAGCCCTAAAAGGAAAAATGCAATTACTTTAAAATATTTCCCAAAATATCAAGTTTTCTTCTCTCCTCATCACTTAAAAAGATAGTACATATATAACAGAGTGACTTCTTCCATTAGGTGCTGTGAATATTTTATTGAGAGTTCACTTCTTCATTTGAGTAAAATTACCTCCTGAGTACATTATATTAAGGACTACCCAAAATTATATCTGTTTATTTCCTCTATAATTCTTTCGGTAAAAGTGGCAGGAAATCTGCCTTATAGGCAAAAACCAATAAATTTTCCAGAACGATTTATTTCCAATATTAGATTTTTAAAGAAGTTCTTAAAGAACTTAATGCTAGGCTCTATTACAGCAGTAAACAAGGATTTTGCCTCTAATTTTTTTCACTGTAAACTGAAATATGCTGATTGCCGCACAGTGCCACAGAAGAACTTTCCCTGAATGGAAGAGATGTACCACAATGTCATGGTATATATTCATCTGAATGCAGTGGAACAAGAGACCTCTGCTATGAGACTCAGAGTATCAAAATACAAAAAAAAAAATCCTGTTTTCTATTGTTATTTCTACCAGTAAAGGTAAATAAATTCAAAAGTAAACAGAAATGCTAAAGGAGAAAGCTAGTCCCTTTCAATTAAGCAATTACCGCCATCCTCAATCCCCCATTTCTTGAGGAAAAACTGATTTGTGAATAAAAACAAGGCAATTTAATCTACAAGAGCCTAGGCAATGAGATATTGCAAACAGCTATGGTACTGGCAGATGGACAAGCAGATGGAACATTTTTCATAGCCTTTTCTGCTGATGGAGTCCAGCCAAACAACATTTTTCACTGATTTCCTGAGAAGTAAGACAAGCTATAGCTGTCATGACTGGAAATCTACTGCGAAGATCAGCAGAAAAGAAGATTGGAAGCTCTTTTGTCTAAGTTTCTAAAATTGATAACTTGAAAACAAAAAAGAGATCAAAGAACAAAGAGAAACAGAAGAAAAGAGGGAACAACAACCTTATCCTCCTTGGAGACCAAACAGATTTGATATCAATACAAATTTCACTTCTCTTAAAAGTCTTAATTCTATAGCACTAGATTTGGTGTCAGAGGACCTGAATTTGGGTCTAAGCTCTTCTACTTCTTACCTATATAATCTCAAACAAAATTTAATCACTTCTCTGACTCTTAATTTCATCTAAGAAGTTAAAATTCAATTACCTAATTCATATGGTCATTTTGAGTCTCAAATGAAATAATCTATATGTAAAAGTGCCTGGTTAATGATAAATTACTACAAAATGTGAATTATTATTTCCTTTTTAGCTAATTAGAGAAAATAATGCCTTCTGAACTGCATAAAGTAATTTTTGCCTAATACATCTTTAACTGTTAACAATAAAAAATTTAGGCTATCAGAAAAAAAAAAATTGAGATTAAAATTAAATTTAAGTTTAGCTTTATAGAAATATACCACCACCACATAAAATTATTAAGCATATTACCTGTCGTAGCATTACACCAGCTACTATAAAGAGCAAAACTGCTCTGCTACAGTAGTGAAAGAGAGAGAAATATAGCTAAAGGAGTTTCAAAATTCCCATTAAGCATCCTTCCAAGCTGTGTTCTCCTCCTATCCTATTTCTCCCTTTGTTCCAAGGAACAACGATAATTAACAAGTTAGACAAGTGTCAGGGTGAAGTTTTCCCTAACCTCTTATGCAGACTCTTTGTTGCTCTACTCAAATAAGTAATTCTGAAGTAGAACAGGAGGCAAAAAGTAAAAATAAGGAGAGGGAAAACAAGCAAATAAGAAAAAGGGAAAGATGAATGTTTTCATATATACGTGTGTGTGTGTGTGTATACATACATGCATATATATCTGTATATGTGTGTGTGTGTGTGTATACACACACACACACACACACACACACATATACATATATAAATGCAAAAGGGAGCTCCAATGGTTTTCATTAATGCCTCAAGGAAGTTAGGTGGCACAATACATAGAGTGCCAGGGGTGCAGTCAGGAAGACTCATCTTCCTGAGTTCAAATCTCACCTTAACAGCAGTGTGATCCTGGGCAAATCACTTAACCCTGTTTACCTCAGTTTGCTCATCTGTAAAATGAGCTGGAGAAGGAAATGGCAGTATTTTTTCTAAGAAAAACCCAAAAGGGGTTACAAAGATTTGGGCACAACTAAAAACGACTGAACAACAACAAATGTCTCTGAAGTTTTATATTCTCAATGTAGACTTTTTTAAAGTCTTCCACAAAAAAATACTAAATCTAGCCTAACCACTGAATCAAATATTTCTATCTGCCAAATACAATCCAAATCTTTCAGATTCCCTTCTCTTACAGGACAATAATTTAGAATCTCTTTTCTACCCATTTCGCCTCGTGATTTAAAGCCTGATATAATTTCTCAAAAAAAAAAAAAGATTCCTCTTTCTAGCTGTAGAATAGAAAAACAAAATGAAATTAAAAGCATATTTTACAATATTAGGGATATATTCCTGTTCTATGGACTCTTGAATATAGTGCTACCCCACATGGCTCAGAAGTTCCTAACGCAGTAAGCACCAACACTGCTACCTTGTAGCATGGAGGCTACTAATGAATGTACCAAAAGCTGTACTACTACCACCAGAGATTTAAAATTTCCAAATGCAAATTCCTCCAAAAATGGAAAATGTGATATGTATCTTTCAAGGATCTGTGACTTTATACTGGCTGGTATTCCCTTTAACAATAGCAATCACCACCCTGGAACCCAAGAGTGTTTTCAATTACATGAAAAGTAGTCTATCACAAACAGAGAATGCATTTTTTATGCTCGACTATGTGGGGCAGAACCAGGACTGAAAGAAGCAAAGAAGAAAATCTAGGCATGAGGTAAAAATAAACGTCCTAACAATTAGAGCTATCCAAACACAGAAATGGCTGCATTAGGAGGTACTATGTTACACTTTAGTTAAATATGATGTAGAGGGGACTGTTGTTCAGAAAACATGGTCTGAGATCTCTCACATCTTAGATGCTGTGATTCTAGAAAGCCTTAGTTCGTGGTTTCAAGAGTTGCTAAAGTTTAAAAAAACTAATCATCTGGTGGCCAAACTTGTAGCAAGGAAACCCTGAATTTAGCTAGTTTCAAACTTAGGGTTTTTCCCATGTAGTAGGATTCACCAGAGCTTGTGTCCCACTGGTGTATCCTTCAAGAAACCAGAGTTCCTTCTATACCATAATGCAACTATGCCGACCATAAGAGAAAAATAAAATTTTAGTAAAGAAATGTACATAGCATATGTGATTTATTCTATAATATGCTTATTTGGTAAGACTGAAAATATGCACTCTATCTGCACATATCTGACAGACTACCCATAAAATTATTGGTCTCATGTCATTACTCTTTACACTAGAACTCAAGCCAAATGCAACTATTTCTGGCATAAAAGATAATTGAACAAAGTTAAAATTCAAGATAATCAAACCTATCTTTAAGGAAACTATACAAGTGAGAATATATATGAAAGTATTTCACAATAAGACTGCAGACAAATAAAAGCATTATCATTTAATAGTTCAGAGGTAGCACGGCAGAGTGAACAGTCACGAAGACTGAGTTCAAATCATGTTTCTGACACTTACTAGCTGTGTGACCATGGGCAAGTCACCTCTCTGAGCTTCAGGCAGCTCTCTAAGATTTATCTACTAAGTTAAAGATGGGCCGAGATCTTCATCAATGTGGGAACTCTCCACCGACAAAATCAGAGATCCTTGATGTACTGACATATTACTATAGTTATCAGATGATTCTAAAACCAAAAATATACATATTTAAATTGGATTACTAAGGAGTTGTTTTTTAAGAGGTCCTTTTAAACATTTATTAAGTGCTTATTCTATGCAGGTCACTGGACTTTTTAAAAATAGGAACTAAGCTAAAATAGCTCCTTCCCTTCTAGTTTCTCTTTAGAATATCTTAGTAAAATATTATGAAAATGCTTCACAGTTTTGGAAAATATAAAATGCTAAATGAATCCCTAAACGCTGCAATGTTTTTTTAAGGGCAAGATAGAAAGTTTAAAATCTCTTAAAATAATTCGAAACAAAACATTTTCCTGTACTTTTCACTTTATGTTGAGATTAACCAAAGAACTATTGCTTTATTCCAAGTTAAAATAGTAATTTTGTTGTCTCATCCTAAACCATAAATTTATTTTCTGGACATCGAGTTTAACTGAAATTTTAAAAAGAGACAAATAGCAAGATTAACTCAAGCAACTCCTTACACACCAAGTAAAGTAATCCAAGGCTTGTTCAATGTGGTCCACAGCTTTCCCATCAAGGTAATCAGTCAGCATTCCTTTTGCCATCATAAGGTGACACTCACCAAGACCTGAAAGCAAGAAGTGTGAATTTAAATGTAAGTTTTCATGTAAAACAGTAGCATTAATTTCACTGCCGACTCATGGAAATTCTGAACACTATGGTGGTCATAATCACAGGAGACTTTTACTTAAATATACCTTCTAGAAAATTCAAGACAATGCCATGATTTCTGCTTAATGTAGTTTTTAAGGTTTTTTTTTTTTGTAGGAGCCCATATCCGACTAAAGAATGTCAGATGTGAGTAAATGTATGCAATAGCATCAGTAATTATAAATATATACATACATATATAAAATTTAATTTACTCTTTCCTTTAATGTATATACCTTTATTTGAAATATTACAAAGTAACAAGCCTTTCCAGAATTATAGTAAATGACGCTGATGTGAAAGCCAAAGCCTAAGTTAATTCTGATCTGGTTGTCTTCCATTCAGGGAAACAAAGAGAAAAAGAACAGAGAGTATAAAGAGGACTTACTTTAAAAAAAAAAAAAGTCAAGCTTATTCTATCAATCAAAATTCTAGATTATACATAGTCTGCTTTACTTTCTGTCCAAATTTGATAAGAATTTGTATCATATGCCTCTGGAAGTCTTAAAAATAAAGAGACAAGCTATTGCTGAAGCTTAATACAAAATATCAAGTCCTGCAATTTTTGAGGTATGACTATAAAGACAATATGTAATCAGTTTAACTTTGAAGATGTTACATTTAAGATGTTGATGGACTACCTAGATGGAAACTTTATTTGAATCATAAGAAACAGAGTTGTCTATGTCTGAGTGTTCCACCATAAACAATTGCATTTGCTATATCAACTCAACATAATAAACAGGCAAAAGTCTTTAACATCAATTCTTCCAGTATGTGAAGTGGTTTCCCTAGGAAGCAGAGGTTGGGGTACAAAAGTAATACAATTTAGGGTAACTACATCAGGATAGGATTTTACTATACATAATTATTTGTTTCTGACTAGTAAATGCTATTTGTTGATTATGGAAATCCTTTTCAGATTAGAACACAGTAAAGGTAATGTCTAACTTTCTAAATGAAAGCTTACTGCTTAGTAACACAAAAATTAGTGTTGCAATTAAATAAAATGTAAAAGTTTACCTTTCAGAGCAGGTACATAATCTTCTTTCTTTTTTATGATCTGTTGATACTGAGCTACAGCCTCTTTGTATTTGCCTAGGACCTGCTGTATTGCTGCAACCTTAAATACACTGTAGATAGATTCTGGGTTCAATTCACTGGCTTTTGTGAAGGATTTCAGAGCTGTGGTATAGCCACCTCTACTCAAGTAGGCCTCTCCCAATGACTCCCAGCAGTTGAAGTCCTTTGGGTCTGCTCTTAATGCCGCCTGTAAACTAACGATTTTAAGAAAAAGTTTCATAATAAAAGAAATGGTAAAGGAGAATGTAAGTAAAATATTAACACACCAATTTTAAAAATTATAAATTTGGCTAAATCTCATATATTCATATACTCTAAATGTAATTTAGAATGACCAGGTTAGCAATGCAAAAACTTTTCCACAAAGATCTCCCTTCACAAGCTTGACATTTTATATCCAATGATGCTCCAGCTTTCTGACCTCTCAATAGGAGGATTTATCCAGTTTCGTTTACCTTGTTTTTCAAATCCTCACCTTTCAATATATAGAATTCTAAAACACTGCAACAGGATTAATATCCATATTTTAGGCTAACCATTATTTTTAATGCATTTATTTCATCACATTTCAATATTTTAATGAGCAATTCCTCCACACAAGTGTTCAGAATTTTGAGTAATGGAAGAAAACAATAATCACTTTACCTCCAAATAAAATCTATTACTCTGTAGGCCAGATTAAGCAAAATGACAAGTGAACTTGTGATCCAACTATGCAAAGATCTCACTTAAACAACTTGCTTGAAAAATACAGTGAAGAAAAATCCTCACATGATGAACATAAACAACAAAAATTTACTGAGTGTTTTTTATGCATATGACATTAGGACCTTGATGCTACCACCATAGCCCCAATATTCCACATAGGGTCTTAAATACTTACAAATGATGATCTCACAAAATTGTCTGAATATGGTACCACTTACTCAGCCACTGCTTGAGAATGCTGACCAGCTTTCAAATAGTACAGCCCTCTTCTAAGCCAGGCCCATTTTGCTGTCCCAGCACTTGCCTTTTCAGTTACTGTTGTTAAGATAATCAAAGCAGTGTCCTAATAAAAAAAAATCAGTCATATTTTTTAAAAGAAAAATACATGTGTACAACTCTCAAATGTATTCCTATGCTAAATAACATATTTTTCACATCTTTCCAAAAATTTTATGTTGATATGCTATTAAAATAAATAGCTACATCAAGGTCACGGTAAAAACATTCCGATGAGATGAATTTATAGCAAAATGAAGACAACTACAGCTGTTCAAATTAGAGTATGTAACTATACCAAAGGCACTGTGGGGAAAATGGTTAAAAGGCAAAGAAGGAAAGATACCATATCCTCGAGCTCCACACTTAAGTCAGCTGCAGCAGCTCCAGATTCTTCATCTGTTTCATCCAGTTCAAAAGCTTTTCTGTAACACCCCCGGGCTCTGCTCTTATCTCCAACGACCTCTCTGTAATAATGTCCTAAGTAGCGGAAAACCTCGCCCATGTACATGTCCAGTTTTGCAGCCTTTAAATAAAAAACACATAGAAAGAATATAAATAGTATATTTGGAAGTGTCATTTTCAAAACATATGTGCAAAAGAGATGATAGTAGTAATCTTTCAATGTAAAATAGCTGATTAAATGTCTTTTTATGAAGGACTGATTTAAAGCAAGCATAACAGCTATTCCATGATGATAAGAAAAGGCAAAGTCAACAAAATATTGGTTTTCCTATATATGTTACAACAGTTAACTAGATTTTTAAAAATTCTAAAATTATGACAACTATTCTGCTTTCAAGAAAAGAATGCAAGATTTCACAGTGTTAAAAAGCAATCAAGGAAAGGGTTTGGTTTCAATTCAGAAAATTAAGGAGTTAAACAGGACAGCAGAAAGATCATTAGGAGAGGAGTCAAGAGTCTCAGTTTGAGCTCTAACTAGTCGTGTGATCAAGATCAAATTAAAATCTCTCAAGGCCTTAGCTTCTCATCTCCAAAATGAGAGGATAAAGACCCTCTCCTAGGTCTCTTCCAGTGCTATAATTCTATTGCTCTAAGGTAATTAGACTAGTAAAGCAATATTATTATGGACAAGACATTCTAAAAGCAACATTTGGTGGGGGTGGGGAGGAGAATGGTTAATTCTCAGTTTCCTTCAGTGAATTTCTTTTAAAAAGCACTTTCTTTTCTTAATACTTAAAATTTCTTCAAAAGTCTGTCACAACAAAGCATTATCAAAAAACAATGAAACAACTACTGTGTTGTTTGGCTTTGCTTTACTGTGTTTTTTTTTCTTTCCTTTTTTAAATCTTAATTACAGGGGAAGGCTTGACTGGAGGAAATATATTCAAAAATAAATGAATATAAAGAAAAGGACTACAATTTTAAAAAAAACAATCATGAGAGATGCAACATATATTTGTATCATATAAAGTGGAAATAAGTATTTTTTTTCACCTTCAAAAACTGGGTAAGAGCTTTCGTTTTGTCTTTTCTTGTATCTTCACTCATAAACCAGTATGTTAGTCCAAGATAGTAATAATAATCAGCAACCTCAGCTTCTCTGTCAAGAGCTCTCTGAAACCTGAGAAGGAAAAAAGTGAGGTTATAGAATGTATGTTTAGACATTCTTGACTTTGTGAATGCCTGCATAAATTTTAGAGTGCCAAATAAACCCAACACATTATTTTTGAAATTAATTTAGGCCTAGTAAAATAATATGTTTTTAAAGGGAAAAAATGCTTTAAAAGCATACTGATACTTTGGCACCCAACCTGTGCTAGGTAATAAAGACATATACAGGATCCTTACTTACTGAACACATTATGATAACTTGATTAGACATTAAAAAGCTACAATGAATGTGGTATTTTAATTGTGTTAGATATATGTGAAATAAAATTATCCAAAAAACGGCAGAGAACTTTAGAAAGAATTAATTTGTACAAGCTTGGATATTACAACAAATTCCAAAATTTTAAACTGGTCTGTATGCTGTCCATGTATCCGTACCCTTTCTCTGCCTCTGGGTAGTCCTTTCTGGTAAAATGAATCAGTGCCTCCAGGGCATGGACTGCAGCTAGATTAGGGTGAGAGGAAAGGAGTTCTTCCACAATCTACAAAGAGAAATATACTATTAATTCCATATAACTGCTTCTACAGCTTTTAATTTTTAAAAACTTAATTTTAATTAAAAACTTACCTTTGAAGTTTTATCAGTTAAGCCTTTGTTTAGATAAGCAAGACCTTTGAGAACTAAAAGCTCTGGAATATTATTTGCATCTGAGACCTAGGAAATAATTTTAAATTGTTGTTAAATCATTTATTACTGATTTTTTTTCTTTTCATACACCAGCACAATTTGTTGCTTAAAGAATGGCAATACTAAAACATAAAAGCCACAAAATTATAGTGTAGAAGCCCAATGGCAACTGGTTAATTCTCAGTTTCTTTCATGCTATTTCCTAGAGAAATCTTTAATGACTTAAAATACTTCAGAACTATACAAAAATTTTTTTCAAAATTCAAAAAATTGAATTCAACAAACATTTGTTAAAGAGTTACTATGAGTAAAAGCCATCATATTAGGTGCTGTAAAAACAAAGTTAGCACAAGACCCATAGCTCTTTCTTCTAAGGAACTGATAACATACTGATAAAAATATAGTATACATGAAAGGGAGACAAATCCATTCATACCAAGGTAAAATAAGGGCCAAATGTTGACTAATTTATTCTCAAATTTTAAGAAATTAGATAGAATTTTATGATATATATTACATCAACAAATCAAAAGTGATATATATTATGATAGAATTTGATACAATGATATAATCACCTTTAAATATCAAGAAAATTTTTAAACAAACTCCTCAATGATCTTAAAGCTCTCTTTTGCTAACAATCTTTAAGGATAACGTATTTACTACTCACATTTTTATGCCATTTTCTGATAAGAATGCTTTCAAACTAGAACACTAAGAAATTAGTGTGGTCCCTTAAATTCAACTTTCTTTTCTATGAAGTTATTAAGTTGCATGTCTGCAGAGAATCATCATTAATAAAAAGTCACTTGTGTATCATCATGTTATTCTTTTCAGTAGGTACAAGATATGTTCTTTAGGGGCAGCTAGGTGGCACAGTGAGTAGAGCATCGGCCCTGGAGTCAGGAGGAACTAAGTTCAAATCCGGCCTCAGACACCTGACACACTTACTCGCTGTGTGACCTTGGGCAAGTCACTTAACCCCAACTGCCCTGCCTTTCCCTCTCAAAAAAATAAATAAATAAATAAAGCATTAACACATCAAAACCTCGAACGTGTTCTAAAATGTGATAACAACAGACAAAAGAACAGAAAGAAAAAGAACTTGTACTAGATAGAGCACATTTGTCTGAGTGTTATTTAGTCACTGTTCACATTTACTAATAAATTATGTTCCAATTTTTGAACCAAAAAGTCAAGCAGATGACTTGAGAAAACCAAAAGTAAGAAGATTGCAATGTAAGTCCTACAGATCTGGTACTGTACTGGGAATACATACTTTTCAAGGCAAAGTTTTTTAAAAGGGAAAGATTTGACTGATGAGAGCCATGAAAAATTGAGGGGAAACCTCTTAATACCTGATCTACAGTGGCAATTGCTTCTTCTGAAGAGTCATGATCTGAAAGCTTTATTAAGGCTTCTGCTTTCAAATGAAGGCAGAGGTTCTTCTGATGAAGACTTCTACCAGGTGCACTGAAGTTTTCTATTGTCTTCAGAGCTAAGGAAATATAAAAATAAAAATCTGAATCTTCTCTAAGGTGGGCTTTAAAAAAGTTATTAATAAACTTAGATGTATGTTTCAAGAGAAGCACAAATTACTAATATAGCACATGCGAAAAGCGTGGTTACTAGAGAAAGCAAGGAATTGGGAATCAGGAGGCTGTGGGTTTGAATCTGGCTCTAGTACCAACTACCTACATAATAACCATGTACAAGTTAGCTGACTCATTAAAAGAGCTGTTCAGAGGATCAAATGAAATTACATAGGTAAAACGCTTTGCAAACCTTAAAGAAGCATAGAGATGCTAGCTATTATTAACTTCTGCTATCATCTGTAAATGAAACAACAAAATCAGATAGTCTCTAAGTTCCTTTATAGCTCTAATCCTATGATAATGTATAACTAAAAATGAAATCTTCACTGAGCCCAATAAGAAAATACCTGAAATAATGACAGAACTATACCAAAATATGCTATATTCTCTATCAATAACTAGGCATCTCAGAATACTGACAAAGATAACTTACTAGATAGCTAAGGCTTATCCTACCACCCCATATCAAAATGACTTGTCACAACTGGGCTATAAATTACATTCAGTACGCCTTCTATAGGTTCCTTAGCGGAAGAAAAACAGACAAGTATAGAACTCAGGGACCTATTCTGGTCCAAAGACACAGCAAAGAGCATCAAGGTTCCCCATCCCTCCCTTATTTCAGTTGATGCCATTCTTGGAATCATACCTGCTCCAGATCTCCCTAGGATTTTCCTTTGCACCCTTGGAGCAAATCAGAACCTTTGATGACGTCCTAAAAGTCAGCAACATATTCTCCTAAAGTCCATCGACCGCAGTCTCAAAATTCTGAACGCAAAGAACCCTTCAGGAGAACCTGTCAATCTTTACTGACAGGTTTTGTACCTGAGAACCTATCAGATGATGGCTAAAGATTTATCTCACACAAACACTTAAGAAATCTTAATTCTACATTCTAAAAAACACAATAAAACAGTGCAGTAATGATTTTTGCAGAAATTATTTTTCTCAAAATTAAAATAAAAGCTGACATTTATGTATACAGTGTTTTCAATTTTGCAAAGTGTTTTACGTACATTATCTCAACTGACCCTCACGACAGCCACATGAAGAATATATGAAAGGTAATATTGTCCCCAACTTAAATGAGTTATGTACAGTGTTTTGCAAACCTTAGAGTACTATATAAATGCTAGCTATCAATATTACTACTCCTACTGTTGTTATTGTTATTTTACTAATAAGGAAACAGGATCAAAGAGTAACTTGTCCATGGTTACACGTCTAAGTGCAAGAGGTCAGGTTCAGAGCTGGGTTATACTAATCCCAAGTTTATCCCTACATCCAATTCACTATGCTACCTTTTGTACTGCCCTTGAAACAAACTAGGTGAGCAACCACTGTATCTCAATTGTAAGATTTCAATAAAACTATTACCTTGATTGCAGGAAAGTATAGCTTCTTTATAGCGATGCATTTTCATTTGGGTCTCTGCCAGATGATACCATCCTACTATGCAGACACTGCTTGATTTTAATCCTAACAGAACACAATAATCATAAACTCAGGATTATTGGTGACTGAGTTATACAACAAGCAACTTGAGCCTACAGCAATGACAACAGCCTTTACGAATTTTAAAGCAATTTGAATCACTGGACAGCAATGGCTTACATACACACACACACAAAATATGTGTGTAGGTAGAAATATATGCATATACAGGGATAGGTGTGTATGCACACACACACACACACACACATATATATATTTCATTAATAGGAAGGATTATTAAAAGTAAAAGAAAATTAGCTTCCTTTGTGTATTTTCAGCTTGGAACAGTCATGTATGTGTCACATATTATACAAAAGATCATAGAATCATAAATCTAGAGTTAGAAAGGACTTCTAAGAGAAAATATTCCAATGCTCCCATTTTACAGATGAGAAAACTGAGCCCCAGGGAAGTTAAATGACTTGCATGAGGCCACATAAATTCTAAGAGTTAAAAGTGAGAGTTTAACCCAGGTTCTCTGACTCCAAATCTATTGTTTTTCTACTGTACAATGCTGAATCCTTGAGAGGTAACAGTAAACACACTTTAACAGTTCATTCTAAAATATTTTTAGTACTGTTCTGCCATTTCCTCCTGTTGAGTTGTCCTTTGGGGGCTTTCTTGCCTCCTCTGTCCTCTATCTATGGGAAAGGCTAAGGCACACTGCAAGAAGGAATGATGAGGGTTTCCAGCAGCTTCCAGACTCTCAACAGACAATATTTTTCCAAAATGACTAACTTTCATTTTTCTCTACGCAGAATAAAAACTGAATCAGAAACAGCTCCTGGAGAAACAAAGCATTACGCAGAATTCAAGTTAATGTCCAACACTGGGTTCTATGGCAGGGCAAGGCCCATACTAAGGACACAAAGACAAAAACCCTGCAGTCCCTGACCTCAAGGAAGTAACATTCTATCAGATAAGCTTATTACTTGTCCAGTAGAAAAACTAGCATGTCCAGGAAAAATTAGCATATTAGAGAAATTCCACAAAAGTGGAATGTTAAAAGTACTTCCAAAACCCTTTGCTTTTATTTTGTTCTATAAATAAAACATAGCCAGAATTTTTTAAATGTATGAAAGAATAAATGAGAAATTGAGTTTTTTCTATCCAAAGTTCTTTCTATCCAAAAACAGAAAAAAACTAGACTTTGCCCAGAACTGCTAATTTGGAATAAATTTCAACTGATGGCTTATACAAAAATGTAAAGGTTTTTATATGCATCTAGTTTTCAGATGATTCCAACATAATTATTTTCAAGAAAGTCAATAACCTGATTAACTTTTATTTTTTATATATTGTGATTACTATATTACTAGATACCCTTATTACTATGTCTGAATATGCAGAACTCATAGTTTCTAGTATATAAAATTGGGGACATTTTTGCTCATTTGTGAAATAAAGTAGTTTGAATATATATTTAAATTTACTTTATGAGAGCTTTTATTTTCTCAGAATAGCAATTAATGCCATTGCATCAATATATTCAGAACCTGTGGCTGCATTCATCAGTGAAGAGTGCTACCATCTATAATAGAGAACTGCCTGAAGCTCAGAGATGTTAAGTGATTGTCCAGGATCGCCCAGTTGCTTCTATCAGAGGTTGCACTTTTAACACAGGTCTTTTTAGCATCCTCTGTGATAGGCTTCCACTCTCAACCCTGCTGGCAAGATGCTTTGAAATGGTTGCCTAATTGTTTCTTATGGATTTTTCTCTCTCTACCTATATTTTAAGTTCTTTAAGGGCCAACACTAAGTACTTAAAAACTGAATGAGTATCACTTTAAGACCACAATTGAACTACTTATTTTACTTTATGCATTACATATTTACCTTCTGTTAAGTTTTTGGCAGCATCTTCATATTTTTTGTCTTGTAGTGCTTTTATGCCTAAGCCAATGAGGCCAGGACCACTTTCTGAGTTCTTCTCCACCAGTTGGTAACAGTACTGCAGAGCTTCATCAGTGAAACTTCCTGGTATAAAGGAAAAATATAATCTAATTCATATGCAAGAAGTTTTTAAGTTCCAGCTCTATATTAGTTTTTAAAAGCTAGATTATTTACCGGTAAAATTACAGAAAAACATGGTAACAAAACAAACTTTCCTACCACTTCAGGCACATCCACACTCCTTTCATACCTAGAAACTGAATTCTTAAATGATGTCATAACAGCCAAAACTTTCAAAGAAAATTTGCTCTTAATTAAGTACTTTCATCCTAAATAACAAGAGTTTGAAATCTGTAATCAGCACTCTGTTACAAGCTGTCTATAAGATTTCAGGAATATCTTACTACCTACTCATTTTTCTTATCTTTCTTCCTTTGCATAAGCTCCTTTACTGGACTAGCAGCCTAACAATTACATTAAAAATGCTGTAAAATGTTTTAAGTCTTCCTTTTCCAAGATGTTAAGTCTATGTAGTAATTATCAACCAACACAATAAATGTATTTTATGCATTAAATCCATAACATTAATTTCATGATCAATTTGGAAGAAACAAAAAAAGAAAGAGCAATCTAAATTATGTAATTATGAACTCAAATATATTCTCATTTTTTTCTACCCTCGATCAAATCTTACTATCTTTCACTCCCAACCTCAGAAATGTTTAAGAGGGTTTAATCTCAATTATTTTGGGGAAAAGAGAGGAGGTACAGGAAATAAAATGTGAAAATTAAAAACTCTTAAAAAGAAACAACTTCCAATATAAAGTGGTAAATCTGAAAAACAGATCTAAAGACTAAAAACAAGACTAAAGACTTGACAGAGAGGTGGGCAGGTCAAAGCTCATAGAAAACTTGCCTATAAAGTAGAAGGATTTGGTTCCTATCTTATATTTTTCTGAGACACTGATTGTCTGACCATATGGCAGGTCACGACCTCTAAGTATCCCAGGAATCTCTAAATTGCAGACAAGTTGCCAATCTGCATTGGCAGAGGGAAATTCCCTACCCAGGAGAAGCCCTCTAACCAATAAAATCACTGGTCACGACAAAACAAAACAATGTGCTATGGCAATAATATCTGTATATAAATTTCCATTCTCCACCAAATGAAATATTTAACAAAATTTTCTTTCACAGGATTTATATCAAAATATTAAAAGTAATATGATAGAAGAAAAAAAAGTTAACTGGGAGGTTTTTACTATTTTAGTCAATACTACAGGCAACTAAAACTAAATGCAAATGACACTTCTACACAGACAGTGACTCAGCAGCTCCCATGGGCAAAGGAAATGCTGGTGGATACTATAATGACTAAAGGGCAACCCCCTTCCCAATTTTAAAAACTTGAATGTTCTGCAGAGGTGCTGGCAAAGAAACTGAAAGTATGACTATTTTGATATGTATGCTAGTAAAAAAAAAAGACATAACACAAAATGACACAATTAAGGGAAATACAAAGACTGATTTATCAATAAGTTCTACCCACGCACCAAAATGAGTTCTAGGAATAGCTGGCTACTCAACTCCAGTACCAACACACAGGCTCTCCCTCTTCTCTGAATTTTCAATAGTTCTTATTGTCAACATTACACCATGTTCTGTACATACCACTGTTTACTGCTATTTCACTCTACGCATAAGTAATTACTCTTAACTGAACTGAAATACCTTTGAGGACAAAACCAGTATGTACTACATTTTTATATGCCCAATACCTAACATAATACCTTACACATAGTAGTTGTTCAATAAATAGCTGTTGAAAATGATCTTTTAATCACACTCTACCACGTATAGAAAATTAGCAGGCTTTAGCCATAAAGGTATACTAGTATCCTCAAAGATTTGGTCTACTAACAACACCATGATATAAGTCGTGGTATTATATTGATTAGGTGGGACTAATCACCCCCAAGGAAATCACAAAATAAATACTACATGTTTTCATTTTATATTTCCTATTTATGGGAAGTCAGATGGCTATAACAAAGAATTTACCTTATAATTGTAACAATAATGCGGCCAGCAGCTGCTGTAGGGGTGTAAGACCCAACAAGACCAGCAACAAGAGCTGCCAGCACAGGTTTTTTGATCTGGTCTTCTAAGGAAAGCAATGTTAAGGGATTAACAATTTCACTTTAATCAAACATACTTATATCATTCACTTAGTTCAGGGGGAAAAGGCAGCACCCTGAACTTCAGAGCAAATACAAATAGAAATTACAAACAGTAAATATCAACAGATCAAATAACACAATTCAAGAGACAGGCTTTTTCTAATCAAGACATCACATACACAGTTACCAAAAAGAGAAAGACCAACATCTGGGTTTTCTTCAATGCCTGGGGGCTCCAGCTGCTACCTAGAGTCTCCACACCAATACTCTTCCAGTGAGTGAGAGCTCCAAACGACATGCTAACCTCTGAGTTTACACACCCTCCTTAGGGCCTGAAGGCTTCACACCTAATCAGCAAAAGGGTGTGGGCCTGGGGCGTTGTACCTAGTAAGACTTAATCAAAGGCACTTGATTACTTTAGCATACTAAAAGAGAAAACAGTAAAAAAATAAAAATAAATAAAAGTCCCATCTTAATTATCAATGTAAGAATCCAACTACTTTGAGCCAAAAACTAGTCTCAATCCTCAAAAGCATAATATGTAATAGACAATTCCAGTTGTTTAATAGCCTGTATTACAGTACAAAGGAGAGCAAGGTGGTGCAGTGGATAGAGTACCAGGCCTGGAGTCAGGAGGACCTGAATTCACCTGGCTTCAGACAATTACTAGCTATGTGACCCTGGGCAAGTCACTTAACCTTGTTTGTTTTCATCTGTAAAATGAGCTGGAGAAGGAAATGGCAAACCACTCCAGTACTGATGCCAAGAAAACCCCCATGGGGTCATGGAGAGTCAGACACAACTGAAACAACTCAAAAATAACATTATAGTACAAACCACCAACAAATAGAAAGAGCTTAATTATCTAACTCACTACAGCACGCATCTACAGCACTGATCTTCAAAGAAGGGGCTAGGGACTCATGGGTTAACCCTAAGGCGTGAGTGATCAATCAAAGGAGGGTAGAAAGATAGCTAACATCCCACTATCCCTATGATAGCCAATCATGTCTCTAACACATACATACATACCCTTATCTCCAACAATTCCTTGATTAAATTTCCAACTTTCCCACTTCCAGGCCAGCTGTCCATCCCTCAGAGGAATTATAACCTAATCTCTACATGAACCCACAGGAGCAGTTGTTTAGATACGACTGGAAAAATCTGATACTCTCCCACGTAGTTCCTCCAGCTCAACTCCAGCAACAGGTACTCCTTAAGGAACATTGTGCAGGGGAGTAAGAGTTAATAAGACTCCTTTTCATTTTGGGTGGGACAAAATATGTTTCATAGGATAACCTGAATGGTATGCTTCAATCATTTGCTTCTCAGTTCCCTATTTCTGTCAAGGGCACCACCATCCTTCTTGTCCCCTATATACACAACCTTGATATCATTTTCAACTCTTTATTCTCACCTGACATATCCAATCAAATGCAAACCTCATCAGTTTACCTCTACAATATATGTCACATCGTAAATTGATCTCCCTACCTCAAATCTCTCCACTCTTTTATCCATCCTTCACATAGCTGCCAGTGATTTCTCTAAAACATAGTGAATACCATGTCTCTACCCTAATCAATAAACTCCAGTGGCTCTCTGACTCTAGGATCTAATATTATTTCCTCTTTATCAAATCCTTTTTTTAATTTCTATTTTTTCTAATTTTTATAATGTATAGAATTAAAACTTATAAATAAGTATGCACATATTAGGGATGTATGCTTAAAAAATTTTACTTCAAACCAAGTTCTGAAGACCACTAATCTAGAGCATGTGAACACTACAAAATTAAAAGTACATAATAAGTGCCACTAAGCAGCACAGTGGATAGAGTGGCAGGCCTCAGTCAGGAAGACCCGAGTTCAAACTGACCTCAGACACTTATTAGCTGTGTGACCTGGGCAAGTCATTTAACCCTGTTTGCCTCAGTTTCCTCAGCTGGTGAAGAAAATGGCAAATAACTCCAGTATCTTTGCCAAAAAAGTCCCAAATGGGGTCATGAAGATTCAGACATGACTGAACAACAGTAACAACAACAAAAAGACTGGTTTAAAGAAAAAGTTTCAAAAAAGTTAGAATGAACATCTTCATAGTGCCAATTTCTTGAAGAGGGGAAGCTACCATTGTATGATAACTTTCTCCAACTATGTTCTTTAGCTACTGTTTAGGGTTCCCAACATCCAATCTTCATTAGGTAAAAGTAAGGGACTCATTCTTACCCCAGGCTCGATAATAATAACCTAGTAGGAACAAGATGAAATGCTGTAAGAGTAGGAACCAAGTGAACTCCAGGCTGACATTCCATGAATATTTAGTGTTGCTGAAAATTGTCATTAGGACTAGGCACATTGTTCCTATTTTAAGGAAGAGCAGACAAAGTCTTCTATCCCCAAACTCTACTGCCCTGAATTGAGATTTATTACACTCCTCCTTCCCAATGTTAATAAGCTTGGATATAAAGCTTGGAACCATGGTAAATTCAGAAGAAAGAGATGAAACAACTACTTTATAGGCATGTACCCTGGGCAGAAAGGTGCTTCAACTCTGGAAAGATATAATTGCTGATGTATATATGTGTATGTGTAGATATATATATGTATATGTATGTGTATGTACATATGTCTATATATATATATACGGAGGGGGGGGCATAGGATGAGCTGAAGATGAATAAGGGAAGAGAGACGAATACATTGAGAGAGGGAGATAGGAAGAGATAGAATGGGGTACATTATCTCACATAAAAGTGGCAAGAAAAAGCAGTTCTGTAGGAAAAGAAGAGAAGGCAGATGAGGGGGAATGAGTGAATCTTGCCCTCATCAGATTTGACCTGAAGAGGGAATACCATACATACTCAGTTGGGTATCTTACCACACAGGAAAGAAGGAGGAAGAAGATAAAAAAAGGGGGGATGACAGAAGGGAGGGCAGATGGGGATGAAGGTAATCAAATACAAACACTTTCGAAAAGGGACAGAGTTAAGGGAGAAAATTCAATAAAGGGGGATTGGT
>CM053622.1:376652449-376674726 GCA_028646595.1 Phalanger gymnotis
CTTACTGGGGAACAGGGCAACCAGAGTGTATGCCATCTTGGAGTGGGGAGGGTGGAAATGGGGAGAAAATTTGTAATTCAAACTCCTGTGAAAATCAATGCTGAAAGATATAACTGCTGAAATTCTAAGTCCAAAGGATAAAAAGTTCTATGGATGAAAGCATGAAAAGCCCTGAAATGAAGATTTTTGTTCCAATAAAGTCTGTACATGTGATAAAAAAAAATCCCAGAAAGTGTGATATTTCCATAACCAAAGATTATTTACTTCTAATTCTATAGTGGTTTTCATATATTGTTTCAACTGGCCAACACTAAAGGATTTTCCCTTTTCCCTCTGGATATACCTAGCTAGGAGGTGAAAAACATATTTTGTCAACACTTATTTATTTTATGTTGACTTGGATTTCCTAATGTTTCCAAAGCACAAAGCCTTAAAAAAAAGTTCTGATCTAATGCTTCAACAACTAAGCAACATAAAATCTAACCAAAAGGTCATTTAGCATTAGGGGGGAAAAAATTCATCATATTACAACTGTGAAAACTATTCAGTATTTGCTAGCTGTGTCTTACAACAAGCTGAATTGTTTAAAAAAAAAAACCACACTCTTCAAATCTCAACATGGAAAGCAGCACAAAGGAGAATGAAATTTACCATTCTCTCTGAAACAGAAGAATGATTCAGTTTTAGCAGATGCTCAAATTCTTTAAGAAAAATACAAGTCCTATTCACAGCATGCCTATAATGACCTTGAAGAATGACTAAATACACTATTCGAAGTACTCAGTACCTAAGAAAGTTTAGTTATGATTTAACAAAGAAAAAACAAAAAAAAAACCTCTCAATTCCAGTTACTTTTCATGCCTCTCCGTTAACTGTCAAAGCTACAACCTATGTGAACAACTCATCAACAGGTCTGAATTCTCCAATCCACAATGACCTTCTGGTGATAACTGGTAGTAGAAGGAAGAGATATCCCAACCTTCCCCCGTGATTTGATCTGAGCTAGTTCTTTTCTTTAAAATGTACTAAAACCAAACTCCAGACTTAATTGGCTCAGGAGACTAAAGGCTCCAGCTGTTGACATAACTTTCAGGTCCCTGAGTACAAAAAGTCACAATGAGCTTCAGAATACTTGCCCAGTGGAGTACCCTGAGCAGCACAGAGCCAGGTAAGCTGTGCTCAGCTCAATCAGCAGTGTCTGTTGAATGTCCTTTCTCTGCCATAGCTAGGTAAATTTCAGTCTATCAAAAGTCAGATATTCTACGACTGTTTTATTTTATTCCAATATCAAACCTAAACTACTAAGAAATCAACATGAACTAGATATTGACCATCTCCCCCAAGGTATTTCAAAGCACACACCTGGGTCATAGTAATAATAATAAATTATAATTCCTTACACTGCTTTTCTGTTCTTCATCTTCACCCTAAAATCCTCCCACCTTTAATTAGCCCTACTATTCCCCAGGATAATCCCTTATCTACCTACCACCCTAATATCAGCACTTTGATAATTACTGAATTTATATAGCTCAATTTGTTATACTTGTCTGTCTTGTCTCTATTAGTCTAAACCTTATTTGGGGGGCAAGGTCTGTTCCTTAGAATCTATAAAAAGAATAAAGGAAACCACTTTATATCCTGTGACAGCACAATACTTAACTTCAATTAAACTATATATATTAAACTAAACACCAACTATATGCAAGGTACTGTATACCATGCAAACAATAGTGTCTGCTGAAATTTATTAGTGAACAAGACTCGACATTTTTAAAGGGTGCATGCCAGGGTGCCAAAATTTTTCCATTTGGTCTGTCTCATCTCTTTCTATTAGGGAAGGGGGAGTCCACATGCCACAAGACAGAAGGAAACAAAATGATAACTTGCCATTTCTGTCTTCCATATAGAAGGCTACTCCTATTCTAACTATTACATTTGTTAACAAGAACAAAGGCCAATTTAGTCAAAAAAAAAAAACCTCTTGGCTGAAAGGCAGTGTTTACCATAAATATGAAAATCATACCCTTCTTTTTACTGAAGAGTTATATGATGCTCTTTTCCTTACAGAGCATGCATCTTTTTCTTGTCAGATGTTTTACTGATTCCCTTTGTCTTTGTACCACAGATATTTCTGAAGGAAAACCCTCCATTTCCCTCTGGAATGAGCCTTCCTTTATAAGAAAAACAAACAAGCAATAACATCCTGTACATCAGAGGCATCAAAATCATCACATACCTGCAAAACCCCCTAGTGAGAATCGGACTAAAATGTAAATGGCAAATATTTAACAAAATAAATTAAAAATACAATATAACACATATAATACTCATTTGTGGGTTTTTAAGTCAATATGGACTGTAGGAATCCCCTTCTATTTGAGTTTCACACCACTACTCTAGAGTAACCCTATTTGATCATATTTACAACATTCTGCCCGAGTGAGTACATTTTGTTATACGTTCTCTAGATCAGTCTTTGGTTTTTCAGTTACTTAGTTTGGTTACTTTTAGTGATATTTTCATTTACACTGTTGTGGTCAACTGAGTAAAACTGTCTTAGTCAACTGAGTAAACTGTCTTCTTGATTCTGCTTTCACTCCGAATTAGTTATTACAAATCTTCCCGTGTTTCTCTGAATTTTTCACATTCATCACTTCTCACTCTACAGTAACAATCCATTGCATTCACATGCCACATTTTCAGTTATTCCCCAACCAATGGGCATCTATTTTATTTCCAGTTCCTTCACACTAAAAAGAGTGGTGCTGTGAGTATTTTGTTTTATGTTAAAACTTTGTTTTTGGCTTTGACCTTTCTGTTTCCTTCTGGAGTATGTCCAATAGCAATAGTGCTGAGCAATGTGCTGTACAGACAGTTTAAACACTTCTCTTGCATAACTCCAAATTTCTTTCCAGAAAAACTGGACCAAGGCATAGCCCCAACACAAGTGAATGAGTGCAGCTGTTTTCCCAAAGCACCTCCACTACTGCCCCTGCTTTGGATCATCTTTGCCAACTATGTGGTTGTTGAAATCTTAACATCTCTTAATATTAGTGACTTAAAAGCATGTTTTCAATTTTGCAATTTTTATTTTGAAAACTTTTTCACATTTTTTGACAACTGATCTATTAGGGCTGGGGGTGTTATATCCATTCAATTGTTCTTGACCACACTGCAGGACTACTAGGGCCTGCTCATCTTTACTTCTCCCAGACCTTTCCGAAATTTGACATTAATCAAATCGGCGAAGTGTGACATTACAATTCTTTAGGTTTTTCTCCTGCTATTCTAACCTATATTCTTTTTTTATTGGCTCTAGCCTTCCCATAAAAATTTCCCCAAACATTCTCCAAGATTTATTTTCTCAGTCCATTGCTAGAACTAAACCTAAATGGGGCAAAAAAAAAAAAAACACAATTTTAACATGTACTTATCAGGACTCAATTCTTTTGTGTTTACCTATATTCTGTTATTTCCAAAGCATATCATAAAGAAATTCTTACTTTTCCCCATATTCTGCTACATAGTCCTTCCATCCTCATTACACTAACCTGTTCTCAATATTAATAAAATGGGCCTCACAGTTCACCCATTCATAACTTTCCTGACACCAAATGACTTTGCTCTTTCCTCAACCTCTTCATATTGCTGTTCATTTCCTATTTATCCTTCAAAATCTTGGTCTTCACAAAGTTTTTCTGATTCTATAGGGCACACACCTTCCTCTGAAGCTTGACTATACAATTCATCTGACAGCATAAAATTCTTTGTAATAGTAGTTATGCAGGTATATGCTTTCTCTCTCCAATCAGACCTGATCCCTTAGAAGTGAGAACCATGTCCTATACTCATTTATGTGCCATGTTAACCTAATTACTTGAACATAATATGCATTCAATAATGAAAAAAACAAAAATTTTAAACACAAACCAAAAAACTTAAACTTACCTGACTGAATTAAATGTAAGCAAAGCATTTCCAATGGATAAGACACACTAGGATAGATGTTCATCATGCCTTCACATGCTTTCTTCATCCTAGCAATCTCATGAGGAAACTTAAAAATATAAAGACAAAATGAAAATAAATATTCATCTTAGTAAGGTATGTTTTTAAAGTTATACTGTGGATATATATGTAAGAATTTTTGTAAAAAAATATTTGGAAATCTTACTTTAGATAAACACTGAATGAAGCGTCTGTAAAGTGTTTCATGATCTTCACCAGGAATGTTATCTGAAGAACTCAAAGCATTTTCAAATGCAGTGAAAAGCTAAAAAGACAAATTATAGACATCATTATAGAATATTGAAATTACAAATATAACAAATGGAGACTTTATAAGGTTTTTATTTTAAAGAATAGTTTCTTAGTTCACTGTTTCTTACTTCCAAAGATCTTCCCATTTATTATATGTGTGATTCTTTTCATGAAAAGAAATGGATTTTTTAGAAGCACAGCATGCAAGTCCATACCATGTTAGATCTCCCACCTCCAGGCCTTTGTGCATGACAGGGAGGGACTTTCTGCTTGTTGCTGCCTCCCTGACCCTAATTTCCTTCAAGATGAAGCTCAGCACCACATAGCTACATGAGCCTTTCTCCTGATCTCTCCAGCTGCTGGGACATTCTTCCCAAAACCACCTTGGGTTCGTTTTGTACATACACTGTATTATATAAATGTTGTCTCCTCCACTGGAATGTAAAGAGGAATTGTTTTACTGTTGTCTCTGTATCTCTGATATTTCAGAGTGTTGGGAAACTCCCATTAAGGAAACTCTTTTTACTACAGATTGGCAGCTGCTCTGCAAGTTAATAGTCTTAAAAAGGCAGAGTAATGTAGTGGAGAAGAGTGCCTGCTGCAGAGTAGGGGGCCCTGGGTTTGAGTTGCATATCTCACACCAACTGCTATACCTAGTTTTTCATGCCCCATGCAACTCTCAAAGATTGAGAAGTTAATTAATGCCCCTCCAAAAAAACTAAACAATTCACTCGCTTTCTACCAGCAGCAATGATAAGTATTTCTGTCATAATTTAAGTAGTCTAACAGAAAAATGAAACGAAATAAATCAGAGAGGAAAACAGCTAATGGCCTCTGTCTTTACTATGTGTTCATTTTACTACGAATACAAAGGAACCCAGAGACATTAGCAGCATAGTTGAAACAATTTTTTGTCTAATTAATTCAATTGTTCTTCAATCGTTTTTCAAGTCATGTCTGACTCTTTATGACTACATTTGGGGTTTTCTTCGGAAAGAAACTGAAGTAGTTTGCTACTTCCTCCTCCAGGCTCATTTTACAGATGAGGAAACTGAAGCAAACAGGGTGAAGTGACTTGCCCAGGGTCACCTAGCTAGGAAGTGTGTAAGGACAGATTTGAACACAGGAAGACGAGTCTTCCTGACTCCAGGCCCAGCACTCTATCTACCATACCACCCATCTGCCCTTTTCTAATTAATACATCCTATTGAAGATTTTATATACAAAGCTCTTAGGGGAAGCTAGGTGGCACAACAGATAGAGCACAAGCCCTGGAGTCAGGAAGACCTGAGTTCAAATCTAGCCTCAGACAACTTACTAGCTGTGTGAGTCTGACTGCCTCCCAAAACAAAACCCCAAAAAATGCAAAAACGAAGCTCTTATTTTTAAAAATATAATCAACTCCTAATTATATGTACTACATAATTAAAGTATCAGTCTAAAATTTAACATCATATACAATTAAAAAGACATTTATATGTCTTTGAAATACAATGTGTGGAAAAAAAAGAAATGCACCGTTTGATATTCTGGCAGTTCAAAATGCTTCAGACAAAACAATGAAGTTACACTCGGTAAACATGACTTAGGAGAAGGTAGCATGTTCTCCATTTTCCCAATTCTGTATGCCTAACTCAACTCTTCATCAAAGTGCTCTCTACAGTAGAGATGGGCAACATCACCCTCAAACTAATACAAAACATCAGCCCTGCTCTCTACTAAACTTGCTGCTTTTCTGGCTGATACTTTCACTGGATCAGGGATTTCATTTATTGTTGTTGAAGTGAAGCTTTAAACCACAAGTACTTGATTGATGATTATGTATCAAGAGAGACAAAAGTAGGCTATGAGAGTGACAGTGAACAGAAATAATGAATACTTAAAAGTATTGACTAAAGTAGTAAATTCAATAAGAACTTAGAAATAAGAAAGTAGAACATAAGAAATGTCAAAATGTCTTTGCTAAATGACTCACCAAACCAAATATTCTGTCTCTGATTACAAAGAACATTTGTCCTCCAAGTTATAACTTCACATGAATTCAATGAGCAAGTATAGCTCTTAAGAGTAAAACAGTCTATTCTCAAGAAGTTTATATTCTCTTATGCACATATACAAATAAAGATATACAAACCAGATAGAAGGGAAGCTGGGGCAGAGGGAGGGGGCACCAGCAGCTAGGAAGACAAAGAAAGGCCTAATGTAGAAAGTGGTGCTGGAGCTGAAAATTAAAGCAAAAGAAGGACTCCATGAGGCAGAGGTGAAGAGAGCATTACAGGCAAGGGGGTTAGACTAATACAAAGGTACAGTGATGAGTAACAGAACATCAGGAATGACAAACAGCAAGACGGTCAATCATTCTGAAGCACAGAATGTATGAAGGATAGCAATGTTTATGAAGTCTAGAAACAATAAGACTTAAATTGTGAAGACCTGTAAGAGACAAGAAGTTTATGTTTGATCCTGAAGGAAACATAGAGCCATCAGAGTTTAAACTGGAGGGAGGGAGGGAAAGGAAAAGGGGGTTTGGGATGGTCAGATCTGAGATTAAGAAAATCACTTTTATACCTATGTAGAAAATGGATTGGAGTGTGGAGAGACCTAAAGCAGAGCGAGCAATCAGGAGGCTACCATCACCAAGAGGTAACAATGGTTTGATCTAGAATGGTGGCTATGTGAATGGAGAGAAGGGGCCACATGTGAAAGAGATCATGTACAGAGAAACAAGAAAATATGGCAACTGATTAGACATGCAGAATGAGAATGAAGATTCAAGGATAACACTGAATTGTTAGAGACTCCAAGGAGACCTAAATGCTCATAATCCTCTATAAAGAATACACTATTAATCTTTGAATCTAAACTTTTCTTGAAATAATTTCTATTTTTAGCTAAATGCCCCCGTAGGGTAATTCATTCCATTGCCTTTCTAGAATCAAAGCAAGAGACTTTGGCTAACTAGTCAAATGCAATATTTTTTATTTGACCACAAATTGCTTCCTATAAGATTCAAATAGTACCTCTTAATTTCAGTATTCAGTGAATAAAGCTACGTTCAGACTACCCTTAATGATTTAACAGAGTTTGTGAGTATCCCATTTCTTGGCTTTTGTTTTTCCACAATGAAAATTCTGTTTTGAAAAATTCTCATCAATGCAACACCTTGTGCATATTTCTTTTCATTGTCTCTCTCTGAAACTTCACCTGCTCTATTACATTTTTGTTAAAGTATGGAATCTAAAATTGCATACTATAGTCTGGATATGCCTGCAACACAATTTTGAGCAAGTCTCTTAGAATCTGAGAATTGGACGGGACATGTAGAGATTATGTTTCTGTTTCGTTGTGTTCTAGTTTATGATTCCAGTGCCTTCTAAAAGCAGCAGCAGATGTAGGTAGGTAGTAGGCAGATGTTGCAGGTAGATGACCTGCCCCAAGAGAGAACTGACAGTTAACTTTAGGAAATGTTGTCTTATCCTAAATCAGTGGTGTCACACCTAAATAGAAAAAGTAGCCAACTAATCCATACATAAGGATCTCTGTGGGCCACATGCTGACTTAATTTTAAAATGTATATTATTTATGTTTTATTGTATTTTTATATATTGTTAAATATTTCCCCATTACATTTTAATCTGGCTTGGGCCGCATTTGGGAGGGTTGTGGGTCAGCTGTTTGACACAGGTATTTGTGCTTTCTGTTAAACGTAAGTTCCTTTTGAAATAGCCTTCAAAACCAAAGTTCACCATCAAAGAAAAAAGTGAATTGAAGTCATCAAGGATAGAAAAATCAACATTTAGAAGACGACTACGAATTGCTCAAAAGTAAAACAAAATTACTGAGTGACATAATCAATAGTCATAAAATCTTAGTACTGAAAAAGATTAGAGATTATCAAGCTAAATATGATTCAGAACTGAAGAGAATTAGGGATCAACTAATCCAAGCTTCTCATTTCACAGACAAGGAAACTGAAGCTGAGAGAGGTGAAATGATTTATCAAAAGTGATACCACTAGCAGAGGGCAGATCCACGACTAGAACTAAGGACCACCAATGCCTGATCAAGTGCTTTTTCAATTATACTCCCTTCGATAGGTTTATAATGGAGTAAGGTCATTAAAAATGTTAAAATACTAAGAAATAATGGATGGAAACAGCTCTGAAAGCATAATCTAGAAATAAAGAATAAAAAGCATTTACTTATTCCTTTTCATTTAAATTTGCATTGTTAAAAAAAAGATAAAGACACAGAAAAACATTAAGATAAGTTGTTTCAATTATTAAAATTTCTTAGCCCCTAAGACATTAAATTCTAAGCACAAATAAGATATAACTTTGGATGTAATATTTTGAGAAAAGTCATTGAAATTATGTTTCAAATGGCTTTGGTTTCTTACTTCTCTTGATGGTTATTCTGATGATTTAGTGGAAAAGTTCACATACAAACAAGAGACTCAAAATCTAGGACTTGGGTGCTAGTCCCATCCTTGTCCCAGAAGCAGGGGACCTCATAATTTCTGTTCCTAAAGCGAGTCAGGGACTTGCTTGATTCTAAATGGAAAATCCTAAAAAACTATGTAAAATGTTAAACAAAACACTTTCTGCTTTCTAATATTAATTTTTACCATATTTTCATTTTTTCAGTAAGTGAAGGACACTAAATGTTTGGCAAAACATCTCTTATTTTATTGTTGTCTCCCCATCCCCCCCAAAAAAAATGACAACTACGGGTTCAAGTGCTTACTTCTTTCATCTCTACAAATTCTTTATGAGACTTTCTCTGAATATTAAAATTCAGAGCCAAAGGACACCAAAGAATCTCATTACAGGCTATAACACACTGCCAATCAATCAACAAGTTTTTATTATGTGCCTACTATGTGGCAGGCCCTGGTGATACAAGTACAAGAATGAGGTTAACTGAGGAAACAACAATTATGCATGAAGAAATATACAGAATAAATATAAGGTTAAAACATATAAACGTATAAAAAGTAGTTAAGCAGAAGGTAGTTTGAGAAGGAGGAGGTCATTAATAGTTGGGGTAATCAGGAAAGGCTTCATGCAAAAGATGGTGATTGAGCAGGGTCTTAAAGAACACATTCTAGTAATGGGGACAGGCAGTGCAATGACATGGAGATAGAATGTTACATGAAAAAACAGAGAAGGTCAATGGGTCAGAGTACAGAAGAAGAAGAATGTTCAATGAAAACTGAAAGAAAGGTTAGAGTCACAGTGTGAACGGCTTTAAACACTAAGGAAAGGAATTTCTATTTTATACTCTAAGCAATAGGAAGCCACTGGAGTTGACTGAGTAGGAGAGTCACATGTCAGATCTTCACTTGGGGAAAATTCCATTAGTAGTGGGGAGGGAAGCCAGGAGCCCAATTTGGAGGCTACTGCAATAACCTAGGCAAGATGCAATAAGGTGGTAGCTATATGAGTAAAGAGGAGATAGAGATGAGAGATGGGGTGGAGTTTCAGAAAACCTCTAAGTAGATATTGAAGGCTCCCAGCATAAGGCAAGAGTTGGGGGAGAAAGGAAGATGACAAACCAAGTACTGAACTCCTCAAGAAAAAGAATGCCTGGGGGTTGGAAATATCACAACTACAATAATTCAGAGTGGCTAGAAATGTTTGATTGAGTGGAGTTCAAAAGAGGAAAGGCTGCTGATTTCAGGAAAAAGAAGAGCTATTCAAAAGTAGAATGGACTGCCTCAGGAGGGAGTGAGCTTCCCCTCATTAAGGTTTACATTAAAAAGCCAAATGGTTACTTATTGCATTTGTGACAGAAGGTATTTAACTGAGGATAAAGGTTGAACTAGATGGCTACTGAGATAAATAACAAGTACTTAATTGAATAAACATAAAGAACCTTTCAACTCTGAAATTCTGTGAACTATATAAATATATAACATATGTATATACATATACGTTATGTATGTAAAATAGAATTACCAGTTGCTGAATTTCCTCGTTTTCTTCTTCAGTACTCTCAGCCAGGAACTGAGTTAACTTTAGCCACAGCTGGTGGACCTCTTGATCCTCTGCACCACCTTCCTTTCTTGTTTTGATCAGTCTGTGCCATGTTTGAGCCACCTGGCCAAAAAGAGAAATGATACAGCATTGCAAAAAATGAAGAACTTGGTCGTAAACTGACCATGTTAATATTCTGAACTTTATTTTTATCAAGTTATTCTTATTTTTATCAATTCTAAATATGTCTTAAAAATGATATTTAGAAGCAGCAAATATTCTAAACTTCAACGAGATGAGATGAAACAAACCTACTCCATTCAATAAGTATTTATTAAGAACCTACTATGTGCCATGCACTATGCTTGTTGCTGGGAATGCAAAGATCAAAAAAAAAAAATAAGTCTATCTTCAAAGAGCTTACGGCTTATAGGGGGAATCAACATGTACACAGAAAATTAAATACCAAACATATACAAAATAAATACAAAGCAACTTCTGGGGAAGAGCACCAGTAACAGAGACAATTGGACTAGACCTCTTAGTGGCTCCTGAACTGAGCCATGACAAGACCAGGGATTTCATGAGGCAGACCAGCGAGCATTAGAGAAATAGGGAGATAGCCTGTGTAGAACCACAGACAACTAAGAAATGGATGGGCATACAAAGAGTATATCAAGCATGCCAGTTTCACTGGAATGTAGAATACATAAAGGGGAAGTGTTGTGCTGGAAAGCCTGGAAATACAGGTTAAATTTAGTTTTTGAAAGGCTTTAAAATACTGAAGAGTTTGTATTTTCTCTATTAAAACAGAAATAGCAGTATATTTTGACCTGCAGTTTCTTGACCAGGGAAATCATACGGTCAGACTCATGCTTTAGGTATATCAATTTGGCAGCTATGTGAAGAATGGATTGGAAAAGAGGGGAAATGGATGCAGAAAGGCCAAATGGGAGAATATTACAATGATATAGGAGAGATAATGAAGATCTGAACTAGTGTGGTAGCTGTATGAGAAGAAAATCAATGTGAAGCCATCTAGAGGCCCCCTTATTTTACAGATGAGGACACAGAGGTTCAGGGAGATTAAGCGGGCTGCCAAAGTTCACTCAAGCAAGGAAGCATCTGAGATGGGGTCTGAACCAGGGCCTCTCACTTCAGAGCCACTGATTGTTCTTTCCACTACAGCACCAGGGAAGAACTGAGAATGACTCCAAGACTGTGTACCTGGGTCACAGTTAGAATGGTGAAGCCATCAACAGAAATAAAGAAGAATGTGGGGGGGCATTTAGGGGAAAGGTAAGTTCTGTTTTTAGACATGGTTTTTAGACATTTTGCAATGTCTACAGGACATCCAGATAACTTATTAGCCAATTGGTGAGGTGGGACTAGATTTCACGATGAGAGTGGATCTGAATATAGAGATCTAAGAGCTGTCTGCATAGACATGGTAAGTGAACCCATGGAAGCTAATGAGATCACCAGCAGAGAGAGGGTCAAAGGGAAGAGGGCCTTGGACAGAGCCCTGAGATACACCCACAAAGAGGAAGCAGTATACAAATGATGATCCAGCAAAGGAGACTGAGAAGCAGCCAGAGAGTCAAGAGAGCCTCTCAAATATACCACGTCCCCTGTCCCCTGTCCCCTCTTACAGAACTCTCCAAGTGCACTTGGCGTAATTGAGCTGATTTTCCCATCTTTGTTCTCTTTAATATAATCTTATCCTTTATAAGTATATCTGGAAAGGTGATGCTAAAGTCCAAATGTAAAAGCTACATAGACTTTCCCTGGTGCTGAAAAAGAGAAGAGTTGTGGTTTTTTTTTTAATCTCTGTAGATCTTTTCTACTTTTCTGCTGTTTGTTGACACACTTCCAGTTTCATCTTTAAATGCTCTCAGAGTGTCTTTGCTTAACTGGGTTGCTTGATTTCATTTTTATTAAAGGTATCATTAAACTAGTTGTACCCTCTACAGCTTCGCTTTTTTATGAAGCAACAGTGCATGTATATATAGTCTTCCACCAAACTTTTCTCTTAAGATTTTATGAATAGGTTTATATTCTAAACTGGTGCTGTCTTTGGATGCTTTATCTCTTTAACTGCAAGGAAGTTAAGCATTTACTGAGAAAGGTGCTTTTGGGGCTCTTTTGATCTCATTATTATGGAAAATGAGTTTCATCAATTAAACTTGTGCACATAATTAGAGTTGTAGTCAGTTTCTGTATCCTTTCTTCAGTCAAGATCCCATTTTTTATTGTTAATAATTTATTCAAATAGGTCAGGTTAGAGTGGTTTTCATTCCCAATCTTTTTTTTCCAGCTTTGTATTAATTTTGATCTTTATTATAACAAGTCTGTTTCTTCCAACATTGTATTAATTTTGATCTTTATTAAAACAAGTATGTCACCTGACTACATACAAACAGCCAATTCAGGGATGATGCTATATTAGTAACAGTAATCAATACATAATCAGTAATTTCCTAGGGTTTTTTTAGAGGCAGCTAGGTGGCATAGTGGATAGAATGCTGGGCTTGGAGTCAGGAGGATCTGAGTTCAAATCTGGCCTCAGCCACTTAATAGCAATGTGACCCTAGACAAGTTACTCGAGCTCTGTTTGCCTCAGTCTCCTTATCTGTAAAATGGAGACAACAATAGCACCTCCCAAGGTTGCTCTGATGATCAAATGAAATAATAATTGTAAAGCACTTAGCACAGTTCCTGGAACACAGAAACCTCTACATAAATTTTAGTGACTATTATTGTTATTATTTTAAAATATAATCAATTTCACTTTTGTCATGTTCCTCAAAGCCTTTTCAGCATTGTGGAACCTGCCAGAGCATGCACTACTACTCTGGCAAAGCCTTTAAGAATACAAGGCACTTCAATGATACATCAGAGTAGACTTTTTTTTTTGAAGGATTCAAATCATACTACCCTTATGTTAGAAACGTAGAAAAGAAACTAGAGGTATAATTACTCCTTTTTCTTCTCAATGGTTCATAGCATAGGCCCTGAAAATTTCAAAAACCAGAAATTCAGTGTCATACTATGGTAAGACTTTTTAAATTTAAATTAAAAGTTAAATAACTTTAATAATAGCTTTATAGCAAACCAAATCTAGCACCCCCAGAAAATTACTAACCAACCTCCAGGTATTTCTTTTCTTGGTGATAAAGATCCACAAGCTTCTTACAGACATCACACCACTTCTGCTTATCAGCACTTGGAAAAAACAGAAATGTCTTAAAGTAGTTGAAAAAACAATCCCCAAAATTTGCAACAACACTTACTGTTAGTTAGTGGGTGTGACTTTAAACAACAGCTAAAATCTCATATTACAAATAAAATTTTCATACAGAAGTGATCCTAAATAACCATCTCTAAAACAAAGTATCACAATTTAGGGCTTTGTTTTTAATGTTGTAAATTAATATTTTATAATTTTATGTTAGTATTCATTTATAAAATTATGTTTATATTTTATAAGGTTATAATATCTTGGGAAGATTTATAGAAAGACATAGACAAAGAAATTCAAACAGGATGAGAAAGCATTGAAGAGGTTGCAATCTGTACTAGCAGAGATGGTACCCACTTCTACAGCATTCCTTTAAAAGAAAAACATCCGACTCTCAATGTCTGTCATTTAAATAAAGTTTTAACAGCTTATTCTTATCCAACAGCTTATTCTAATTTGAGCTTACCAAGTAAATAGTCTTTTACCATATGTTCATTACCTTTCATAGAGATCCAAAAGCTTTTGGTAGACAGTGATCAAGTCATCTTTGGCATCTGCATAGTTAGATTTCTCATATAAACTTGCTAACCCCTAAATGAATAAGCAGTCAGTCAATTTTCCAAAAATATACCATATTCAACACATGAAATTTCCTTAAATATGTACCTCACGGATTAAAGATGGATCATTTGCAACATTTCTATGATAAAAATTAAAACACAATCCCCAAATCCCAAAACAGCATGGCCTATATGATATTGTGTTCTATCATATAAGCAAGCAAAAACAGCATTTTTTTGCCTCATTGTTCAACAGCCATTAGATTATAAAAGCAATTAGCTGTTCTAAGAGTGGTGATGTAAAAATACCTTTACTTAAAAAAATTGTATGATATAATGAAAAGGACACAAGTTCTGGAATCAGAAGACCCCTAAGTTAAAATCCCATTTCTGCCACTTATTAGCTGTGTGAGTTTGTGCAAGTCACTGGACCTTTAAAATTCCATTTCGTCATATGCAACAAGAGGGTAGGAAGGAAATCTCTCTAAGGTTTGGTTTTATGGTGAAATTTCTTCATCAAGTGGTTTTAATAAACAAGTTCAAGTTCCCTAGGGTCCATGTCTCTTATTCTATATTCTTTTGCAGAAAATAGTAAAACAGGATGTGAATAATTTATGCCTATATTAGTAAAAAAAAAAAGTTAAACCAGGAAAGACACTTAAATATTAAATTTGAAAAATATCATAAGCATATTAAAACTATCAATATGTAAAACACAACTAAAATGTATTCAATTATTAAAAGATTTGACTGACAAATTTTTCTTCAATAAACATTTTTAATTCAATTTCCCACAAGGACACTAAAAAAAGAAAATTAGGAATTTCTACAGAACCTTTTGGCAAATTTAAAATTAAATTTATCAGGTTTGTTATCCTAATTAGCAATAATATAATCAAGTTGAATGCCAAATTGTGACATTTAAAAGACCGTTCAACTCAGAATATTTCAAATCCAAGCTCTGAAGATTGAATATACCTTTGAAATGTCCTATTACCTCTGTCCTGAGATTGATAATAAGCTAGCTAATCTTCTGGAAAAAAAAACAGCACATTCATTCATTCAACATCCCACATACCTGCCAGGCCAATAACTGGTCTGGTTCTAGTTCGGCTGCTTTCTTGTAGGCCCCCTGTGCTTGATCAGGCTGTTCCAGTTCAGCTGCTGCCACTCCAATAAAAACCCAGGCATTGTAGTTATTCTTCTCTTGCTTCAATACAGTCTGCTCCAAGACATAAAAGTAGTTCACTAAATCACATCAAACCCAACCAACACCCAAAATACATGGACCGATTTAAGAGCCTCGAGTATTTTATACCATATATTTGGTTCTAAAATACACATATGTAATTTTATCTGCCTTCAGTTTGCCTTCTTGTCTATAACTGAACTAATATTAAAACTGGTTTGAATTCCCTCAAGACTGATGTGAGGAAACTAGCCAGAAAATTCACTGTAGAAAGTAAATCGAATAAAGACATTGAGAACTGACCAATTTCTTTTCAGAATGGAAAATTCCCCAAATACCACAAACTAGATTTAGTAAGATCCAATTTCTGAAAATTTAAAACAAGGTGAACTACCTAAAACTTCATCTTCATCTTCACATTTACTTAATTACAGATCTCATCTCATTCCAACCCATAAAATTCAGCTCTTCATCTGACAGTTCTCTTTGACCTATTCCGCCATTATTTCTATTTACCATGATCCCAGACTTGTCCATACAATCTTCATTGGGTATATTTGTGCAGTGGTGTTAGTATTCTGTGGTGTATACCATTACCATGAAGATTTATTTTTCTGTTACCTCACAGAAGAATTTAAGAAAAGGATTGCTGCCTTTACAAATGACAGCCACAAAAAGTAAGGCTGATCCACAGAAGAAAAAAAACCTCCATAGCCTAGTAAATTGTGTGCTGGGGATTCAAATGCTAGTTCTCCAATTAATAACTGTGTAATCATAGTCAAGTTATTTAATGTCTTAAGGCCTTAGTTCCTGCATTGGTAAAATGAAGGACAGTTAATTAGATGTTCTCAAAGGTCCCTCCTAGCTCTAATATTCTGGGTTTCTGTGAACTACTTATGTGTTACCTAGAAGAGATGATCCACAATTCCACAATTTTTACTGGTTACAACAGTTCATATTTTTGTCATCTATAAGACATCTCTAGCAACAATCTGCCCCTGGCACTAGTCTACTAAACAAGATCAATTACCATCAAGAAAGGATCATACCACCTCCTGAAAAACACCCACACCAAGGATGGAAGAAATTATACAAATATGTGCCCTGGAGATCGACAGAATCATAGCAAATGTGTTATGGTGAAGTCATTTCAGTATTAGATAGTCATATAGTTTCAGATTCATCTGCATTCCCAATGCTACATAAGATGGACAGACTTTTCAAATTAAATACTTTCTAGTCTGATTTTTTTTTGAGCTAAACATGACTTTTAAATTGCAGGCTACTTGGTGATGCTGTATAAATATACTTCTAGATAGCACAGAGTATAATGCTAAAGTAAATAATAAAACATCAGCATGTATTAATGTAAAATTAATAAGGCATCTATGAGTATGTAATTTCATATGTATTTCAAGGTGCTGAGTTTCATCTTATCCTTTCACTAGTGCAGACTGCAATTCACCTTTCACTTGGTAAATGGTCTTCAAATGTTCTAACAGCCAAAAAATTCATCATCCTAAGAGTAGACCGGTTTGAAGGCTGTGCAAAACTAAGCTAGACTGGCTCATAGATAAAAAACAAAATCTGTTCTCAGGCCCATACTTTCAGACTTTCTAGCTTGATGCGATCTTCTAGTGTGCCAGTACTTCTGGCACAGCCTTTAAAACCAAGAATTACCACAAAGACACAATGAAGACTTTAGTGGAAATGTTCTAGTAAAGTTCAAATTACCTATATATTAAATTCTGATACGTGGTTTTGCAAGATAATGAACTAGGTGGTACGGTTAGAAAGATGAGAAGACATAATCCCTACCCCCATTAAGGAGGTTATAATCTTGGAACAGCTAGGTGGTACAGAGGATGGAGTACTAGGCCTGGAGTCAAGATGATGTGAGTTCTAATCCTGGTCTCAGACACTTACTAGCTGTGTGAACTTGCCTCAGTTTCATCATTTGTAAAATGGAGATTAAAAACAGCACCTACCAGTGGCGGAAAGGATAATGGGAAGAAATTGGGGAGAAAATCTGTAACTTAAAATCTTGTGGAAATCAATGTTGAAAACTAAAATATTAAGTAATAAAATATGGGAAAAAAAACAGCACCTACCTCCCAAGGTGGTTCTGAGGCTCAAATGACATAATAATTGTAAAGTGCTTTGGTACAGTGCCTTGCTGATAGTATATGCTATATAAATGCTAGCAATATTATTAACTATTATTAATCTTGTAGAAAAGATATGCAGACAGATAACTTAAAATGAAAAAAAATGTGAAAAATGCAAAGGAAAAGAAACAAAAAACAGCAAAATAAGGAGATATTTCCTGTAAGAGTGAGGGAAAGAAGATCAGAACATGCTTCATGGAGATGATGCTTAAGGTATCCCTCGGAAGCAGAAAACGGGAGAGAGACTATTCTGAACATGAGTGATGGTGACTTTTGTTGCTATTCATTCATTTCAACCACGTCCAACTCTTTGTGATACAATTTGGGGTTTTCTTGGCAAAGATACTACAGTGGTTTGCCATTTCCTTCTCCAGCTCATTTTACAAATGAAAAAACCGAGGCAAATAGGGTTGAGTGACTTGACCAGGGTCACACAGGTAGTGAGTGTCCAAGGCCAGGTTTGAACTCATGAAGATAGATCTTTCTGACTCCAGGACTGCCACTGTATCCACTGTACCACCTAGCTGCCCAATGGCAACTAGTCCAGTCTGACTGGAACACAAAAATACATAATGGAGAATAACACACAATAAGGCCAAAAAGTAGGATGAAACCTGAATGTGAAAGCCCTTGAATGCCAGAGTAACAAAGATGTACTTTATTCTGTAAACAAGAGGGAGCCATTTGAATTTTTATGACCAGAAAAGAACATTATCCTGGGCAATATCCCTTGTGGAGATGTGACCTGGCAACTTCCTCAGCAGCCACACACAGCTCCTGAAGACCTGGAAAACAAAAGTTCTTGCCACTAAAGTCCTGAGCACCATCAAATGGCTCAACATCTGAAGCCAGTGTGGTTTTGTTAGTGGAAATGGCATTAAAGAAGATGCTTCACCATCTGCTTTGCTTTGCACTCTAAGGACTTGCAACTAATAGCTCCTATGTGTGTGTGTTGTCTCTCCCTGTTAGAATGGGAGTGTCTTGAGAGCAAAAACTGTTCTGCATTCTCTATTTGTATCCCTAGTACTTTGTACATAGTAAGTGTTGAATAAATGCGTTTTCATTCATTCATGAGTACAGAAGATCAGTGTAAGGATTTGAGAGAAGATGAACTAGAGGTAAAACCAGTTTAGAAACTAGTATAACAATTTAGGCAAGAAGGTAAGGTCCCAACTACAATAGGATCAGAGAAGACAGGCAACAAGGCAAACAGATTTCTCTTTTACTATTTCATGAAAATTTTGGTTTGTCAAAGAACTGTAAATTTAATCGTGCTACAACTAACTCAAAAGGACTATCTCAATCCTTTTTGTTGTTGCTATATAGCTATTTTCATTCTGATGTTATTTGACAGGATTTGGTTTATTCATGTGGAGATGCTTTAACTTTTACCACAGGAGTTATCAGGAGTATGTTCATCCAGATTAGAGTTAAAGCATATAATTTTCATGTATCTGACTCGCCCTAATTTTCTATTTCTGGTCACCTCATATTCAGGTACTGAGTATCTGCAAATGAGTCGGTAACATATTAACTTGTTAGGAGAGTTAAGGTGAAAATCACTAGTGTGACAAGCGCACAAGTTCTCTAGGCAAATGAAGATTTCTAGAAATTGTGATATTTGGAAAAACCTACAAAGCTAAAAACACACTACCATCACCTACCATCCCACAAAGATAGTTCAAGAAGCCAAGCGTGAGTAGGACACACCCTTAGCAATTTTAGGCCTTCTCTTCTAGGAACCTACCTCATCAATCTGCCCTCAGTAACTGAAACAATGCCATAATCCTTCATTACCATCAAGGGTCCAAGGAAGCTAGAGCCACCATGCACCAGCATTCCTTACCTATTACCTGCTCTTTCATCACTAGACTAAAAAAATGTCTTATCTTGGTTCCCAAACCTAAGGCTCTAGGTGGAAGCTGCATGACATCACAAAAATGTTATCTCATTTGGGTCTCACGACAACCCTAGCAGGTAGGTGCTGTTATTGTCCTAATTTTACAGGTGAGGAAACTGAGGTGGACAGAGGTTAAGTCACTTGTCTGGGGTCAGAGAACTCATAAGTATCTGAGGCATGATTAGATCTCTGGTCTTCCTGACTCCAAGTACAACACTCTATCTACTGTTCCATCTAGTCACTACGACTATAAAAAGGAAGCAGTGTCACACTCAGTATCTACTGGACACAAGTAATTTAGATTCCCAACTGCAGGGGCTGTAATATGGCAATATGTTCATTCAACTGAATAAATTATTGTATGCAACAAAATCTTACATGTACCTTATTAAGTGAGGAAATGATCACATCATCAAAGTCTATGAGCTCCTCCATTAGACCGTGAGTTCCTTGAGAGCTTGGACTGTTTTTTGCCTTTTTTTATACACCCAGTACTTAGCATGGTGCCTTTAAGGGCCACAGGAGGCTCTTGAAAACCACTAGCTAACTGACTGGGTTATCTTTTTTTTTTTTTGGCAAATGGGCCAAACAGCTCTTCCCAAAAAAACAGTACAATATTTGAGCCATTTAAAAACCCGGATCAATTAGAAAGTGAATGTAATAGCCAACTCTGATTTGGGCAAGGATATGTCTTACTATTTATGTCCAATCAAAATTAATCAACTTAATGATTACACATTTATTGTGTGTTTAGGCTATATCTGATCAGTTCATACGCAAACTCATAGATTGTGCCTATAAATGAGTTGATAATATAACTCATTTTAGTAAAATTGGAAGAGTTCTATTACCTTACAATGTTTTAAAGCTTCCTTATATTCTTTGTTTCTTATTGCATCTCTGGCACTTTTCAATGCCGTCTTCACCTGCTTGTTTGACATCCTATTAATAAAAAGAAATGACATTACAGTAACATCCCACTTATCCAGAAGATAGATTTCCAGCAACTTTAACTTATATAATACAGCATGTCACTTGAAAGTAATTTTCAGGAATATTGGAACAAAGCAAAAATTCATTAACTTTGTCCTGTGAGAAAGAAATGAAACTGCTACCCTGACATTGTTATACATGAAATTAAGGTTAACGATTTAACAAATTTGGCTATTTGGTTTCCCCAGGCAGCCATTAATTTTATCAGTTATACTGCACGGCAACCAGAAATATGAAGAAATGTAGAAGTAAAAGGCAATTCATCTTATACACTCATGCTCTATGAAAATAGAGCTTACTAAACATGGTTTAGCTTTTTCTTAATAATTCAGTCATCATTATGAACTTCAATTATACAAAATTATTGTCAGCTTACCAAGGTGTGTAAGAGACTGCTTGTTTTCATGTTAAAGTGTTGTTCTTTTTTAGTTACCCAGCAAGGAAAGAGAAATAATCATGAAATCACAGGATTTCCTAGTTGAAAAAGAACTCAGCAGCCAATTACAAATAACTATACTTTTACCCACACCTAAAAGGAATCTTCACTGTACTATACACAAAACAAAGTTAATCAGAGGCCAGAAGAATTACATTTTAAGAAGTTTCCCATCAAAAATGGTTGAGATTCAAAGAGATTTTAAAAACATTTGGCATGGAAATAGACATGGGAAATCAAAAAGGTAAGGATTTATTCCATTTAATGAGAAAATTCTTCCTCAAAATCCTGTATCTGCTTAGCTAAAATTTCCCCCCCACCACACACACATTTTAGGCTCTAAACTCTTAAAAAAAACCACTGCCAATCTCTCATCTGCATAAATTCCTCAGGGAGAAATATTAAAGCAAAGCTAGAGGTAAGTTGTGACTTTCCTAAGGGATTAAACACAGAGAACTTACCACATAACTAAGACTTAAGTCATAAGATATATTACCAAATTAACTGAAATAGATTTTAATTTGTCATAACTGAGCTTTGAGATTTGCACTTCTATTTTAGCAACTATACCCAAGGAACTTCACAGCTTTATATGAAGGAAAGAAGTGTAATTTGAGGAAATAACTTGAAGCCAAAAAAGAAAGCAGGATTCACGTGTTGTTATTTTTCAATTCATCATCCTTACCATAAAGCTGAGTTTTAAACTGCTTGGAATACAGCTCTGTCTTTGGCCTGGTTCTGGTTGATATTTTATCAACAAGTTGGATGAAAGTATGGATGATATGTTTATCAAAAATGCGAAGAAAAAGACTAAGGAGTGGAAGGAATAACTAATACATGGAATGGCAGATTGAGTGTCCCAACATCTTTACAAGGCTAAAATTCAAAGATGAAATTTAACAGGGATAAATTTACAAGCCTAAGCCTAGGTTTACTTCTACACTGGTTACAGTATAGTTGAACTGTTTTGTTTACATTCCTACATGGAAAGATGATGTATATAATTCATGAGACCTCAGTATTAGGATAGCTGAAGGGAATATATGTACATACATATACGTATATATGGATATATATATATAGACAGGGCACAGGGTGAGTTGAATATGGAGGGATGATATCTAAAAAAAAAATCAAATTAAGGGATAAGAGAGGAATATATTGAGAGAGAGAGAGAAAGGGAGAAATAGAATAGGGTAAATTATCTCACATAAAAGTGGCAAGAAAAAGCAGTTGTAGGAAGGGAAGAGGGGGCAGGTAAGGGAGAATGAGTGAATCTTGCTCTCATTGGATTTGACCTGAGGAGGGAATAACATACACACTCAATTGGGTATCTTACCCCATGGGAAAGAAGGAGGAAGGAGATAAAAAAGGGGGGAAGACAGAAGGTAGGGCAGATGGGGGAGGAGGTAATTAAAAACAAACACTTCTGAAAAAGGACAGAGTCAAGGTAGAAAACTGAATAAAGGGGGATAGGATAGGAAGGAGCAAAATATAGTTAAGTCTTTCACAACATGAGTATTGTGGAAGGGTTTTACATAATGATATG
>CM053622.1:376675226-376744144 GCA_028646595.1 Phalanger gymnotis
AAAATTGCACATATTTCCATTTTGTTCCAATCTTCCATCTCTCCCCTCCAAAAATTCCCAATTACAGAGATAAATAAACTCAGAGCCTAGACTACCTAGGACCAGCATTTTACCCACTAAAATCCTATGCTGACATACACTATCATCCTATTTTAAGAGATTTAAATATCTTTTCTCTAAAGAATTCAACACATGAAACACTTCATCTACTTCAAAAAATGAGCATTTTATTCCCCATCAATAGAATCAACTTCATTAGCTACCACCAATGATAATGCCTTGGATTTATCTAGTGTCTATCCTTCAACATTTCATATACATTTAAGTTATTTATCTTTAAAACATGCTTGGGAGGTGAACTGGAATGCTCTGTATCATTCCAAATTTGGTACATGTGTAAGATAAAGGCAGTGGGGTGGCTCATTGGATAGTGCTAGGCCCAGAGACAGGAAAACCTGAGTTCAAATCCAGCTTCAGATACTTATTAGCTGTGTGACCTTAGGCAAGTCACTTATTTCCTTCACTGGCATTTCAGATAAAGAAAATGCATGCTTACACATGAAAGGAAGCAAGGCTAAAAGTTCAAAAAAGCTTCTCTAGTAATTTCAACCATAAAAAGAAAACTCAATTTGGAATGTAGGAAATTTATTCTTAATTTTAAAATACATTAAAAGCCTTAACTTTTAACATTCTATAAGTTATCTAAATTCATCATTCTCCTCTAATAATTTTTAATCCATCACAAACCATATTTGTTTCCCAGCAAATAAACTTCAGTTTAGTATTAAAAATGAAATTTTATCTTTTCATGGCTTACTCACTTGAAATCTAGTCTCCCAGTGAGACTAGGAGAGTTAAGCAGGGAGAAGAGTTAAGCAGAAACAAAAGAACAGCAGTATTAATAAAGTAAAAACATTAAACTATTAGGCCAACTAAGTCTTTCTTATCGCCTTATATTCAAGAAGAGGTGTTGAAGCAATTGAGGAGACAACCTCTAAAGGTAGAAAAACCAAGGCCAGGAAAGCAATCCTCCACTTAACATAAGGTACTAACAAAAGTCGAAGTTAAAAAGATTTACTATGTAAATCACTTGCCTGCAATCTGGATTTAATGCTATTTACAATGCAAGCATGAGACATTTCGATGGCTATAACCAGACATACAATTTTTAAAAATATGACTTTGGTAATTTTTGCATCATGATCTTACCTGACAATTTTCTTGACTTAAATTTGTAAGTGCAGTTATCAGATACTTTTTCTTAAAGGATTATAAATCTTGATTGGAGAGGCCAGTAAATTTTAATGTTAAATTCACACTAAAATGTCTTCAAGCTGAAGAATCCTTTGGTAAAAATAGCTGTAAACTAAGAAAAATAATCATTGTTATTTTAGATTTTTCTGATAAATAGTATTGAATATTTGGCAAATGGGAAGGAAGAAAAAAATGACAAAATGAAAGGGGCCATTTTGAAAGGCCCCTTCTTAAAATTAACGAACGAACCCCAAAACCAATTTCTGTTGATTCTTACTCTGACAGGTTTCTTGTATTCATCCTTTCCTTTCCATTTCTCCTCCCACCACCTTAGTTTGGACACTCATCATTTCTTGCCTGACCCACTGAAAGAACCTGGTCTCTAACCTTCTCCAGTGTATTCTACATATGTCTGTCAAACTAATATACTGGATACAGTCTTGATTGCTCTCCTGCCTAAAAAGTTTCAATAGTTCCCTATTACCTATGTGGATAAAGTATAAACTTCTTAGTCTAGCAAAGTCTTCTACAATCTAGCTCTAACTTTACTCTGCCACCTTGCAGTAAACATAGTACCTATCTCCTACAATCAAGCCAAGCTGACCAACAAGTCATTTCCTACCATGTGCTTTCTTACTTCCACACCATCCTATCTCCTTGAAATGCCCTACTGACTCCAACTCCTGAAATCCTACCCCTTCCCTTAAAAGACAAACTCAAATTCTTTCTCTGATGTCACTAAACAAAAATAACCCTTCCTTTTCTGAACGTTCATACTTTATACTTCTCTTAGTAGAAGACAGAGTGGTATAGTGGAAACACTGGTTTGGGACTGAAATGCTCTATTACTTACTACCATGTGACTTTGGGAAATTCACTTAAGCTCTCTGACCCATAGCTGCCTCATCTCAAAAAGCCGGCATTTACACAGAGCTTTAAGGTTTGTAACATGCTTTGCCTCACCTCTAAAATGAAACTAGAGAGATGATATCTAAGTTGTTTCATCTCTAAAATGAAGGCAGATAGATGATATCTAAGTTGCCTTCTGGCTCTAAATCTCATTCCCTTCTATTTATATTTCAATTTGTATTATGCAGTCATTTGTGTTTATCTCTTCTCTGCCCTACATAATAAGTTTCTTGAAGGCAGTGAAGATGCTTTATTCACCTTTAGTCTTTGGAAGCAGGATGACCTGGGTCTGAATCCCACCTCAATCATCAAATATGACTCCGAAGAGGAAGTTACTTAACTGTTCTCATCCTCAGTTTACTCAATTCTAAAATGGGCAAAATTATGGCACCTACTTTAAAAGGCTGCTACGAGAGACAAATGCAAATACCTGCAAAATGTTTGCAGACTTTGATGCACAACATATGCTATTTAAAAGCACGATCTTTCTCACTGCCAACCAAGCTTAAAACTGTGCACAGATTAGGCAAGCAGTAACTGTTTGCTAAATGACCTTCCTTATATTTAGATAGTATCAAATCCTTAAAAGGATACAAAAGAAACAACTAATAACTATTGAATATCTAATTTCATGTTGTAGTGGGCTCTAAAAAATAGCAGGGTATAGTGGACAGATTACTAGGCTTGCAATGTAGAAGGACCCAGGTTCAAATTCTGTCTCACACCATTTGTGATTTGACCTCTCTGGGTGTGTTTCCTCATCTGTAAAATGAAGATAACGATAACCATAGTACTTATATTCTCTGGGTGGCTGTGAGGATGAAACAAGATAATGTATTTATAAAGTACTATAGGCACCATATGTCACTTATTACTGTTCTTAGGTGATAAAAAAAGACATAAACCCAAGAAGCCCCCGCCAGTGGATATGACACCGAAATGGCCAGAGATGGCCCAATGCTGCAGAGTGAAAAGATTACACCGGCCAGGTGGAAGAGTAAATGACAGCTCCATTCATTATGCAGACGGAAAGGGCTTATATACCTTTTTAGGCAAGTAGATCAACAAATTTACATGTGAGACATTTGTTATAATGCATGACTTCCTCATGCTTAGTTCCCCTTTTGCCGTAAACAGTATTAATAGCCCACAGGTGGTATTTAGCACATCATATCTCTAAACTTTTTTGCTGAAATGTGAAGATCAAACCATGAAACCATTATTAGGTAACACTGGGATTATGTGCTTACCTTTGGACCACTATCATCACTTCTATCTTTTATCTTGCTGGACAGAATTTCAGACAGCATTTCATCCATCCTTCATCCAGTTAGATGTAACAAATAAGACATGAGATTCAAGATCCTGAAACAGGAAATTTCAAATTTTCTTAAAAAAAAGATCAAATTAGCTGATTCTCTAAGCAAGAGCAGCTGAACAATTAAAGCTTGTTAAGAGAGAAGAGACATAAGGGCTAAGGTCAGCCAGGCTTCACTCCAGACTTCATCATTAAGCCTCAGCCTCCTCCTCACCCTAGAGCATAACTCTGCCCTTCAGCCTCCTTTTCCTCATGGTGAGCTACTCTCCAGCCAACCAAACATCATTGCTCTCTGGGCTCTGCTTTTGATTCTCAGGATTTTTCCACCATGCCTCTGCGTGCTCTGAGGAAGCAGGGAGTCTTTGGGTTTTTTTTTTTTGCTTGTATTTATCCCTCCAGGACTAAGCATGTACCTAGCACATAGTAAGCACTTAATAAATGCTTGCCATTGACTTCAAAAGTATGTCAAAGATTTAGTCAATGACCCATAGGGTGGAAAATGACATAAACAACTGATCAAGCTATACTTATTTTTAATCTAAGACTTAATAACTTAACTCATACTTGGGCAGCATGATACAATGGAAAGAATTCTGCATTTGGAATCAGAGGACTCCTGGCTAGATTAGAATCTTGGCTCTGCCACTTATACCTGGGTAAATTTGGGCAAATTACTTTGCCAGCCTATGTTTTCTCATTTGCAAAATGAGAGGGTTAGTACTAGATGACCACTGATGTCTCCTATACAGTTCAAAATCTAAGATCACATATATACCCAGAAATTATCAATCTTCTCCCACTGTATTTCAGTTCAATTTAATAAGTACCTATTAGTATCTACCATGAGCCAGGCAGTGTGCTATATGCCAAAGATAAAAACAAAAACGAGTTTCTTTCCTTGAGTCAAGAAACAAAGAAAAACAAAAGTAAATAAAGTAAATAAAAATATATACAAAGTAACTTGGGAGGGAAGAGGAGACACACTAACACCGGGAGGATGTCAGCAAAGGGTCCTTACAATAGGTGGCACCCACGTTGTTCCTTACAGGGCCCGCAATCAGGAAGACCTGAGGTCAAATTTGGCCTCACACTTAATAGTTATGTGACTCTGGGCAAATCACTTAACCTCTGATTGTCTCAGTTTCCCCATCTGTAAAATGGGGGAAATAACATCTACCTTGAAGGGTTGCTGAGATCAAATAAGATAATATTTGTAAAGTGCTTATTACACTGCCTTGCAAATAGAAAGCGCTATATAAGCGCTTATTCCCTTCCCTTACCCTCACAACTTTCTCCGTATTCTAGTAGGAGCAGAAAGGGCAGATGAAAGCAGTAATGGAGGGTTAGATTTAGAAAGGGATAAACAGCAATAGGACGAAGGAAGGGGTAAAGTACTCTAAGGCAGGGGGCAGTGTGGACTACTAAAGTCAAACTACTTTAACTATAGTATAAAAATAATAAATGGAGAAAAGTAAGGCCAGAGTAGGAGTGATGGGCTTGGAATGCAAGGAGTAGACGAGTTTAAGACTATATATTTATCCCTACTAAATGTTAACTCATTAGATTCTAGCCTGTAAAATATCTTTCTGTATCCTGACTTTATCATTCAAAATGCTATCCATCTTAGCCTTCTTTCATCTATAAATTTGATATGTAAGCAATCTACGCTCTCTCTCTCCTCACTTCCCCTTCCTGGCTCCCTTCTTCTCAAAAGAGATCTTTAATGACTCCCTAAGATGCTCAGTGCTTTCCCTCTAAGATGATCTCCAATTTACACTGGGTGTTGTGCATGTAGTTATTTGTACATTGTCTTCCCCTGATGCAGAGTAAAGTGAGCAAAACCAGGACAACAATTTAATACAAACAATTCTGACAAACTTGAACAATTCTGACCAATGTAATGACCAACCATAATTCCAAAGGCCTGAACCTGAACTATGCTACCCATCTCCTGACAGAGAAGAGACAGATTCAAGATGAAGACTGAAACAGCAATTTTTGAATATGGAAAATAAGGGAATCCATTTTACCTGACTATGCATATTTGTTACAAGGGTTTTGTTTTTCTTTTAAATGGAAAGGGGAATGGAAAATGCTTGTTCAATGAAAAATAGAATGAAGAATTGAAAAAAATACATATTGTCTTTCCCATTAGAATGTGAAATCATTCAAGGCAGGGAGCAGAGCTTAGCAACTGCCTAGTGCTTACATAGTAAGCACCTAATAAATGCTTGATGACTGAAAGACTAATAAAAATGTTAAAAATAACACAGGGCCAAGCCAACTTCCTAAAGACCTCCTCTTCCAAGTTGACTTGAAACATTAAGGACAACTCTTTGACATTAATCATTAAACTAGTTTTCAACCCACCTAGCTCTGCCCACATTTCCCAACCTCATCCATAAGAATAGCATGAAACTGTCAAATTTTTACTAAAATCTAAGTAACATATTATATATAACATAGCAAGTCATATAATATCTACAGAATTTTCCAAATCTAAGGGCCTGATAACCCTCTTGGGAGGGGAAGGAAATGAGAGTAATTTGGCAAAATTTGTTTTATTTTTAGTTTCTTACCTTTTATTTTAAATGTTTTATTGATATCTTTTATCTGAACATTACACTAATTTCCCATTCTATCTTCCAGACAGACTGAACCACCCCCCCTCCTCGAGAAAAGATAAACAATTAAGCAAAAATATTATATACAGAGATCATGTCCTACCCAATCTGTTCTTGAAGCCATGTTCACTCTTGGTGAATACTGTTTCCTTTTCGATAGATTCACTAATCATCATCTAAATAACTCATTTCAAAGTTCTGTCAGAAATTAAGAGTCTGGCTTAATGACAACTACTTTGTAGACTTTATTCTCATCTTTCTTGAAAATTAACAATTTCCCTTCTTAAGTCCTGCAATACCTCCCTTGTTCTCCAGATCTCAAAAATCACTAACACCAGCTCAACAATCATATCTGAAAATTTTTTTCAGTACATAAGCATGCAGTTCATCTGGGTCTGGTAACTTGGGACTCAGGGGCAGCTATGTACTCTCTTACAATTTCCTTAATTATCTTTTCCTGCCTGTTAGTCATTTTTGTCTTTTTCAATCAAAGAACCTTAGTCTTAGTAGAGAAAAGAGTAGCAAAATTAGAATTAAGTAGTGCTGCTCTCTTTTCATCATAGTACCAAAATCCTTAGGCAATCTTAAACATTCTTAGATTTCCTTTTCAGCATCAGGTCGTTCTAGGCATTAGTATCCTTCACACTATTTTTACAGATTTAGACAACCCAGGTCTTCTGATTCAGGTAGTATTGGAGCAACTAAGAAATACTAAGTAATATCAGAGGTATTAGGTGATACTTGGTAATATCAGGTGGTACAGGTAGTATCAGAAGCAGGATTTGAACATTCAGAGTCAATGCTATTCCCACCGCACCATGCCTCCCTGATATTTGGGAACATTAGGTTTTAAAACAGCTGTTCAAAAGAATCTTTTATTTTCTTTTGTGACCTTGGACAAAGTAATTTCTCTGAGAATCATTTACTCATCTGTAAAATGGGGTTAACAGCAACTCACAAAGTGTAATGGATAGAGAGCTGACTCAGAATCAGTAAGATCTGGATTCACCACCCACCTCTGACACATACCGACTTTGTGAACATGGGAAAGTCTCCTTACTTTGCAGTGCATTGCTAGAGGGAATTTTCTCACCCAGGAACTTCTACATCAACGAAACAGATCACAGATTTAGGGTGAGGACTCCTACAAGTCGAGTCACAAGGCTTCATTTTCCAGATAAGGACTCTCAAGCCTACTGAGGTTAAGTGACTTGCCCAGCAATCACACAGCTACCAAGTGTCTGGGACAAGATTTGAAACAGATCTTCATGACTTCCAGGCCAACACTACATCCAATCCATCAAGCTGCCCTACCCAGCCCCTCCCCCCAAAAAAAAATACTCTACCACTCTGTAATGAAATTGTTAATTAAACTTAAATGTGAACTACCGCTATTATTGAACATTTTAGAACTATTGGTAACTGGCACAATTTACAAGCTACATACCTGAGATTAAAATAAGAAGTCAGAAATGCCAGGGCTCTGCTTCCTTCTGCATCCTTCCAAGGAAGAAAGTTCAAGAAGGACAGAAGCTGTATCAACAAGAGAATGACTTTCTGAACCAACGTCAGATAAGGAAACGTCACATAATAGCTCACGTTTGTGGGTACCGCGTTTTGCTCTCCCCGCAACGACCCTGTGAGGCGGGGGAACGCCACATAATCAAACCCTTCTTCCCACGAAGGAGGAGGAGATGGCTTCTCCCGTGCCACCCTTACACTGGGGAGATGAGGTTGTGCCCTGAAGCCCCCCATCACCCAGCCCCGGGAGGTGAGAGCGGCCCCGGGGGTGAGAGGGGAAGCCCAGTGGTCGGAGGCCCCCGCAGTGGCTGAAGATTGGGGCGAGGGGGGAGGCCCTTCCTAGACGTGCCCCATTCACCGCGGCTGGCAGGAGGCCCACGGCCACCTCAGCGAGTCCTCCCACAGCCGGCTCACGCCTCTCCTGGGGTCACAAGAGGGGAGCCCCCAGGCCCTCTCTCTAGTCCCCTCCTACCGCAGACGGGCCGCCCCCCTAGGAGTCCCTAACCCATCCCATCCCAGAAGATCCCGATTCATTTTTTTCTACTTGTACCTTACTCGAGACGCCTTCTGCCTACGGGTCAGGGCGCATGCGTATTTCCTCAGGACCGGACCACGTGACCTCGCCCAGCCTCAGAAAGAACTACTAGGGGCCGAGGGTTGCGGGGGAGAGGAGGGACCGAACAAGCTCCCGACCAAGTTACGTCACCGCCTTGCGTCCCTTCGGCCTGCTGGGAGCTGTAGTTCTGCCCCTCCTCCTCCGCTCATCTTGAAGCGGAGCATTCAGAGGAAGCGGGCTTGAAGTAGCGGAACAGGTCTAAGCGGTGCGCCGGCGGGTGCGTTTCCGGCTGTGTCCTGGGACTGAGAAGGGGAGGGTGAACCCTACGGCCCGGTGGGGCGATGCAATGGTGGTCAATAGGTGTGGTCCTGATGATGGCCACTTCTGCGGCTCCGGCTCCAGCCGCCCTGGCCCCATGGGCAGGTAGACCGGAGGAAAAAGCGGGCCCAGGGAGGCCCCCTCCCCAGACAGCCCGGGATCCCTCGGTACCGAATGTGGTGCTGGTGGTGAGCGATTCTTTCGTAAGTACCAGGTTGGGGAGAGAGGGCGCCCCTCCTCCTTCCCCTGCACCGCTGCTGGCTGAAGGGCGCCCCCTGCGTGTGGGCGGGCCAGGGAGGCACTTAGTGCACCAGGGACCCAGCCACCCAGCTGCCCCCACTGAACTGATCGGAAACCCCGAGAGCCTCTCTTAACTCTCACCCCCACTCATGATCTCACTTTGCTGCAAACTAGGAAGTGTGCACAGCGTGGAAAGGAACTGTCGGACCCTTTTAAACTGCCTCCGCCCTTTGGGGGGTGCTGTCAGGGTCTCATGACATTTTGCGCCCTCACTCATTCAGGGGTATTAGCTTTGCAAACGAATGGAATTGAAAAGTGAATTTCCCATTCACTTTAACTTCTAATGCAGGTGGTCTGTTTGAAAAATGATAAGCAGAAAAATGATAAATGGAAGCCTCTTATACCCTTCCCCCCCATGCCCTTGGGACCTTCCTGTCCTCTAGTTAGATCGCTCTCAGCCCATTTTTAATTGGAAGAGCTTATGGTGGAGTAAATTGACCTGTGTTTGACTCGTGGTTCTGACACTTTTCACATGACCTTGTTTGGACAAGATGCTTTGTCACTCTAGCCCTCATCTGTAAAATGGGGGCTAAGGGATATTCCACTTCTAAATCTATAATCCTATAATGCAAATCAAGTCAACAAGCATTTATTAAGCATATACTATTTGCCAGGCACTCTGCTAAGTCTGGGGATACAAAGAAGGCAAAAACTAGTCACTGCTGTCGAGCTCATCGTCTAATGGAGGAGACGACGTGTGAACAGTTAGGTACAAATAATATATACAGGATAAACTGGAGGTAATCACAGGGAATGCACTAGGATTAAGGAAGATCCAGAAAAGTTTCTTGCAGAAGATGAGATTTTACCTGGGACATGAAAGAACCCAGGGAGGGCAGGAGTTATAGTGAGAACCCAGAGAATTCCAGGCTTGCAGACAGTCGATGAAAATACCCAGTGTCAGAAGATGAAGGTCTTGTTCAAGAAAGATCAAAGCAGAGAATATCACTAGATTGGAGAGTACATGGAGAGAAGTAAATGTAAAAAGACTGGAAAGGTAAGAAGGGCCAGATAATGAAGGACTTTAAAAAACAAACCACTAATTTTATTTTTGATCCTAGAGGTAATAGGGAACCACTGAACTTTATTGACTAGGGGAGTGACAGGGTCAGACCTCTTCTTTAAGAAGACTGCTTTGATAATTGAGTGGAAGAAGGGATAGAATGGGGAGATGAGGCAAGGAGGACAACCACAATGCTATTACAGTAGTCAAGGTAGGAAGTGATGAGGGTTTGCACCAGGGTAGTGATATTGTCAAAAGATGGGTCAAATAAATGAGTAACAATGCTAATATTTTTTTTTGCTTGAGGGATTGTATCTGAGTATATAAATACTTAACCATTACTCCAAGGATCTTTTTTAAAATAACTGCAAGATTTAAAACAAGCATGTTAGCTATAAAAAGGTAATACATGTAACTCTTTTAAGCCTTTCCCAATCTCTCAGCCAAAAAAATTCTGCCATGAAATCATCTTTATCTTTCCCCCTAAACCCATACCTCCTCCTAGTTTCTCTTTTTGTGTCAAGGGCACCATCATTCTTTTAGTCACCTATGTTCAAAACTGATGAATCATCTTCCGCTCTTTATTCTCTCTCCATCACACTGTATATAATTAGTGACTCTCAATAGCCATTGTTTCTATTGCCTTCTTTGTACCACAGCCATCCTAATTTAAGCCTTCATCATGCAGTAATCTAATTTATAACCCTGCCTCCTTCTATTATGTCTCTCCAATCTATCTTTCACACAATTGCCAAGTCAAAATTCGTTTTTTATTTTATTTTCAATATGGAATTCTCTCCCTCCCTGTTCTTTCTTCTTCACCAATTCAAAAGACAAGAAAAAAATCCATTATAAATATGTATACTCATTGAAAAAAAAATTCCCACATCAGCCATGTTCAAAAAAAGAAAGAGATAATGCTTCAACCTTTGCTCTAAAACTATGCTTCAGTCTACACTAGCTTTCTTTCTGGAGTTGATAGCATACTTCATCACAAGTCCTTAGGGGTTGTGGTTGGTCATTGTGTTGAACTGGGCATATAACTTAAAAAACTAGAAAAACATAAATTAAAAATTCCAATCAAACACCAAAATAGTCCTGAAAATCAAAGGAGAGATTAACAAAATTGAAAGTAAAAATACCACTAAACTAATAAATAAAAGTAAGAGCTTTTTTTTTCTAAAAACAAATGATAAAATAGATAAACCATCAGCTAATTTGATTTTCTTAAAAAGAATAAAACCTAATTACAGGTATCAAAAATGAAAAGGGTGAATTCGCAACAAATGAAGAAGCAAACAAAAAAAGAACCTGATGATAAAGAGCTACTACGGTGACAGGAAAGCTCAAAACACAAGTACCAAAGAAGAGAATGACTCCCCAAAACCTATAAGCAAAATCTTAAAGAAAAATGCAGTTTGCACACAAGATCAACAGAATTCCTTTCGGGGATCTTTTTGAGGAGGCAATCTGAGGATTCTTTCAATTTCTATTTTACCATCTGGCTCTAGAATATCAGGGCAGTTCTCCTTGATAATTTCTTGAAAGATGATATCTAGGCTCTTTTTTTGATCATGGCTTTCAGGTAGTCCAATCATTTTTAAATTATCTCTCCTGGATCTATTTTCCAGGTCAGTGTTTTTTCCAATGAGATAGTTCACATTGTCTTCTACTTTTTCATTCCTTTGGTTCTGTTTGATAATATCTTGATTTCTCATCAAGTCACTAGCTTCCACTTGCTCCAATCTAATTTTTAAGGTAGTGTTTTCTTCAGTGGTCTTTTGGACCTCCTTTTCCATTTGGGTAATTCTGCCGTCTCCTCATTGGCTTTTTGGAGCTATTTTGCCATTTGAGTTAGTCTAGTATTTAAGGTGTTATTTTCTTCAGTATTTTTTTGAGTCTCCTTTAGCCAGTCACTGACTTGTTTTTCATGGTTTTCCTGCATCCCTCTCATTTCTCTTCCCAATTTTTCCTCTACTTCACTAACTTGCTTTTCCAAATCCTTTTTCAGTTCTTCCATGGCCTGAGACCAGTTCATGTTTTTCTTGGAGGCTTTTGTTGTAGGCTCTTTGACTTTGTGGACTTCTTCTGGCTGTATGTTTTGGTCTTCTTTGTAACCAAAGAAAGATTCCAAAGTCTGAGACTGAATCTGAGAGTGTTTTCGCTGCCTGGCCATGTTCCCAGCCAACTTGCTTGACCCTTGAGTTTTTTGTCAGGGTATGATTGCTTGTAGAGTAAAGAGTACTTTCTTCCAAGCTTGAGGGGCTGTGCTGTTGATTTCAGAGCTATTACAGCCAGCTCTGCTACACCAGCACTCCTCCTCCCCCAAGAACCACCAACCTGGACCTGACTCAGATCTTAAGCAGGCTCTGCACTCCTGCTCTGATCTGCCACTTAATTTCTCCCACCAGGTGGGCCTGGGGCCAGAAGCAATTGCAGCTGTACTTCTGTAGCTGCACCACCCCCACCCCTGCCTGGGGGGTGGGGGCCAAACCACGAACTCCTTTCACTCTGTCCCCTGCAGCTTTTCCCACCAACCTTCTCTATTGTCTTTGGTGTTTGTGGGTTGAGAACTCTGGTAACTGCCACAGCTCACTGATTCAGGGCTCTAGGGCCTGTTCCGCCTGGACTCCTGGTCTGGTTGGTCCTGCCACCACCCACGCTGGGCTCTGCCCTGCTCCTCTCCTAGCTCCATGAGCGATTGACTTCACCCAGCGACCATCCAGGCTGTCCTGGGCTGGAGCCCTGCTTCCCTCTGCTATTTTGTGGGTTCTGAAGTTCTAGAATTTGTTCAGAGCCATTTTTATAGGTTTTTGGAGGGACCTGGCAGGGAGCTCAAGCAAGTCCCTGCTTTCCAGCTGTCATCTTGGCCCAGCCCCCAACAGAATTCCTAGAAGAGTTAAAGCAAGAGTTAAAGAAGTAGCAAAAAAATTATTTTAAAAACTAAATGAGAATAGAGGGGAAAGAATGGGAAAAGAGATTAGAGCTGGGGGGAAAAGATATGAAAAGAGAATCATTATAAATATATGAAAAAATAATGTGGATTAAAAAGATACAGAACTTTACTGAAGAAAATAACTCCTTGAACATTAGAAATGGCCAAGTGGAAGCTAATGACTCCGTTAGACATCAAGAAATAATCAAACAAAATCAAAATTCTGGGAAAAAAATGGAAGAAAATGAAGAAGCTCAGGGACAGAAAGAGATCTCATGAAATTTCCTGTCCTGGTGCCCAGAATCAGTCTTCTCTCCTCCCCTGGGTGCTGAAATGCTCCAGCTGTGTATGCTCCAAACCAGATACCCTCTCCAGTCTCTATAGACCTCTCTGTCAATCTCCCTAAGCCACCTAGGACTAGATAAACGATTTACTGTGACTTCTTTTTGGCTTTTCCAATCAGAATTCAGTCTGGTGTATTCTGTAGATTTTTGTTGAAAAGTGAGACAAACTTTAATGCCTCCTCTCACTCTGCTATCTTGACTCTACTTTCCGATATTTATTCCTAAAGCAAAGGTCTGACCATGGCAGAAGCTTCATTGCTTCCTCATCTTCAAAACAAAATACAAATTCTTTTTTTTTTTTGACATCTAAAGCTCTTCACAGTATGACTGCATTCTATCCCTCCAGATTCATTACTCACACAACACACTATAACCAAACTGGTCACCCACTTGCTGTTCCCCCATACATAACTTCCCATTCTGGCTTTGCACAGTCTTCCTGCCCTCATTCCCTCTTCACTTCTGCTTCTAGTAACTCAAGTACTACTATCTTCAAGGACCTTTCTTCTCTCCCACTCCCCATTGTTCATCTCTCCCTTTTCCCTGTATATATCCTCTACTTATTTATCTGGAAACATGTATTCCTTCACATACACACCAGAGAAAAATGTAAGTTTGTGAATGTCAGGGACTGTCTCTCTTTTTAAAGTGTATCCCCAATGCCTAGTTTGGTGCCAGGCACAAAGTTAATGCTTAATAAATGTATGTTGATTGAACCTGGATTGGAATTACCCACTCTTAAAAAAGCTATTGCCTTAGACAGATTTTTAGTTATAAATTATAAAATTAGAAACTAAATGGGCATGTACTTAAGCTTTACAATCAATACATATGCTTTAGAATTAAGTGTGTGTTGATTCTTCTCTGAATTATCTCTTCTCCCCACTGAACATCCCATCTGGCAGCAGTCTTAATTTAGCCTATAGCTTCCAATAGCATGCCAGTTTGTTATACTATTGAGAATTCTTTTTCTTTCCATTCCAATTCTGGAATGGCCTTTTCCCCTAGCCTAGCCATTCCATTTTCTATTTCCATTTAGAATTGGTAAAGATTAACCTGATATCAAGATTTCCAAAGGTGAAACTCCAACTACTGCAGCTACCATTTCCTCAGTCTTAATTCTTTTGCACTCAAACTCAAATGTAATAAAACACTTCTTTTGGTTTTAAATACAAGAGAGGAAATATCTAATTTTTCTCTTGGTATAATTAAAGTGCAAACTGTCTACCCCAGCTATCATTTGTTAATATCTACTGTTCATTAAGAGAGTTGGAGGTTATTTGTCTAACTTTTCCAGCAAATACCCCACCACTGGACCCAGAAAGTTCTGGTAGCATAGGTGAGGCTGGTGACTTTGCACAGCCCTCCCTCACTTAAATCCAATTCATTTGCATGTCATGGCACGCCTCACTGATGTCATGGTCTCCTTAGAGAATGAAGGACAACACACATTTTTACAGTTTATGCTACTCATTTGGCATCTATCAAGTGTGACTGTGAAGCAATGAGAACGAATTCTATGAATCAAGTGGAAAACTGATCCGTGGCTGCCTCTCGTATTTACTTATTGAGATTTATTTTTGGGTCTGGATCTGTGATTTCATGTATACAAGGAATTTCCAGGAAATTATCAGTAGTGCCAATCAGCAACTAATCCCCATTTTTTTTCTTAGAAAGTTGCCTGGGGCACTGAGAGATTAAGTAATTTATTCGGGAATTAAGTACTTTACAATTTGAACCCTGATCTTCCTAATTCAGGCAGTCTTCCCCTCCTCAGGCCTCCTCTCATCTTACTTCACAGGTCATGGGAGTTGTGCTAGAATGGACCTCAGAAAGTGTAATTATGAATCAAGAACTGGAAAGAATTGAAGAGGCCATCTAGTTCGACCAGCCCAACCTTATTTTGCAGATGAAAGAACTGAGGCCCAGAGAAGTTAATTCAGTTGCCCAGGTCCACACAGGTGTAGTAAGCAGCACAACCAAGATTCACACCCATGTCTCCTAACCCCAAATCCACTGTTCTCGCCACCATGTCATAGCCGCCGTATTGTAATGTCTGTCTGCCTCTCATAGTTCCCTAACTAGACTGTAAGTTTCTTAAGAGTAGAAGCCATGTTTCATATTTTATTATATCTTCCACAGCACGTAGACCCATACTTAGTATATTCATTAACTATTCATTGACTGTTCTGGAGATCTTTTTGTTAGAGGCAGCTAGGTGATAGCCTAGGTGATTGGATTTAAGTGAGGGAGGGCTGTGCAGAGTCACCAGCCTCACCTACTCTTCCAGAACTTTCTGGGTCCAGTGGTGGGGTATTTAGAGGGAGGTATACCCCTTCAAGCTATGCTGGAAAAGTTAGACAAATAACCTCCAACTTTATTAATGAACAGTAGGGGTGGCTAGGTGATAGAGTGGACAGGTACTGGGCTTGGATATAGAAGGACCTAAGTTCAAATTCTGCCTCACACTTTGAGCTGTGAGACCCTGGGCCAGTTATTTAACCTCTTTCAGCTTCAGCTCCCTCATCTGTAAAATGGTGAAAATAAAAACTCCTAGGTCACAGGGTTGTCATAAGGATCAAATGAGATCAGATTAAGCACCTTATAGACCTTAAAAGCATTATGTAAATGCTAGTTATTATTATTTGTACTATCATTATTTCAGAACTTAATTTTGGAGAGTAAGGCATTTTGCAGAATTTACTTTTCTAGTTACCTGAAACTTTCTCTTTCCTCATCTAAATTTAATTTTAAACCAATTTTGATGGATAAAATATATTACACACTTTTCTGCCACTGATCAATACACCAGAATTTATTAAATGTCTGCTGTATTCAGGCTACTCTTTGAGGTGCTAAGGGTACAGAGATAAAAGTGAAACGATATCATATTAAATAGTGCTATATTGAACAGGGTGTTCTAAATATAATTTAAGACAAAAAGAGGATTTATGTTTGATCCTGGAGACAGTAGGGAGCCACTAGAGCTTATTGAATGGGGGGGAGGGAAAGTATGACATAGATCAAATATAAATCCTCTTTTTGAGATTCAAAGCTCTTCCTAACCTACTCTCCCCCTCCCACCTTTCTATTATACCTTATGCCATACACCTGCCATGTACTCTTAGATCTAGTGCCACTGGTCTCCTTGCTTTCTGGCACAAAAGACACTTCATCTCCTGACTCCTGGCATTTTCTACTGCTGCTCCCATGCCTTGAATACTCTCCCCCCTCTTCTCTTTTTCCTGTCTTCGCTGATTTCCTTCATGTCCCAGCTAAAATCCCAGTTTCTACTAGAAGCTTTTTCCAATCTCTCCTAATTCTGGTGTCTTCCTTCTTGATTATTTCCCATTTATCCTACACATATAACTTGATTGTACATAGTTGTCTGCATTTTCATCATATACATACAATCTTCTCAAAGCCAAAAAAAAATCTTTCAATATGTATCTGCATAGTCCAGCAAAACAAATGTCCACGTTAGCCATATCCAAAAATGTATGTCTCTTTCTGAAGTTCATCACCTCGCTATTAGGAGATGAGTGGCATATTTTATTTTCATTCTTTCAGACTCGTGGTTTATTTATCATTGTGTTGATCACAATTCTGAAGTCTCTCCAAGTTATTTTACTCTATAATGTTATTATTGGATAAATTGTTCTCCTAGTTCTGCTTACTTCTCTCTGCATCAGTTCATAAAGGTCTTCCCTCTGAAATTGTCTATTTCATCTTTTTTTGGCACACTAATATTCCTTACATTCATATACCACAAATCATTTACCCTTTCCCCAGTAAAAGGACACTCCCTTAGTTTTCAATTTTTGACTACCACGAAAGAATTGCTGTAAATATTTTTGTACATATAAATCATTTTTTTGTAGGCAGCTTGGTGATGCCTTAAATGGAGTCTGGGCCTGGAGTCAAGAAGACCTAAGTTCAAATCTGGCCTCAGCTACTTAACCTCTGATTGCCTCAATTTCCTCGGTTGTAAAATGGAGACAATAATAGCACCCACCTTGCAGGATTGTTGTGAAGATCAAATGAGATAATGTTTGTGAAGTGCTTAGTACAATGCCTAGCACCTAGTAGGTGTTACATAAATGTTTATCCTCTTCTCTACCATCCCCTTTTTCCTTTCTTTAATTTCTCTAGTAGTAGGTCGAGTATGCACAGTTTGATAGCTTTCCTACCATAGTTTCAAACTGCTTTCCAAAGATGGCTGGACCAACTCACAGCTCCACTAGCAGTGCAATTCTATACCTATTTTTCTCACAGTCTCTCCAGCATTTGTTATTTTCCTCTTTTGTCATCTTTGCCAGTCTGAGAAGTGTGGGGTAGAACCTTAAAGTTGCTTTGATTTGCATTTATCCAATCATTAGTGATTCAGAGTTTTTTTTTCCCCATATGATGGTGGATAGCTTGGATTTCTTCCTTTGAAAACTGCCTATTCATATCTTTTGATCATTTATCGATTGAGAGTAAAGGATTTGGCCACTATGTAGAAATTTAATTAGAGAAAGGAAGCACTTTAGACAAAGACCAATTAGGGGACTGTTAGAGTAATCCAGGCAAGATGTCATGAAAGGCTGGACCAGGGTGGTGACCATGTGAGTGGAAAGAATGGGGTGGATGTGAGAGATGTTATAGATGTAGACTACAAGGCTCAGCAGCTATCGAGATGTAAGAAGTGAGTTGAGAGGGAAGAAACAAGGAAAGTTCTGAGGATGTAAACCTGAGTGTTTGGCAGGGGGCAGGGAGGGGGTGGTGATCCTGGACAGAAATAAGGAAATGGGAAAGGAGGAGGATATGGACATCTCCAATTAGAGATGTCCACTTGACAGTTGTTGATATAGGACTAAAGCTCAAGAGTTGAATATCAATCTGGAAGTCATCTTCATAGAGATGATCATTGAGTCCATGGAAGCTGATGAGATCACAGGGAGAAAAAGACCTAGTACAGAGCCTTGGTTGATGAATATTTGGTATATTTGATTTCCATGAATGAATGAAGAGGCACTAAGTAAACCTTTATTATGTGCCAGACATTGGGCTAAGAGCTGAAAATACAAATGCAGAAGTGAAATAGCCCTTGCCCTCAAGTAGCTTACATTCTAATAAGTTTACATTCTAATATTCTATTCTAATAAGGGTATGATGGCCAGGAAGGGACTTTTAGTCTGAGGAGTTGCAGGGATGGTGAGTCAGTTGATAATGAGCTAGCGAAGGAGTCGAGTAGTGTCATAAAAACTCAGTTCTCCTAGTTTATTGATAAGCTTACTTGATTCATGTGAATTTAATTGTAGTGCTTATGCATTTAATATTTGACTTCTTAATGTCTCTGTGCTAATTTCATTATCTGCAGAACGAAATGCATATTTCTGCCTTACAGGGTTGTTTTGAGTACTGTAAAGATAATTTTAAAGCCCCTTGCAAACTGTAAATGTTAATGTTATTATTATTATTAGAAAATATACTTCTTGTATAATATGATTAACTACTATTTCTTTAATTATAGGATGGAAGGCTCACATTTCATCCAGGAAATCAGACAGTAGCACTTCCTTTTATAAACTTGATGAAAAAAAATGGTACCCTTTTTCTCAATGCATATACAAACTCTCCAGTCTGTTGCCCATCACGTGCAGGTACAGATGTCTTTATTATGTATATATATATATATATATATTAATTGAAATAAATAATACAATATAGAACTTAGTTTAAGTTGTCATTAGTGTTAGACTTCAGAGAACAGAGTATGATTAACCTTCCAAATGCAGAGGGCTTTATCTGAGTATCTGCTAATATGCTAATCATGATATTAAATGTTTCCATATTCAGACTTCACTAATTGCCATGCAGTTTTCATTTCTCAGATTAGTATGATCATCTCAATAGTTTGGCTTAGTTTAGAAAAATAGTTAAACTGGCAAAATGTCACTGGCATTAGGCAGTGTATATAATTCAGGAACAGAATATTAAAATATGAATTGATACAACTGAAACTTTAATCCTTTATCTTTTCTCCAAAACAACTGTTTTTCTTGGCTTCTCTGTACCTCTTTGTGTTTTTAAGTTTATATAGCAGCTAGTAGTTTGGCTTGTATCTCTCTAAGTTATTAAGATACTTATTCTTAGAGGTTCCCAAGTTAAAGATACTTATTCATTCATTTGAATGTGCTTCCAATGAAAGAGGAAACCTAAAATTTATATTATGAAGTCTATGGGTTCAGAACTTGATTTAATTTATTTTTTTTATCCACACTTGTAATTTCACCATTATAGGGAACTCCCAGCAAGGAAATTCCCTGTATTATTGCAGAGTGATAGCTGCCCCGCAGTTTATAGACTTACCGTGTGGCTTTGGACACAGACACATACTGTGGCGGTGTGTGCCAGAGATGGGACTTGAGTCTAGGAATTCTCGACCTCGAGAAAGGCTCTCCATACATTATTCTATGCTGCCTCTCAAATGTTATATATTTTTATATTCTTCATTGAAGCAGGAAACAAGGATCTTTTGCCTCCCATAAATCATTCACAAAGGATCTTAGCATTACCTGAGTGCCAATGCAGCATCTTATTAACAAGTTTTATAAAGATAAGGCAGTATGCATATGGGTCAGTAATTATGAATATTCTCTCAGTCCTTTGTTGTTGCTCTTATAATAAAGTCCAGTTTTTTCCTGCCTTTTAATATACTCTTTTCCAGATATTTTCAGAATCATCCTCTTTGTTCTCAAAATTGTTACCTATAGCACAAACCTCTTCTATATATACTTCCAGTCTTGACACTTTTCCCAGTTTTTTCCTTTAGTGCTTCCTCATGTAACAGTAAGGCAGTATCTGACCTCTGAGTGCCCTCATCACTAAGCACCCATGATCTCCTAATTACCACTTCCAATGCTTTTTTTTTCTGGTTTCTCCCTCCTTGACCCCTGTAAAATTTGACACTTCTAGAATAGTTTCTCCTCCATAGGTTTTTGTGACACTACTCCATTAGATTTTAGCACAAGGATTATCTTTTCCTTTTGTTTCCCTACAATAGTATTTGGCACATAGTAGGCACTTAACAAATACTTGACTGACTGCTCTCTCATTTCACCAGCTACCTTTTTGGCTATTTGTAACAAAAATGTTACTTGCACCTCTGTGGCAGAATAAGACCAATAACACCAGCAGACAGGAGGACTACTAGTACAAATTCTTTGATCTGCTTTTCTAAAGGAAAGCAACTTAAAAGGGGTCAACAATTTTACTTTAATCAAACTAGATTCCTTCACTTAGTTCAGGAGAAAAGTCATCACTCTAAACTTCAGAGAAAATACAAACAGAAATTACAGGTACAAATTATATAAACAAAGCATATATAAACAGCAAAGACCAACAGACAGGGCTTCCAACAGTCACACCAAAAGCAATACCTACATAGTTACCAGAGAGAGATGCACCACCATCTGGGTTTTCAAAACCAGGGAGCTCCTTAATGGCTACCCAGTCTCATCTGGCTTCATCATGCAAATGCTCTTCCCATGAGTGAGCCCCAAAGCAAAATGCTAACCTCAGAGTTTATATACCCTTCTTTAGGGCTTCTATGACTCATGGTTCCATTTATTAATGGATGGGAAAGATCTTCCCATCAAGCAAAAAATACATTGACAATATGGTATTTCTCATCTGTTTTTGTTTTTGCTTGCTTATTATTGCTGTCATACCCACTAACTATGAGTATCCCTTAAAGCTCTGTTCTCGGCCTTTTACTTTCTGTGATCTCATTAACTACCACGTTATTATTACATTAACTCAATAGCATATCATATCTATTCATTTTTATTTTTCTAGGTTGATATTGATTTTTATCTTTACTCTAATAAGTCAGTAGTAGGTAATTGGGATAATTGTGCATAGCCAACTGATTTGGAAATGATGCCTACATTAGTAACTAATGATCTGTTAAAATACAATCATATTTAATTTTTGTGGCATTATTTGGTACCTGCTTAGGTTATCTTCTTGTTGAAGAAGATATTCATGATAGTAGACAAGAGGATGTGAGCCTTTGATCTCCTTCTTTCTTGCTTCTCAGTTATCTTGTTTTACTATCCTTCCTGTAAATACCTTTGAGGTCACAGAGTTTGAAAGTGTATGTTAATTTAATTTGAAGGGCTTTATCAAGTTTTTCATAGGATTTTTCCACCCCATCTTCTACCATATATATTACGTAGGCTACATTTATTTTCACGGGAATATTCTTGCAAATATTTATCATGAGCAATATGAGATGACCGAATGTCCTGTGAAATATTTCTTTTTAAATTATCTTTATTTATTTTGTTAAATAGTTCCCAATTATATGTAAAAAATTTTAACAATCATTTTTAAAATATCAAGTTCCAAGTTCTCACTCTCCTTCCTATCCCTCGCCCTCTTTGAGAAGGCAAGTAATTCGATTTCGATTATACATGTGAAGTCATGCAAAACATATTTCCATATTAGCCATATTGCAAAAAAAAATGAAACTATAAAAATAAAGTTTAAAAAAAGTATGTTTCACTCTGCATTCAAAGTTCATCGGTTCTGTCTCTCTCTAAGGTCGATAGCATTTTTCATCATGGGTCCTTTAGAATTGTCTTAGATGATTGTCTTGATCAAAGTAGCTAAGTCTTTCACAGTTGAACATCTTTACAATATTGTTGTTACTGTGTATGATGTTCTCATTTTTTTGACTTCACTTTACGTAAAGTCATACAAGCCTTTCCAGGTTTTTCTCTAATCATCCTGCTTGTCATTTCTTATAGCACAATAGCATGCCATCACAATAATATGCCACAGCTTGTTTAACCATTCCTCAATTGATGGGTCTCCCTTCAGTTTCCAATTCTTTGCACACCACAGAAAGAGCTGCTATAAATATTTTTGTACAAGTAAGTCCTTTTGCCTTTTGTTTGATCTCTTTGGGATACAGATCTAGTAGTGGAATTCTGGGTCAAAGGGTATATACAGTTTTATAGCCCTTTGGGACCCTTTTCCTTTTCTATCATGCTAGCCAGTTTGATAGGTATGACATGAAATCTCAGAGTTGTTCGATTTGTATTTCTTTAATCTATGATGATTTAGAGCATTTTTATGTGACTATTCATAGCTTTAATTTCTTCTTCTAAAAACTGCCTGTTCATATCCTTTGATTTATCAATTGGGGAATGACTTATATTTTTATAAATTTGACCCAGTTCACTGTATATTTGAGAAATGAGGCATATATCAGAGAAATTAGTTATAAAAAATGTTTTCCCAATTTCCTGTTTTCCTTCTAATTTTAGCTGCATTAGTATTCTTGTGCAAAATCTTTATAATTTTATGTAATCACAATTATCTATTTTACTTCCTGTAATCCTCTCTTACCTCATTTGATCATAAACTCTTCCCTTTTCCATAGATCTGACAGGTACATTTTTCCATACTCCCCTGATTTACTTATGATATCACCCTTTATGTCTAAGTCATTTATCCCTTTTTACCTTATCTTGATATATGGTATGAGGTGTTGACCTATACCTATTTTCTGCCAACCTGCTTTCCAGTTTTCTCAGAAATTTTCATCAAATTGTGAGTTATTACCCCCAAAACTTGGATCTCTGGGTTTATCAAACACTAGATTACTATGTTCATTTACTACTGTGTATTGTGTACCTAATCCATTCTACTAATCTACTACTCTATTTCTTAGCCAGCACCACACTATTTTAATTATTGCCACTTTGTAATATCATTTGAAATCTGGTACTGGTAGGCTGCCTTCCTTTATTTTTTGGCATTGATTTCTTTTATAGTCTTGACCTTTTGTTATTCCATATGAAATTTGTTATTATTTTTTCTAGCTCTCTAAAATGATTCTATGGTAGTCTAATTGGTTGGCATGGATTGATGACTTATTCCATTTTTTTTCTAAAATAGGGTTACTTAAGTATTCTATTCTATCTTCTGTTAATCTGGGTAGTTTTTATTTTCATTAACATTCATTCATTTCACATAGCTTGTCAGATTTATTGGCATATAATTGGGCTAAATAACTCCTAATAATTGCTTTAATTTCAACTTAATTGGTGATGCATTAACCTTTTTCATTTTTGATGCTAGTAATTTGATTTTCTTTTTTAATCCAGGTTCTAGTTTTTTCCTCTCAATTTTATTCATCTCTTCTTTGATTTTCAGGGTGTCTGTTTCTGTGTTTAACTGAGGCTTTTAAATTTATTCTTTTCCTAGTTTTTTTTTAGTTGCATACCCAATTCACTGATCTACTCTTTTCTGTCTTTTATTGATGGATGCATTTAGTGATATAAGTACTGCTTTGGCTACATCTCACAAATTTTAGTATGTTGTCTCATTATTGCCATTCTCTTTAGTGAAATTATTCATTGTTTCTATGACTTGTTTTTTGACCAATACATTCTTTAGGATTAGATTACATACTTTCCAATTAACTTTTAACCTATGCTTTCACAGCCCTTTATTAAATCTAATTTTATTGCATTGTGATCTGAAAAAGGTACATTTAATATTTCTGCTTTTCTTTGTTTGGTTGTGAGGTGTTAATGCCCTAATATATGGTCAGTTTTTATGAAGGTGTCATGTACAGCTGAGAAAAAAGTAGCCTCCTTTCTATTTCCGTTCAGTTTTTCATGGATATCCGTTATATCTAACTTTTCTTAGATTGTATTCATCTTCTTGGCGTCTTTCTGGTTTATTTTATGGTTAGATTTACTAGTTCTGAGAGGAGAAAATTGAAGTCCTCCACTTGCATAGTCTTACTGTATTTCCTCCTATAATTCATTGAAATTTTCCTTTAAGAATCTGGATGTTATGCCATTTGATGCCTATATGTTTAGTGCTGATATTACTTATTTTCTGTGATTCCTTTTAGCAAAATGTAGTTTACCTGCTTATTCCTTTTAATTAGGTCTGTTTTTGCTTTTGCTTTGTCTGAGATTGCGGTTGCTTCCCCTGCCTTTTCAACATCAGCTGAAGTCCTTATTTTAGCTTTGTGTGTCTTTCTGTTTCAAGTGTGTTTCTTATAAACAACATATTGTTGGGTTCTGGTTTCTAATCCACTCTGCTCTCCACTTCCGTTTTGTGGGTGAGTTCATCCCATTAACATTCACAGTTATCATTACCGACCGTGCATTATGAACTATTTCTTCTTGTCCTTAGACACACAGTAAAACCCACTCCTTTACTTGCCTCTCTAAGGCCTCAGTTCCTCCTGTAGCATGTCTATTCAGTAGTTACTGAACACAGATATTAAGGGACTACAACTAGACTTAGCTTCATAGTCTGAAAACTTTGTGAATTTTAGCATCCTCTGCCCATTTTCTGCCATTCCAAAATCATAAAGCCACTTAATACTGAAGGCCATGTGGCCTTTGTTCCTCAAGTTCCCATGGCTAAAGAGGTCATCTCCAAATGATCACCCTACTTGTAATCAGTCTCTTCATTGTCATCTGAGCTAGTCCTTACTGAGCAGAGAATCTCTTGCTAAGACTGCTTTGGAAACTTTTTAGTGTGACCACAATTTGTGCTCCACTGGCATAAGCTTCCAGAACTCAGGACCACTCAATTCTGAGGCATCAGAGTAGGAAATTGTAAAATACTTCCTATTAATCATTATAGAAATATATAGTATGTCCATTGATCTGATGCAAAATATTTTTAATCCCTAAGATATATATCTAACATTGGGGTGATTGATTTATTCAACCCCACTCCACTTAAAGAACTAAGATGCCCAATGAATCAGTTTATTCATAGGACTTAGACTAAGTTCAAAAAGGCCTTTGAACTTCACACAAGACTTCTGGTTTTTTTGGATAGATTGAGGAAATGATCACGACGCAGGGATCATCTGTGAATTATCAAGGGAGCTCAGAAGGAAAGTTGGAGCAAGTGTGACATTCCAGCACATTCTTGAGGAGCAAAGACAGTACTGAGCTGTGGTAGAGTTGGGAAATATAAAGATGAGTCATTGGCTCTACAGGTATCTCAGAGCAAAAAAGCCAAGCCGAGAGAAGATTCAAGAAAAGGTTGATTCTTTGAAGCTGGTTTTCCCTCCTGGTGCCTGTCTAATCACCAGTGTTATTAGGATCATCTATTATTTCATTACCCACAAATAGGACAGGGGTTAACTAGAAATAGACAGAAATAGAAAGTTAGGCAAAGAGTCCAACCTCTGTCTAAATGTGAGTAATTATCTTAACTGGAGGTTGAGTATAACTGAGCTTATAATTTTATGCCTAAAATAAATAAATATCCCTATACTTATTTCTCCTCTAGCCTTCAAATGAGCCAAATTGTGTGTGTATGTGTACATATACATATGTATGTATGTATGCATATACTTACATATATACATTTGTAGATATACATATATAGACACATATGTATTGTGTTTATTTTAAATTCTTATTATATTCCCTATTTTATATGTTTTTCAGCAATGTGGAGTGGCCTTTTTACTCATTTAACTGAATCTTGGAATAATTTTAAAGGCCTGGATGAAAATTACACAACATGGATGGACCTCTTGCAAAAATCTGGCTACCACACACAGAAGTTTGGAAAATTAGACTATACTTCAGGACATCACTCCGTTAGGTAAATAATGAATCATACGCCTCCTGATGTAGTGTGTGTGTGAATGTGTGTGGATGCATTACTATGACTGCTTTTAATAGACCAACGGTAAAAATATTCTTAAATTTTTTTCTGTTGATATAACTTAGATTTTAATGATACCTTCTTAAACTAATATGATTAATGTGCTTGTGATTTTGTTTTCCATAAACATTAAAAGACAGATCCAAATCATTCTAAGGGTTGTTCCATCTGTTTGTTGTTTTTGACATGTATGTCTCAGCACCTAGTGGGTTTTTTTAGTTAATTTATTTATTTTTAGTTTTCAACATTCACTTCCATAAGTTTAAATTTTCTCCCCCTCTCTCTCCCCAAGATGGCATGCAATCCGATATAGGCTCTACATTATACATTCCTATTAAACATATTTTCACATTAGTCGTGTTGTATAGAAGAAAGAATAGAAGAAGAACGAATGGGAGTAACTGTGAGAAAGAAAAACATAAAACAAAACAAAAAAAGAAAATAGTCTGCTTTGCTCTGCATTCAGACTCCATATTTCTTTTTCTGGCTGTGGCTGGCATTTTCCATCATGAGTTTTTTGGAATTGTTTTAGGTCCTTGCATTCCTGAGAAGAGCTAAGTCTATCAAAGTCAGTCATGGCACACACAGTGTGTATAGATGTATAGTGCCTAATGCCCACAGTCATTGTAAGGTCAGAATTAGATATCTGTAAAGCGTTGTGCAAACCTCGAAGTACCATATAAATGCTAGATCACACAGCTAAGTGCTGTATTCTGTTAAGTGTCTTTTCTATGCTTTGAGTAAACTTCCTTTTTGATAACTATTGAATGATCTACAAGTCTTTCATTTCTTTCAAGTAGTAGATGTAAATATTTAATAATAGCTAATATTTATATAGCATTGTAAGGTTTGCAAAGTGCCGGGAGACCAGCCTGAGTCAATAACCCTGGTGTCTGGCACTGATCACAGTACTAGAGATGAGGTATGATGAGATAGAGTACAGTGAAACTGTCTCCTCCTCATTTTACCAGTTAGAAAACTGAGGCAAGTAAAGATTAAGTGACTTGGCCAAGGTCAAACAGCTGGCAAGTGTCTGAGACTAGATTTGAACTGGGGTCTTCCCAACTCCAGGTCCAGCACTCTAGGCACAGAAATGGTCTGGTGTGGTGACTCCTGGTGATCTTGAGACAGGCATCAAGTTTGAAAAGCCCTGATTTCATGTAGGTAGAACTTTTTATGCCTTTAAGTGATCAGTAAATCAAGACAGCTTGTCCTAAGAGACCTGAGAATCTGAGCATGGCAGTGGGGCTTGAGCCATCATTCCATAAGCCAGTCATGACAGTTTCAATACCTTTTAAGGAGAAACTAATCAACCCGAAAGGATCAGGGCCTAAGGAAAAACCAGCCCGGCTGGGCTCCATGATAGAGGACTCTGGTCGATAATATTCTACTACCAGAATGGTTTAAAGAAATTAATAACCTGGAGCAGATCCAAAAAAGGACAGCCAGAAGAGTGAAAGGCCTTGAGTCAATATCATAGTAGTATTGGTTGAAGGAACCGGGAATGTTTAGTTTAGGATAGAGAAGACTCATGGGTGGCATGAGAGCTTTTTCCAAGTATTTGAAGAATTGTGACCTTCTAGGCCAAAGCTGTGTTATACCAGTCCAGTGATTCAGGTTTAAGGACTAATATTTAATGAGGTACTAGTGGACCATAAAATGCAATAAAAATCAGTTTACTAATTAAAGGATTAAAAGAGTCAACTTTAGAATTTTTAAAGGGCAGAATGCTATTCTCCTCTGCCTTACAATCACCAGGTCAGGAACTCAGGCAGAAAACCCAAAAGCAGTTGGAGGTTAGGTGTCACCTCTGACACAATTTCCCTCCAGGCTGGGCTTCTTATTCTTCAAGGAGCAAAAAGTCAAACAGCTCTCAACTCCCTACAAGGACCCTCTGCTAGACCCACACCCATCCCCATCCCCCAGGACACAGAATGCTGGGCAGGACTTCCCATAGAAAAGGTAGAAAGAAGACAGAAGTGTTGGGGACCAATGTAAAGGAGGAAGACAGAGCTCCAGGTCAAGAATCTGAGCATGGCTACCCAATTGCTTCTTGTGCCTCGATGGCCCCTCCCTGAACCACTCATCACCCACACCAGAGCAACACAGCTTCTCCCCAACATGCTAAGGAAGGTTTAGATGTCTTCTCTGGAACAACCAATCAATATTACAAAGCCGAACTTAAGCTTGATGTCAGGAAGAACTTCCTAACAATTAGAGCTGTCCAGAGTTCACATGGGCTGGCTCCTTCATTTGGTAGTGGGTTCCCCCTCCCTGCGGGTCTTTAAGCAGAGGCTGGATGATCACTGGTCAGGTATGTTACAGTGGAAATTCCTATTGTGCACATGTTGGGCTAGGTGGCCACAGAGATCCCTTCCAACTCAGAAATTGTGGGATTCTGTTGTGTTTGAAGGGATCTAGGTCATTTGCCTTAGAAAGGCATGAGTGAATATAGATCCTTTCTCCCAAAATAATACATGAACTACATTTGGGGGGAATTCATCCAGGATTCCTATTGGCTGTAGGTCCACAGGAAGCAGACTACTTGATTTACTCAAGACCTTGAGTGTTTTTCTCTTTGAGAAGTAGCTTGGTACTCCTTCCCACTAGACCCATACCACATCACCTAAATAACTCACATTAGTAAGAAAAGACAAAGTCCAGGTTTTTTCTTCCTCATTGTGACTACCCTTTGTTGCTCCTCTAGCTCCAGGGTCATGTCCTCAATTCTTCATCTAGATATCCTTGATACTCTTTCAAAAGGCTGGGGAACAGGACCTTTGATTACTGGACCCTGTGGATCCTCTCTCCAAGGCCACCGCAATGATGGAGGAGTGCTGCATCCTTGTAAATCTGTGCCAAAACACAGGTTTCAGCTTCACACACCTAGATGTGTGGGTATAGACAGTGTCCAAAAAGTCTTGATTCAAGCCCCACTCAGCCCCAGAGATGATAGCCATGGAGAGACAGTGTCAAAGCCTGTTGATCTGAGGGATGGCAACAGCCAAAAATAAGAACAAGAATCCCCAGCTCAAGAGAGGCAGGGATGGAATCTCTCAGCTGCAAAGATTAAGATTTTATGTTGTCTGAGTCTGAGAGTGGGTGGAAGACAGGACCCTCTGGATGTCTCTGAGGGATCTGTGCATCTGTTCCTTTCTATAGGCACAGTAAGGAATAGCATTAGCCCACAATAATTTGAGCCAATGAAATCATCCTCTGACCACTGAGGAGGGTCTTAATCACTCATCCTCAGTGATGTGCAAATGCCTTCATAAATACATAGGTCCTGTCATCAAGGCAGCCAAATGCTCCATAGGAAGAGTTAAAGTATAATAGCCTCATCTGTCAACACGATCATATGGCCCTGATATATCCCCTTCATGCTATTTAGTTTAAAAAGGTAAGGGGGGAGGTTTCCCACTGGAAGGAAAATCTAATCAGCAGTAAAATAAAATTCTTGGAATTTCTGGATCTCAGGTGGACTACCAAGTAACTTTTGATGCTTGGGTACAAATCGGTTAAAATATGGCCAAACTCAAAGGGAATTTTTTGAACCAGACTTTGTAAAGATAGGCATTTTATAGTCTTCTTTGATAGTACAATAAACTTGGAAGGGATCCAAACTGAGGAAGGGATTCACAGTTCTTAATAGAAAATCATTTTCGTGAAAGTAAGCTAACTATAGTCCTTGCTCTGAATAATCTTAGTGTTGTATTAGTGTTCCACCAGTTTATAGTATCATAGGATCAAGAGCTGGACAAGACTTTAGAGATAATTTCATTCAACCTCCCTCATTTTACAGACTAGGAAACTAAAGCCCAAATAGGTTTTGTGACTTGCCCAGACTCATACAGGTAACAGAGTCACGATTGGAATGTAGGTCCTCTGATTCCAAAGCTTATGTTCTTTCCATAAGATTACGCCATTATTCTTTCTTAGTATTACATATTTATTTTGAACTATTCATTCATATACATATATACACACACACATACCTACAGACACACATATATACATACATATATATTCCATTTGTTTTAAATGGTGCTTTGATATTTCTAATTTCATAGTGGTCCACTTCAGAACTTGTCACTTTTCCATATTACAGGTTCTGAGATAAATCCTTTTTCTGTTCTGCTTTGTATTTAGAAATGCCCATTTTATTTGATGTTTGTAAATTTCATAATGAAAAAAACTTTTAAGAGGTTTGTGATAGCAATATAAAACAAAAGATTCACTTTTGTCTTGATGGTTTCTGGGTAGAAGGTAATTTTCAATACCCTAATTATTTTTGGTATATTTTCATTTATTCATCTTCTCACCGGAATTTGGAGGAAGAGAAGTCAGCTGTTAAGATGATTTATTTGACTCCTTTATGCACCCACACAGTCATTTGTCTGAACAAATGGGTCAGGGTTTCTGTTATCAACACAGTCCTACAAAGGTTATATGAATTGTGTTGAATCATCTTTTGAGGTTTCTGCATGCCATTTCAAATTATTGAGGGAAAAAAGTGATCTAATGCAATGCTTTGTAATAATGGATACACAATACATTTTAACTCATTGATTTGCCACTGTAAAAACCTACACTCAGTATAGACCTGTCATCTGTAAGTGATACAGATCACTTCCTGATTCCACTTATATTTTTATGCTAATGAATTTTATAAGGTACTACTATGTATTTTATCTTTAAAAAAAAGCTGCCTCCCTATGTCCCTGTAGGGATACAGCCTAGTTGTATTATTTTGGCATTTACCTTGGTTTAGCTGGGTGTCCTACATCAGCCTTTTCTAGGCAGGGGGAAAAGAAAAGGGAAACAGGGAAAGAATATGTATAGGGGAGAGCTTTTCAAAATATATTTTGGTGTTGTAAATAGGAGTTTCATGACAAATTTCATATGCTAGTGATATTTTTCCTTCTGAACTATTTGATATCAAAATTATATATTTGTCAAAAATGTTTATGAATGATATTTTCAATGGAAATAAGATAAATATCTTATAATATATAATACATACATATGTGTATTGTACATACAATATGTGTATGTATTCAGGACAATTGGAGATATCCTCAGAGGGAAGGCACTAGCATTAAAGGGAAGCAAGAAAGGCTTCTTATAAAAGGTGAAATTTTAGCTAAGACTTCAAGGAAATCTAGGGAGCCAGGAGTTGAAAATAAGGAGAGAGAGAATTCCAAGTATGGTGGACAACGGATGGAAATTCCACGAGTTAGGAGTTAGAGTTTCCTTTTTAAATAACTGGAAGGAGACCAAGGTCACTGGACTGTAGGGTATGGGTAAAGAAGTGAAGTGAAAGAAAACTGGAATGGAAGGAAAGAGCCAGGTTATGAAGGGCTTTAAAAGCCAAAGAGAGGATTTTACATTTGATCCTGGAGGTAACGGGGAGCTACTAGAGATGACTAAATAGAGAGGAGATGTGGTCTGACCTCTGCTTTAGGAAGAGTACTTTGGTAGCTGAGTGAAGGATGGACCAAATTGGGGAGAGATTTGATGCAAAGAGACCAGCCTATTGCAGGTTAATTTATTTCCATGGAAAACAGTGTCATTCCAGAACATTTTAATACACATGTAATTTCATATTTTTAATATTTTAGAAGGCAAAACATCACTAGCATATGAGTTTTCTCGTGAAATTCCCATTTCTGCCTTTTATCTTAGAGTGTACATTATTTTTCTCTAAAAATTCCAAAATACCCTGTATTTGATTTTGAACCTTCGACTCCCACTTACAGTTCAGTTTTCAAAAGCACTCCTTCTGGCTTTTGAAAATTTTAAGACACCTTTTTTTTAAACTTCTTTAGATATTACTGTTTATCTGAGAAGGCAGAAGAATGGAGGATGTGATCAAAGATGTTTTGTAGGAAAACAAATATCACTCAATTTGCTCATTAGAATTAGTATTCCAAGAAGGCAGAATTAGGAGACAATACCTGTATAGGGGAATTGGTCTCTGACCATTCCCTGCACCAGCCCATGAAACCCGGGTTATAATCATAGATTAGGGACAGATACATTTGTGCCCTGTATTTCTTTGACCTTGGCTCTCACCATCCTTGAAAGACAGTTCAGGCAGGAGCCAGCAATTGAGGAAGAGCCCAGACACCAAGAGGGAATCACTCTTGGAGGGAAGGATGGAATTTCTCTTTCCTCATTCCTCTCCAACTTCCAGATGTCAGCCAGGGCACTTTGACTCAGAGCTGCTTGATCAGCAGGAGACGCCAAATCTAGCAGGGAACAGATAGACACAGAGAAACAGTCTTTCAAGACAGGAAATCACTTCAAGGAATGAAATCTCTGGTAGCCAGGAAGAGATTCAATTATGTACTCAAGGGAGAACTAGTCATAGAAATTGAGTGTTCAGGTGTGAAGACACGCAGGTTCTAGGAGCCAAGAAGAATATCGAAATATCAAGTAGAATGACACAATATTTTTCTGCAAAAGTGAGAAATGATAGAAGTCGTTAGAATGTTATACCCAAAATTAAGAGGTAGGACGTTAGCTTCCCCATATAGCTAAACATTCTTTTCCAAGATAAAAGATGTTGCTGGTTCCCCCCATCCCTTCCTCCTGGTTTGTACAGTCATCTACTTGTATAACTAGATTATATGAGTTAATGAGTTCCCCTTCCCTCCCTCTATGACCCTTGATGATGTTAGTGTAGGTTTCAGAGGGGACACTTGTTTCTTCTCCATTAGAATGTGTCTGACATTTCATCTTTTTGTATTCCTTTACAGCTTCTCAAACATATTTTCCTTTTATGTTTCTCTTGACATCTGTGTTTACCTTTTAGCATTTCTACTTTGTCTTTTTGTCAGGAATGTTTAAAAGTCCTCTATTTCATTCAGGTCCATTTTGCCTCTGTGAGATTATACTTATTTTTTGTTGTATAAGTTGTTCTTGGTTGTAAGCTTTTATCTTTTGCCTTTTGGAATATCCAATATTCAGACTCACTTATTTTCACAATCTGACTCCTTCCTACCTTTCCATTTTTCTTACACTTTATTCCCCTTGACACATACTGCAGTCTAATAACACTGGCCTTCATGTTGTTGCTCAAATGCAGCAGTTCATCTTCTTACTTTAAGCCTTTTCACTGGCTGTCCCCCATTCCTGAAATGCTCTCCCTTCTCTGCCTCCTGGCTTCCCTGCCTTCCTTTAAGACTCACTTCAAATGCTACCTTCTGCAGATTTTTTCCTATGTCCACCTATCCCTCTGCAATTATCTTCCATATACATTGCATATATATTCTATATATGGTTATAGTTATTTTATATTTATACAGTTATTTTCATGTTGTCTCCTTCATTGAGTGCTAGCTCGTTGAAGGCAGAAACCAGACTTTTGTTTTTCTTTACATCCCCAGCACTTAACACAGTGCCTGACACATTGTGAGCACTTGATAAATGCTTATTGACTGACAGTTGACTGACTGACTAATTAGGCCACCACTGCTTATCTTATCATTTCTCTATTATATTATAAATATTAAAATTAATATGTTAATAATAAGCAAATTGAAGCAGTTAAACCATTTCATTTTTAAATGAGTAAAAATATAAATTCTTCTTATGTTGGCACCCCAAATATAATAATGACAGCAACAAACACCTTTGGCAATTATCTCCCTAATTTATGCCTCAAACAAAACTACAAAATTTCCATCTTGGAAGGGATCTCAGATACCTTAAATGCAACCCATATCTAAGCAAGACTATGTTCTACAACATGTATGACAATAGTCAAGTTTTTGCTTGAATATCTTCAGTGAAGGGGGGCACTATCTGCCCATTTCACTTTGGGATACCTAGAATTGTTAGAAAGTTATTTCATTAAAGCAAGCCTAAATTTGTCCCTTTCCAACCTTGCTCCAAGTTTTATCCTTTGGGGTCAAGCAGAACAAATCTAAACATTGTATCAGATGTGATCTGATTGGGACAGAGTACAGTGAACTTTCAGTAACCTGTATGCTGGGGACCACGCATGTCTTAATGCAGGCATCTTGGCTACCATATTTCAACATTGATTGATATTCAGTCTCATCATCTAATCCCCACAAATGTTTTTTCAGACAAACTGCTGCCTAATTAACCACATCTCCTTCATCTTGTACATATGAGTGATTTCTTGGACCCAAGTATAAAGTTTTACATTTATATCTATTAAATTTCACTTTGTTAGATTTAACATATCATTCTAGCCTATCAAGATTTTTTGAATACTTCTTGGATACCAATTACTATCAGTGGTAGGAATTAGACCTGTAATTTTATTGGTTTGGGAAGTTCTCAGGTAAAGAAACCCCCTCCACCAATACAGATGGAAGTTTTCTTTCCATCTTATAATCCGAAGGGAATTATTATTTATCAATGATAATAATAATAATAGCATTTATACAGTACTTTAAGATTTGAAAAATGCATTACAAACATCTAATTTTATCTTCACAGCAACCCTGGGACGTAAATGTATGCTGTTATTATCCCCATTTTACAAATAAGAAAACTAAGGTAGAGGTTAAGTGACTTGCCTAGGGTCAAGTAATAAGTGTCTGAGGCTTTGAATTCAGATTTTCTTGACTCCAGGTCCCATACTCTATCCACTGTGCCACCTAGCTGCCTTTTTGCTGAATTTCCCAGCTTTGTGTGATCTGCAGATTTGAAAGGCATACCATCTGTGTCTTTGTCCAAGTCACTGATAAAGATGTTGGCACAAGGTCAAGTATGTATCTGAGTCATTCCAGTAAGACTTTATTCCTAGATGTTATCCATTAAATTCTAACAGACTTTTTTTAAACATCATCTATGTTCCAGGTACTGGGGCCACAGAGACAAAAATAAAAAACTGCTTTTGCTTCTTGAGTTCCTGTGTATCTATACTGGTATATTGTTATATTCATCTGTTTCCTCTTAATCTAAAATGTGTTTTTAGAATTTTATTTTTGCGATCTTCTTCCAAATTTGACTTCCCCTTATAGAATTTTAGTCCATCTACCAATCCGTTCTCTAAGCCCTTTGAGACCTTCTTTCCTCATATCCAGAGTCCATATCTGTCGATTTATGCCCAGCTTTTCTCTACTGTATGACAAATCCTAAGCTAGAGTAGTCACTTCCTCACATCATTTCCACTCCTAAGTCCAAAGAAGCAGTTTCACTGGTTCCTCTCCCTTCGGAGAGATAAAATTATCATTAAGACAAGATGGACAATTTTTTTTTATTCTAAACTTTAAAAAATTAACAAACACTTAACAAAAATGAATAAATTGAGTATTTCTCTTCTGGACTGGGCATAACTCAGGTTAGTCCCCTGGTAATTTAGATTTTATACTGGAGCAAAACGTACATTGATAGGTCATTTCAAAAGTTAAGCAAAGGAAGTGTATTTAGCCATGGCAGGAGGAAGATATTCCACAAAGATGAGCATTGAGAACCCCTTGAGTTGATTCAGCTGAAGGAAGCTTCATTGAGAACCCCTAGCCAAACATCTGAGAGCCCTTCAGCTCCTCTTGGCTCCTTTTCACTCAAACAGTCACTCAGGAAGTGAAGTCAATAGCCCCCCTTGGTCCCTTGAGCCAACAAAGTCTCAATACCTTTAAAAGAAAAACTACCCTCAGCATGGGAGAGAATGGTTAGGATATTGCTTCTGCAGCAATTTCCTTATACATAGTAGAACAAAAAAGATTATATATGAGTTACAGATCTCTATAATGTACAGCTTGCTTCTCTTTTTTTAAATATTTGATACTTTCAGCATGTAAGTTTCAAAGATGTTTTCTTGTTTGTGGTTCCTTTTAGCCTTCCTCTTCTCTTCTGCACATTAAAAAAAAAAAATACTCCAATAGGGAAAAAATACTCCTTTGTAAGGGGAGATAGGGGGCGGAGGGAAGAGGGCACTGAATCCCCTCACTCCTTTCTAACTCTCCCCTACCAAAAAAAAATTGAAAAAACAAAAATAAAATCCTTGCATAGACACAGTCAAGCAAAACAAATTCTCACATTGACCATGTCCAAAAATGTATATATTATTCTCTATCTTGCATCCATCTCATCTTATAATTATTGAGTTTGGTCATTGAATCGATGTCTTTCAGAATTGTTTCTCTTGACAGTATTATTGTTAATGCATAAATTGTTTTCCTGGTTCTGCTCAATTCACTATGCATCAGTCCCATTAAAGTCTTGCCAGATTTCTCCAAAACTGTTTCTTTTACAATTTCTTATAACACGGTAATATTCCCTTCTCTGAGATATGTTATAAAATGATTCCTCAGTGCTTTCAAGATTGAAAGTGTGTCACATCAGTAATATGAAAATATAAAGGGGTTTCCAATATGATGAACATGAATGAAAATCATATGGGGCAGGAACGCATGGGTGAGTTGTAATCTATGCCAGTGGAGGGAAAATACCAACATCAGTGAGTCCACTTAAGTTTTAAAAAGCTTAAGCATGAAAATATCAGGGAGTAAAATTACATCAGTACTAGTATAGAAGGATGCAACCAGAGAGTTATAGTTGCCCTAGAAATCACAAAAGGTAGGGTCAAAAATCAAGATAATGATAAAAGTATTTGAATATGCATGGGACATAGAATTAAAATGTAAGGATCAAGTGATATAATTAAATTATAGGATCATTGATTAGAGATATTATGGTTTATTTTTCGGGCAAAAGGAGTACAAGATACAAATTAAATGAATAAGGTAAAGCAATGACTGACTCCAGATCACTTTTTATTTGAATAAATATGTTGGACTAATAACAGGAACAATTAGTACCTCTAAAGCAACATAGCATTGTCATTCTGAAAAATATGTTATACAATTGTTGATTTGCATATTTTCCTAATTTTCAATTTGATAATGCAGTAAGCTGCGTAATAGCTTCTTATGATCTGACATTATTCCCTAAGAAACAAGATTGAATCCAAAAGTTGCTTCATGTATCATTTGCCACCTAATTACTGTTATTCCTTATTGAACATATGGCAGCAGAGTTTTGAAGTAAAATACAGGAAGCTGCACTTTTATCCTCAGCAATCGTGTGGAAGCATGGACAAGAGATGTTGATTTCTTGCTTCGTCAGGAGGGCAGGCCTGTGGTTAATCTTATCCCTGATAAGACAAAAGCAAGAATAATGGAAGAAGATTGGCAGAATACAGATAAAGCAACAAGCTGGTTAAGAAAAGAAGCAATTAACTTTACTCAACCATTTGTTCTTTATTTGGGATTAAATTTACCACATCCTTATCCATCACCATATACAGGGGAAAATTTTGGATCCTCCACATTCCAGACATCTCCTTATTGGCTCAAAAAAGTAAGTATACTTCAGAAATGGAAATTAATTTACATATGTTTTATTGAGAATTTCATTCTTTTTCCTTGCATCCAAGGTTAGAGGTATGAAAGATGAACATTCTAACTCAAAGCCTCATATATATATATATATATATATATATATATATATCTCTATATGTATATATATATATACATAAATGTACATATACACATATATGTGTGTGTATATATGTATGTATATGTATATATACATATATACATATATACATATTATATATAACATGTAATATAATGTGTAATAGCTAAGGAGGCAACTTTGCAAAAATGAATGTAACTCATCGATTAAACTCAGTCGTATTGCCTTGTGTTTGATAGGTGTATATGTGTTCCCACAGCTAAAGCAGAGGAAGCATGATGGTAGTAGAAAGACTCTTGGTCTTGGAGTCAGAAAACCTAGGGCAGGGGTGGGGAATCTTTGGCCTCAGGCCACATGTGGCCTTGAGGCTGTAGATTCCCCACCCCTGCTTTCAAGTCTCAGTTCTCTGTGTCACCTTGGGCACATCACTCTCCTAGAGTCAAACTTCTTCATCTATGAAATAGGGATCATAATATTTGCACAATATAACTCACAGGGTTATTAGGAGACAAGCATTTTGTAAACCTTAAACAAATTATTGTGAGTCACTGTGGAGGATTACCATAAGGTTGTTTTATCTATAAGAATATGGATTGTACCTGTTATTTCATGGTTATAGGGAATTCCCAGAAAAGGAAGCTCCCTCTACCAATTCAGGACAGCCCTTCCAGTGAAACTTCTAGTCTTAGAGGCCTGCTTAGACTTAAAATGCTTCTTAAACTATGGGTCTTGACCCTTTGCCAACAGTAAAAGGTTTCTGAACATGCAAGAACCAAAAATTAATTAAAAGTCAAACACGTAATGAATCCGAGGTGTTTCTGGCAGTGCTTGCCCGTGTTGTATCCCACAACTTCATTGCAGCCTTGTTTCTGAACACAAAGCATGAACACTTTGCACTGAGCATGCCCTCAGGCCAGGCAGTGCCAGCAAATGCTGCCCAAACATCAAAAGGGATCAGGAGTGGAAGAAGTTTAAGAAGCTCTGCCAGTGCCTTAAAATACTGAGACATCAGGGCACTTGCCCAGGGTCGTATGATATAACCAGGATCAAAGTAGGGTTTCCTTCCTCTGAAGCCAACTTCCTCTCATGCTATACTGCCTCTCAGCCTCATCTGTGAGGAAAACAATAGTGTCTTCTTGCAAAAAGTGAGTTATCCTGATGAAAGGAGTTAAGTAAATATAAGAAATTAGTAAGCACATCTCTGAACTTCATTACAAGTCACTTTTCAATATATCTCATGACAAGAATAAGTTTACACTTATATAGTGCTTTACAGTCGCAAAGTACTGTCCTAGAGAAGATTTCATACAATCCTTACAAAGTTAAAGGTATTTTACTGTAATTAAATGTCTGCTAAACCTGCAAGCATGTATACATACAAATAAAAAGACATCTGTTTATAAGCAACATAGCGGATTGGAAAAGTGTGCTAGACTTAGGTCGAGACCTAGTTTTGAATCCTGCCATAGACTGCAGTTGGATAACCATGAGCAAGTCAGTTAACAGGCCTCAGAGCTTCTGGTTTCCTTATCTGTAAAGTAGAATAATACCTACACTACTCTAGCTCACAGGATCGTTGTAAGGAAAATGCTTTGCAAACCTTAAAGCCCTATAGAAATGTGAACCATGACTGTTATTTTTTTTTTTTTGGAGAGGAGGGCAGTTGGGGTTAAGTGACTTGCCCAAGGTCACACAGCTAGTAAATGTGTAAAGGGTCTGAGATGGAATTTGAACTCAGGTCCTCCTGACTCCAGGGCCGTGCTCTACTCACTGTGCCACCTACCTGCCCCCATAACTGCTATTTAAATAAACATTTGGTTAGCTCCCTAAATTATATGTACTTCTGCTATTGATCTATCAGGAAGAGAAAGGAGAAGAGCTGAAATCAAACTCTTTATTTCCTGTTGTTAATATCTAAGACTTACACCAGTGTTGATTTTTAAGACTTACCACCATACTGAACTGTTGGTTTTCTTTTTTTGTACTACTTAAGAGTTTCTCTGTTAGCATATAATTATAGGAATTTCAATTTGGTTGTACAGCTTTGAAAGTAATTTTCAGAAATGTCTCATTCTACATGTACAAATGTACAGTAACTTAAATGTCAAATAAATTAATTGGTACACATTTCCATATTTAATTGATTAAATATTTGTTTTAAATCATTTATGGCAAGTCTTTCCTCACCATCTTTAATTAGAAACTGAGGGTTGGCATTTTGACTATGTAAGAACAAATAACTTTTACCTTTATATAACTGAATTTTCTCTCTTATTTTTTAGGTTTTTTATAAAGCTATCAAAATTCCAAAATGGTCTCCTCTGTCAGAAATGCACCCCGTAGATTATTATTCTTCCTACACTAAAAACTGTACTGGGCAATTCACAAAGAAAGAAATTAGAGATATTAGAGCATTTTATTATGCTATGTGTGCTGAGACAGATGCCATGCTTGGTAGGTGGTATAATTAATAAGCAATTACACAGAGAAGAAGAAAAATGTTGTTTTTCTAACTGACTGTGATTCAGGCTGGCTTTAGTGACTTGTAGAAAATTACTCAAAGATGTTCATGCAACAGTTGCTTAGAGACGGTGTACTTGATGCACAGAAAGATTGAAGACATACTATTAGTTGTGGAATAAACCTTTGCATATCTCAGTTATCAGTTGATAAAATAACTTGGAAGATAATTCAGTTTATTCAAACATGAAGGAGTGATCAAAGAAGGCTACCATCTGCTTAAGATGAATTTTTTGGATGGGAAGGCTGACTTTTGGGCACGAGCCAAACGTGCGTAGGCAAATGACAGGGCATTTCAAAGATAACTTTGGTTCTAAGATATAGAATCAGTCCTAAAAGCCTGGTCTGCCCTTCGTCAGACTCTTAACATCCAGGTGGCTCCAGAACTGTTCTTTTACCTAGGATTCTAGCCACTAAGGCTAACCTGCAGCTGGAACAGATTGACTACATTCATCTTGGCTCAAGGCCAGCTCAAAATTAAAGGAGCCTTCAGTTGGTAACATATCAGGAAAGTATTTGCTTTGCAGTTTAGAGTACTGTCTGTGGTTATCACATTCTCAGGCTATGAAGACAGAGAATTCTAATCCTTTTTTAAGGAGGTAACAGGAAGGGGTAGGAGGTTTTTGCCAGCATCAGAATATTAACAAAATCTAAGAGCTTGGAATTTATTTTCTAAACTAGCATTTTACAATGAGAATTATTTTGGGAGCAATATGTTAATAAAATTAAGACATCACAGTAAGGACTTGATTTCATTGGTATGGAAATTCCCTCTACTGATACAGATCTGAACCATCTCTCAGAAGAGAAATGACTCACCCAAGTTCACACACCAATTAAGCATCTTAGACAGAAAGTAAAGTCTCATCTTCTTGACCCCAAGTCCAGAACCCTCTTCATTGTGCCTTGGATTATTTCAATAAGATTTTAATAATGACAAAATAGAGGAGCCTTCCTTCATCACAGCACTCACCTGTGACAAAAGCAATCGAGTCATTTTTTTTAATGCAGCCTGTGTTACCATGTGCAGTTTTAGCACTGGCAGTGGCAAACAGGGCTGTTATCTCTCAGCTGTGGTGCTACTGTCAATTATGTATGGCCTTATTCCACCTGATAACTTTTATCATTTTGGGCAAAACATTATTACATCATTTATTTTACAGGAATAATGCTATAAATAGGTACTAACCGTGATGTTACTACAGGCTTTCACAGCTTTATAATGGTTAGCTATGAACTAATTCAATTAAAACAATATAAATCAATATATTCACAATTTTGCTATAAAATTATACAAGGAGAGAATATAGAGAGTAATCTTTGCCCATAGGATTCTTAGTACTTAGATCTGTAACCACTCAGAAAAGTTTGATCTAATCATCCACATAAGAAAAACTAAGTAATGAAGAAGGTTCCACAAGGGCAAGAACTTTCACTTCCATATTCACATCTTCAGCACTTGATAGAGGACATATGATGAGTGTGAGCAGGCTATGAAAATATAACCAGTGAAGTTAAATAAACTCTGAAGAAGAACTGGAAAAAAAGGTATCCTTGAAGGATTATGTAATAGGAAGAGAAAATAAGCTGATGACATGTTAAAGGTGAAAGATGGTGGAGAGACAGCCAGACTGCTCCACTGGTACCCTTGCAACATAGAGAGAAAGCAAGAAAGGTCTCCAGCACATTAGGTGAACCCCTTGTGATGAACTTCTGGTCAGACATAGGCAAGAGGTGCACAGGATTGTCAGGCACAGAGGGGTTGCAGTCTGTATCATTCAAAGAAAACACCAAAGTGAAAGACATCAAAAATTCATTTGAATATGTGTGTTGTGTGAATGTGTGTGTTCAATATAATTGAATATATATATATATACATACACACACACATACATATACATGTAATCACCCTTTTTTGTTACAATAGCTTGTTCCTTTTTTCAATAGGTGAGATTATTTTGACTCTTTACCAGTTAAATCTTCTTGAGAAGACTGTTGTTATATTCACCTCTGACCATGGTGAGCTGGCCATGGACCATCGCCAGTTCTATAAAATGAGTATGTATGAAGCAAGTTCCCACGTTCCTCTTCTGATGATGGGTCCCGGCATTAAAGCAGACCTCCACATCCCAGATATGGTCTCTCTTGTAGATATTTACCCCACTCTACTAGGTAAGTTATGTGATTCTGTCTGAAGTATGAACTTTTTTTTTTTTTTTTACTGTCGTGTGGCTTAGGAAGATGATGGCATAAGACTGTGTACCAAGACAGCTCTTGCTGGCTTGCCAGTAGCTTTGAGTAAGTCATTTATGACTCAACTTCATAAAAAGTAAAATGTATCCTTCTGCTCCTCACTCCTCGTAATTAATCCCTTTTCCTTCAAAATATTCATATGAGTCATAGGATTATCAATTGGTCAGTAAGCATTTATTAATAACCTCTTGTGTCCCAGGTGTCCCTAGGTTCTGGACATACAAAGACAAAACGAAAGTCTGCCCTCAAAGAGCTCATGTTCCACATTTCAGGGGCGCAGAATAGTAGATGCTGAAAGGTTTCAGCAAAGACTTTGTGTGGGAGGTGGTACTTGGGGAAAGCTAGGGATTTATTAGAAGAGGTAAGAAGAGAGTACATTCCAAGCCTGAGAGATGACCCGTAGGTAGGCCTGGAGATGGCACACAGAATCTTGTGTGTGAGGAATAACAAGAAATCCGGTTTTGTCTGGAACATAGAATGCATGAAGGAGAGCACTTATAATAAACCTGGCAAGTAGGCTAGAGCAAGATTTTCAAGGGCAGGGAGGAAGTATTCCCTTGCATTTTAACCAAATCTTACAAAGCCACATTATTTTTTAAATGTGAATCATCTGCTTGGAAAGAGATTCTGACCAGCAAAGTTCTTCCTGCGAAAAAGAATAGAAGAAAACACACACACACACACGCACACACGCACACTTCCCAACTCACTTTTTATAGTGATTGTGGAAAGATGGAATGCTATAGCAATAGTAAAACATATTCAGTTAAAGTTTTTAGAATTACTAAATAGAGACGTCAGTGTGGATGGCAGCATGTAACCATGGAAAAGATTTCCAGAAACTAGCTATTCCCTCTAAGGATTGCCTCTTTCATTCTGGTCACTGGTAAACAAAAGGGATGCCCCTCTTTGTTAGGTCAACAAGAAGACATTCAGTGTTACTCTCAGTTCATCTACTGTAAACCCAGTTCAATGATCTACCTCCAGACCTGCCTTCTTTGGAGAATTACACCTACTCCCTGTTCTGATTCTGTGTTCCATTCAAGAGAAATGGATCAGGTCTTCATTCAAAGGCGACCAAGGACATCAGACCAAGAATACCATTAAAACATAAATTCTTTAATTGTGTAACATACTATTAATTTGTATTATTTTGTAAGGCCTCAGTCCTATATGCTTCCGTAAGGGTGTTAAATGCCTAATAGGAGTTTGTATTCAATTCTAATTGCAAGAGGGAGCCACTGAAGCTTCTTGATTAGGGAAGTGACCTGGTCAGACCTGTGCTTTAATGATATGGCTTTGGCAGCTGTGTAGAAGATGGATTGGAGGGGAGAGACTTAATGCAGGAGACCAAGAGATGATCAGGAGATGATTACAACGGTCCAAGAAAGAGGGGATTGTAAAATATAGAAACTAATTTATATAACCCCCAAATGTCACCGTGCCCTCCTCTATAATCACCTTTCTGAACTGCATCACCTTTCTCATTGGCCTTGCATCGATTTTCATATCATACTGCTTTTTTTTAGTTGTTTCTTTTTGTGTCATAAGTCTAACAATAACAGTTAGTATTTATTAAGCACCTGCTATGTACCAGACACAATACACTAGAAGTGCAAATGCAAAAGTAAGACAGTCTCTGTGCTACAGGAAATTACATTCTACTGAAAGAGCTATCAGCTTTAAGAGTTCTTAATCTAGAGCCCATGAACTTGCCTTTTTTAATATTTTGATAACTATCTCAATTTAATTGTTTTTCTTTTAAATCCACTATATTTTCTGCATTTAAGAAGTTATTCTGAGGTGTGCATAGATGTCAGCAAACTGCCAAAGGGGTTCATGACCCCCAAAAAGTTAAGAACCCTTGTTTTAGATGCTTCTTCATAACTTCTTTACTGCATTGACTTTCTGCACTTGCAATATATTCCTAAATCTAGAAAAGCAACATTCAAAATTAAGCATTTGGTAATTTGGAAGTAAGAATAATAAAATGTATACAATCATCCTTGAATATAAAGGGTATTAGTTAGAAATTTAAGGTGTTTTTTCATTGGCATACAGATGAGGAAATTCCCTCTGCTATGTTCTCTGCAATTTATAGTCTCAGATTGTTGCCCCAAACATTGAAAAGTTAAGTGACTTACTAGACCTTGAACTGAGATCTTCCTGGCTGGCTCTCTATCCACTGCATCAGAGGTTCCCAAACTTAATTGGCCTACCACTGCCTTTTCAAAAATAAATTACTCATCATCCCCCTGGAAATCTACTGTTTTTAACCCTTTAACAGGTTTTTTTTATTTGCATCACTTCAAAAAATATAAAATATTTTTAAATGACATATCCAAAATTTAATAATTTATTGTAAATTTATGGGGGTTTTATGCATTGAAATTTTGATGACACAATATTGTATCATTTAACTATTTATTATTGTATTGTAAATAAGTCATTGCATGCATATATTCTTGCTGTTGCATGCTGGAGTTTCCAATATTGTACCACATACTCACCTGCCGACACTTGCTTGTTAAAACCTGTTGGCAGACGACCACTGCTTGATAATTTGCATTTTGTATATTTATTTGGAAAATAATATAATCACTACAAGTCTAACTCTGTTATACAACAGATGAAACATGTAGGAATGGTTTTTCAGATTTTTCTTCTCTTCTTTCCTTATGATTCCACCACCCCCTTCTTTTTAATCAGCACCCCCCCCCAGTTGCATCCAAGAATACCACAGCTCTCCCAGGATCATTCCAGAGCCCCCTAGAGGGTAGGGGGCTCTCTCACTCTGGGAACATATGCACACCATGCTGTCTTTCAAAATTCTCCCTCAGTTCAGAAGATGATGTTTTCAAACTTACTGGTAATATAACATAATGCCTGACTCAAAGTAAACACTTAATAAATGCTTGATAATTTTTTTAAATATTTAAATAGGTCTTTTACCTTCTGAATTAGTTTCTCAAGTAAAATAGAGTCTATTGTAAAACTTCTGAATTTTCTAGTGGTTTTTAGTCCTTTTAACATGTTTTAATCCTTACCCTTTATTTTTCTCCTGCCTTCAAATCATGTTTTGAGTGTTTTAATTTTTTTTTCATATATGTCCTCCCTTCTGTGTTTTTTAAATTTTTTTTTATTTTAGACAAATACTAAAACTTACATACATAATAAGAAAAGAAAAAGAAACATCATAAACTTAAATATAAAATAAGAAAAAAGTCTTGTGCACAGCGGAACATAGGAGAGGATTCAGAATGTATAACAATAACTTACCATTTCAAGAAAATCTATATATCAAATACTGTGTGTTAAACTCAAAGCTGTCCATCTTTTCTTTGCTTCCTTGTAGGTTTTCTTTTGTTCTCTGCTATACACTTTTTGCTTTGTTCTTTTTTTCTCCCTTCTTTCCCCCTACCTGCCACCCCAAGGCTACAATTGAACATGGCTATATTTATGTATAGGTATTAATATATACATACACATATGCATATACAAACATATTCTCCCTAAGATATCCTTCTCCTGATCTTATTTTTATTTTTGTGCATATCTCTTTTTTCACATCTCTCCTAACTCTTCTACTCTACTTCTATATGCTACCTTGCCCTCCTATTACTTAACCTACCTCCATTCCGCCAATCCGTCTCTTATCCTCCCATTCCCCTAAACCTAAATACCCTTCTATACCCCCTTTTAACCTACTCCCTCACCCTCTCCTGTAAAGTTCCTTCCTTTATCCTCACCCCCTCCCTATCCACTTAGAATTTTATTTCTTTTTTAAATTTAGAAGACTTTTATACTCTTCTAGATGTACATGTATTTTCACCTCTTAAACCTATTCCCAGTGAAAATAGGCTTCCAGAACTAACAGCCCCTGTTCCTCCATCTAATTCCTCTACATCGGTTCTTCCTCTTCTACCTCATTTGTATGGGATATTTACTCTTTTAGCTGTTCTTGAATGGTTTTACTTTTTAAAGTCATATCATGCTCAGGTCTACCCCAATCTTTCTTATAAACTGCCTAATTACTAGTATGTGTTTTACATTTTCCATACGTAAAAAGTAAACATTATATCCTTATTTAATCCCTTGTAACTGGTCATTGGTATGTACCTTATATTTCTCTTGGCTCTCATATGTCAAATCTATTGAATACAGGGTTTTTTTAAACAGAGTCCTGAAAGTCTGACAGTCGATCAAATGTCCGTCTTTTTCCATTCAAAATTATGCTTAGCTTTGCTGGATATGATATTTTCAGCTGGAGGCCCAGTTCTTTTGCTCTTCCATATGTGGTGTTCCAAGACCTGCAATTTTTTAGTGTCACCAATGCTATTTTATTTTAAAAACCTATTTATTTTTAAAACTTTATTTTAAAACCCTTCTTAGTCATTGTTTGCTGATATCTCTAAGCGATTTTTCAACCAAATGCGCTTCTAACTTTGTCCCTGGAAAGTTTATGTGATCAGTTTTTTAATTTATTTTTTTACTGAGTTCTTTTTTAAATTAGAATATTCTCATGTATATACCTTTCTTCCCTAATACCATTAGAAGCTGTTAACAGGAGTTGTAATGGCAAGCAAAGTGGGACTTTTTGTTTTGCTCTTTTTCCTTTTGGAGTTCTAGCTCTTCTCAGCACTAAGGTAATCAAGTGCCTTTGATTGAGACTTGCCTTTGTTTGAATCAAGAGTCTTTGATTAATCAAGAGTCTTTGATGACCTGCTTAAGTCACAAGAAAGCCTAAGTCACATGAGTTCAAGTCACACGGTTGTTACGCTCTCTGTGGGCTGACCCTGAAGAAGTGTATATATACTCTGAGGTTAGCATTTTTCTTTGGGGTCTCATTCACTGGAAAACTATTCCTGTGATTTGCTCGGACGAGACTCTGGGTAGCCATTAAGGAGCCCGCCACCCCCACCCCCCACTCAGCTTTGAAAACCCAGATGTTGGTGCTTCTCTCTTTCTGGTAACTATGTATTGCTGTGGTCGGACAGAAACCTATCTGTTAATTTGTGTCATTTTTCTCTGTTTGTAATTTCTGTTTGTATTTGCTCTGATGTACAGGGTGCTGACTTTTTCCATGAACTAAGTGAATGATATATGTATGTTTAAAGTAAGATTGTGAAGCCCTTAAAGTTGCTTTCCTTAGAAAAACAGATCAAAGAGCCTGTGCTAGCGGCCCTCCTGTGTGCTGATGTTATTTCCCTTACACCAGCTGCTAGCAGCACTGTTGTTACAGGAGTATGTGTTATATAAGCTATTCTTACAAAAGCTTATGGAAATGAAACTTTGGCCACCTGTGATGATATAAGTCAGTTTCCAGTACAGAGATTTCAGAAGACCGTATAAATTAATTTGTGATTTCATGGGAGTTTTCAGTCACTCCATTGACACCTATCATAGCTCCTCCATAATTTCATATCCTGTGAGAATCATAGAATCTCAGATTTGGAACAGAGCTAACAAGTCATCTAATCCAACAAATCTCTTAACAGAAATCCCCTCTACAGCATCCCCCAAAAGTAACTACCCATCTTCCATTTGAAAACTTACCAGTGAAGACTACCACTATATCTCAAACATACCCATTCCACTTTTGGACAGTTCCAAATGACTTTGACTGCAGGATTTAAGTGTTAGTAAACAAAGAGAGGGAGTTGAGTAAAAAGGAAGATGGGAAGACTTTCCATTGCAGCTAGCTGTAAAAATCCTAATGAAGCCTCCAAATGTCTATGTGCTTCCTTTCAAGTGCAGAATCGTAGGGGAGAATGATACTACATTCTGTTGCAGTGGGATAGGTAATATGTATATCTCTATCTGTATCTCCTTAAATGAGGTAGTAGACATAGAAATCTACAGTGCAAATCTCACTGTAATTACAGATGTGAAAGAAAATAATTTTCTGAATGTCTGGATGAAAGTCGCTGAACCACTCTCTGAAAGGTCACCAGCACTCTCTTGATTACTTGACTCCAATACCCTCTTCTCAGTTCTCATCCTTGACTTCTCCACAGCATTTGATACTATTGACCAACTCCTTTTCCTAGAAACTCTTGATTCACTTCATGAGTCCTTCATAGGAAATCCAACTGATTTTTCATTATGGAAGCATGATTGTACAAATATTGTCAATGCAATTAATTATAGCTCAGTTAGAAGTCATTTACGTTTTAAAATTCTCCTTGTCTGATAGCTCTGGTCTTGACTAGTGTTAGATGCCATATCCTAAATTTTATTGAGTCAAAACTAATGATCTTAAAGTAGAATTACTAAGATGAACAACAAAATAGTAAAAATTATCTGTCGTCTTTCATGCATTCAGTTTTTAAAACTTTGGTGCCGATTTCATCACTGTGGGAAAATCCTGGTATGAAAGTTCACTACGCTAGATCATCAGCTTATCTGTAATTTATAGTCTTAGAAAATAGCCTGGAAACACCGAGAGGTGAAGTAACTTTCTAATGGGAACACAGTTGTGATATACAAGAGAGAAGACTTGAATCCAAGTCTCTAATTTCCGGGCTGGTCCTTTATCCACTCTGCCATGTTGCCTCTTTCTTTGATGCTTAAAAATTAGAGATGCTCTTTAGTAAACAGGTAGAATGAGTATACTGCCACAACCAAGAAATCGTTTACCTATACCATCTTACCTGTATCAAGAAGCTATAATTCTCATTTTTAAAATCATTATGTTTCTAATGTCATAATTTTAACCTTTTCCCACTATTTTAAACTCGTTATTGTTAATAATTATGCAGTTATCTTCCTACTACTAAGGTAAATGTTTTCTCCTTGGTAATAGCAAAATATGGAGTTGAGCACAATGGCAGAATTACTAGAAAAATTGAATATAAAAACTAATTTTCATAAAAAGAAGCACTTAAAGATATTATATAATGCTAAAGAGGTAACTTTTTAATGCTATAGAAATATGTAGATTGTTTGCATGCTGTTGCGTACTTTAGATTGTGAGTTCCTTGGGAGTAGGAACTTTTGTATCTCCAGCTCTTAGCACAGTGCCTAGCACATAGTAAGTACTTAATAAATATTTATCTGCCAGCTGCATGTACTCCTGCTCTAGAGCTGGCTCACCCATCCCCAGCCCAAACTCATTCTGGCAAGTCTAAGGTGTTTTCCCTGGAGGAAAAGGGCAGGGGAAGGGATATTGGCCATGAACATGTGGCTACAAGTCAAATGTGCACTCTAGGTTCTGGGAGTAATTCTAGTGTTGGAGGGTTGTACTTCTGCTCCTTATTACTTATAGCTCCTGATCCCCTGAGTTCATGCTTCTGATAAGTCAAAAGCAAAAATAATCATAGCATTTACTTTATAGTGAAAACAACAGTAATCCACTCATAGACCTGGGTCACACTCTCCCACTAATGGACATAATGTCCATAGAGTTGAATGAACACACACAGAAACCTAGTAGGGAGACATAAAAGAAATGGAATCTATATGCCTAGGACCTCTCATGACTCAACAGCAGGCCTTCAATCTGCACCATGTATCTCCTGCTGGGCAAAACAATTTCTCTATTCCTACTCTACTCACTGCTCTCTTGCTTTTATCAAAGCTATTTCTTCTACTTTCAGGCTGCTGAATCAGTGGACGAGCTCTTTTAGCACACACCTACCCTTGGAAGCGTTCTTAAATGTTATGCTTTTTCAGTGACATGTATTTCCCTTAAGCCAGAGAACTTCCATACTCCTCAGATGTGCTCAGGTCTCTAAGGAGTTTCTCCCTCTCAAGCTATAGACAGTGATAGGGCCATGCAGCCTTTCCCCAACCAGCTCTTCTATTAGCAAGGGATGCTTTCTCCTAATAGGCTCTCAGCAGAGTTATACCTCTCCTCACAGCAAAGCAGATGCAAAACCTGTCTTTCCCCCTTTACTTCTCTCTCATACCACAAAGACAGTAAAGAGTGACACAGGCAAATCTCAGAGCCTGCCATTCTTCAGGCTATAGATTGCACTAGAGGGCAATTGTGTTTTCATCCAGACAATCAGCTCAGAAAAACAAGCTTCTCATCTAGTCAGCATGACTCCCAGCAACACAGCTGCAGAGCAGCCTGTGAGCTTGAGTCAAATGCTGTTAAACTCTATATTCTGTCTTCTGAGAGCTGTTTTTTTGTCTCCTGTGACTTCTGCCTGAACTACTCCTGTGCTTCCAAATTCTCCTGCTTCTTTTTTTTACCTGGTCATCTCTTAGCCCTCCTCTCTCTGGTTTCTAATGTCTAAAATCAGGACTAAACAGTGATGCTTCTTAGATTTGTAATGTAAAATTCAAAAATTTCACCTTTCTACCCGCTTCTTATATAATCTTCTCATTGTTCCAAAACAGTTATTTTATAGATAGTTTATCAGCTGTATCTTTCACAACTCTAAAGACAGTCACACGCAAATGATCTGATAGACCACAGTGCCCTGCAACCATCTGCAACCCAATCTGTGCTCTGCCTTCAGATGAGGCCTCTTAATACATTTATCTGAGATGTAGTTTTCTCTCAGGTCCTCAAAACAGTCTATGTCTTTCACAACATTTTAATTGAAACTGTTTCTTCTCAGGCTGATTTCATCAATGTCCCTAGACAGATGCTCTTTTCCTGCCCCTTTCAGCACATAAAGAGATAGTGTTACATCTCCTCCGTAACAAACTTTTCTAATTCTTTGAAAATTAAAATTTAGAATAGTAGGAGATGTGTATATAGCATACAACTGTCTCCCCCCCAAGAAGTCACATTTTTACATAATCAATATATTTTGCATTAGATCCATAGGAAAAAATTTGTTCATTCAATGCAATAAATATGTAACATATAGAAAATTAATATACATAATTCTTCTAGCTAGTCAAATCAATAGGCACTTTTAAGGGGTTACTATGTGCCAGGCACTAAGCCAAGTATGAAGAATATAAATGCAAACAAAAAAGAAAAACAGGCCTGCCTTCAAGGAGCTTACATTCTAATGGCAGAAGACAACACATAAAAAGGAAGAGAGGTGGAAGTTATCCTTATAGTGGCAGAGTGTCAAGGTCCAGGGGAATAAAGGATAACTGGTTTGGGCTTTTCCTCAAAATGAGCTTCCAAGAGAAACCCATAGGTGGGAGAAGAGGTCCCTGAGGCAGAGAGAGAAGGCAGCTGAGGCCTGATGGTGAAATCCAGAGGAGGAAGGCTAGCTGGACTGGGCTCTTCTTCCAAATGGAGGTTCCAAGAGAAACACCAATGGCTGAAAGAGGCACCAGGGGCAAAGAGAGACATCAGCAAAAGTAAACATTACTGAATCATGACAATCAAAGATTTATACTTCAGGTAGATTGCTTTTGGCAGCTATGGGAAAGATATGTTGGAGGAGAGAGAGACATTAAAAGTGAGAATCCATTTGGAATTTACAATAGTACAGAAACGACACATGACAGGTTCCTTAATTAGGTTTTTGGCTGAGTGGGGAAAAAAGCTGTGGATGTGAGATAGATATTGGAGGTAGATTCTACAAGTCTTGGTAAGTAATTGGCCATGGGGCATGAAGGAGGGGTTACTATAAAATGAGGGTGATAATAATAAAACCTACCTCCGAGGGTTGTTGTGAGAATCAAATGCAATAATATATGTAAAACACTTTGCAAACCTTAACGTGATGCATAAATTTTAGCTGTCATTACAAGTCTAAGGTTATGAGCCTAGGTCCCTAGAAGAATACTGGTGCCCTTAGCAAAAATAAGGAAGTTATAATGAGGATCAGGTTTAATTGTGGAAGATAATGAATTCTATTTTGGACATGCTGAGTTTGAGATGCCTATGAGGCATCCATTTGGAGGTATCTAACTAGCAGTTGGGAATTCAGAAGAGATTGGTGCAGTATATATAAACTTAATCCTCTCAACAGCCTTGTGAGATATGAAATGCAAATAGTAGTATTGTCATTTTATAGATGAGGAAACCAATGCTTAGGAAGTTTTTTGAGCATTGCTGTTTTCTATTTTTCATTATAAATGAAAAATAGTTCTGGTACATTGTGGGTTCACGGGCTTTTTTTGGTCTGACTTAGGAACCTAACCCCATTGTTCTGGTGGGAGAAAAAATGCATTGCAAGTTACAAACTTTTTTAATACAATTTGAACCTATTTGTAAATTGATTTCTTATTCTGTCATGCTAAAAATACGAACTTGAGAATTTTTATGCTTATTTCATATAACTACACCCCTCTGTGCTCAGTATCAAAAGCAAGATTTATTTTTCTTCATAATCAATATGATAACCATCCCTTGACCTGATACATGAAAAAAAATGTAAATAATATTGTAGATACCTCTAGCTTTATTGAAAAACTTGTTATATTTTTGATGTCTAGATATCGCCAGAGTTCCCCTCCTTCAGAACCTGAGTGGATATTCTTTGATTCCATTATCATCAGAAGCATTCAGTAATAATTCTAAGTCCACAAGGCCACGCCCTCCCTGGATTCTGAGTGAATTCCATGGCTGCAATGTGAATGCTTCCACCTATATGCTGAGAATTGACAAATGGAAATACATAGCTTACTCTGATGGCACTTCTTCACCTCCTCAACTCTTTGGTAAATCAGTTGATATATTTTTAAATTTCATTTTATCATATCTTTTTTTTAATCCAGATCTATGATTTCATTGTTGTAGATAAGTCCCATTTAGAACTATTGGCAGATGCTCTGCCCTTTATAGTGAGAGTGTTGCCTAAAGCAACAAAGTGCCTTGCTTGAGGGTCACATAACCAGGATGGGTCAGAAGCAGAGCCTGGTGTCTTCCTGATGAATGTAAGGCTGACTCTGCTCTGTTCTGCCATGCAAACTCCCAATATACTTTTAAAGTTAATTAATGGAACATACAGGGCAAAAGTAAGAGTACCTTACTAGCAAAATTAACAGCAAGTTGGGAGGAATATTTTGTTTCTTAAAGGTTTCTACCTGATTCTAGTGGAGACCTTCAAATCAGAATTTCATAACTTCACAGTGTCTGTCATTTCATAGTATACTAGACAAAAATAGAATGAATCAGGTTTTAATCTGGTAGGCATATACACTGTAACAATTTCTTGCAGCAGATATAACATTAGAAATTGAAGGGCTCTTCTCCTGCCTTGTAGCGATGTGTTAACACTTTTTTGGCAAAAGTAGGAATATAATGGATATTGAATGAATTTAGTTGGATATTAAAGTATTTAAATTTCTAAAAATATTTATATCCTGTTGTTAAAGGAAACAATTAAAATGGGAATATTATAGTAGTATTTTAAATTATTTCTTATGATAGACATTCTAGATTTTTTAAATCACACATTAATGCCAGGTTTTTTTTTCCTTAATCATATGTTAATGCCAGTTTTTCCTTAAACTATCGAAGTTATTATTTCAAAGTAACTCTTAATGAGAGTGTGCTTAGGATAAAGAGAACCAGCATCAGAATCAGGAAGAGCTGAGTTCAAATTCCACTTCAAACACTTACTGGCTGGGTGACAGTGGACAGCTCATTTACAATCTCTGAGTCTCGTTTTTATCATCAGGGAATAGTAATACCTGCAGTCACTATCTCACAGTGTGGGTGCAAGGCTCAATTGAAATAATTTATAGAAAGCATCTTAGAAAATGTAAAGCACTATATGAATGTCAGTCATATATAATAATATAAAAGTATTGTGTTATAGTAACATATTAGTTGTAGTTATAGTTAGCATTATTATTGTTATTATTATTATTATTATTATTAAGACCAGTTCCCCTACAACCAGAGTTCAGCATCAGAAGCTGACTTTGGGCTGTTTATATGCTCATGCCTAGATCGTGGCCCTCCTTATGTACCCCTAGAGATCGATTTCTAAAAGAACCAAAGACCAGGAAAGGAAACCAATGAGTAGTCTCACCCAGAGTTCTACACTGCTTTTCCACTGGTCTTCCTGCCCTAAAGAGCTATCATCTAAAGTCATGTATTAGCAAACTTCTGGTAGCACTTGACGACTAAGCTCAGATAACGAAGAGAATCATAGGCCATGTCAGCAAGAGGTTTTGTTCTCTGCTCTGGGACACAGTATGCACAGTTGTAAAGGAAGGAATCAAACAATGATTTTTCTAAGTGTTCAAATGGGAACTTGAGAATCTAATAGAATCGAATATGCAAAATCTTATTTTTTAATTATCTTTGTAAATTGCATTATTTAGACATGCTTCAGAAGAGCTGTGTTTTCATCAATGTAGGTTTTCAATTGCAATCCCTCTACATCATTGGTAGCTAACTTCCAAAAAATGGAGGGCATTAAGCTGTATGTAAGGATCCCTGTGGACCACATATTGAATTAGAAAAAACACATATTAACATTATCTGTGTTTTATTGTGTTTTTATTTATTTTGTTAAATATTTCCCAATTACATTTTAATCTCTTTCAAGACCCCTTTGGGAGTGTTGTAGGTTGCTAGCTGCGCGTTTGACACCTCTGATCTACACATTAGACAGTTTCATGAGTGATCAAAAGCCCCACACTTGGTAGACATTTTTTGGTAATGAACCTCTCCAAAGTTAGGGAGGGTGGACCTCAGACAATGACATTATCAGGGCCATATTCAGAGACATTCCTACTTGATAGGATGAGGGGGAAGGGAGGGAGGGGGAGAGAGAGGAGGATGGGGAACACACATTTGTGCTACTGATATAGCCTTTAAGAACCCAAAGCCACCTCCACACTATGATGAGGCATCAAAGTTGTACTTTAGAGAAAGTAAATTACATTGTCAATATAAATTGCTCATTAAAAAATACAATAGCATTCATCAAGAGTTTGTTATTTATAAATAACTATTAGCTACTCAAAGAGGTTATCTGCATCTTAAGCTCCATTGTTCATATTTTATTTACAGAAAATGATATTTACATATTTGAAAGTTAACATTGCTTTAGCTGTGACTGAATATTTTTTAACTCTCACTGCCAATTTTTTCCTAATCATTGTTAATAAATGTAACCTGAAGACTAATCTAAACACCATATGCTGTGTCTTTAGAGTCATACTTTAATAGATTTATTTCTATAAAGAACTATATGGAGATTATATTATTAGCATAAGAATAAACTATATAAGCATTATTTTAATTGGTATCACGTGAAATATGATTGGATTTATGTTACCGTGATCCATTCATTAACACATCACAGTAGATATCTCCATATAAATACCCCACTAACACCTCAAACTATAGAAAACTGAACACATCATTTTCCCCCAAAAGACTTCTCCTTCAGATCTCATTATTATCAATAGTGCCACCATCCTCCCAATATCCATATTTGTGATTTTGAAGCCACCATTCCCTCTCTCTTACTTACCATACCCATTCAGATATTCTATTTGCCAACTTTGCCTCTATTCCTATTATCACCTGCCTAGTTCAGGCTCTCATTACCCCTCATTAATCTACTGATTACAATCTCTCTTCCTCTTCAGAAGCATCCTGTAACTGCTGCCAGATTCATATTCCTAAAGTTTATTTCATAATTACTTAATCCCCTTACTTTAAAAATTTCAGAGGCTCCCCATTACATAGGGAGAGGGAAGGGAACAGGCATTTATTGGGTGCCCCATATGTGCTAGGCACTGTGCTATGTGCTTTACAAATACTCTCTCATTTCATTCTCACAACCCTTTAAGGTAGGTTCTGTTATTTTCCTTGTTTTACAATTGAGAAAACTGAGGCAGTCCAGGGTCACATAGCTAGTAAGGGTCTAAGCTCAAATTTGAACTCAGGTCTCTGACTTCAGGCCCAGTGCGCTTGTCACCTAACTGCCTCATTAATAAAATAAAAACATACCAAATAAACTTAAATGTCCTTACCCTCAAGTCTCTCCACAATTTGGCCTCAATGTACCTTTCTATTCAGTCAGTATTAGTTGAACTGAATTAAGATGTTAATCAAATTACTTAAAAACTTTCCATCATTTCATATAACATACTGAATAAAAATTCGTATTTCTTAACTAGGCATTGAATTTTGCCCCAGTATGCCTTTCCAACTTTATATATGCTCAATAGAATTTTACCAGATGGTAATGTTGTTACAGATATAGACAACCCTAATGCAATCAGAACTTTTAGGAAAATAAAGAATTACCAAATGCACAAGGTATTTATAAAATTAGTTCCAGCATACTTAAAGCTTTTTGGTGAATACCCGCATACCACATAGCCTGAGAGGAAGGGAAGAGGAATAATTCTACCCAAATTTATTTCTACAGTGCTTCATTGTAGCAATAAATTAAGAATAAATGTCTCTTTTATTCTGAAAGTACTTTATAGATGAAATTTAATTGGACAAAGTTCTTTACTTTTATCAGTCAGTATATTTCTAGTGTAAATTATTTAAATAGCTTTCTAATAATTCAATTTGATTAGATAAATTTTTGTTAAACACCTACTTTGTGCACAAAACTGCTTAATCCTAGAGGAACTAACATCTTCCTCATAATTTAGTATGCTCAATATTGTTAGCATATTCTAAATGAAAGGAATGTTAAATCCTAAAATATATCTGTTAGAAACTTGTTTATTCTAGAACCACATATCCCCTTTGTGAAGAAGGCAATTTTTTGCCTTAGTAGAAAACAATAATGTGAAAGAAATTATGTCTAACCAAGGTTTTAAGAACGAGTTGTCTCTTAGATATATCAAGAATCCATGGATCCAGGTGTTGTTTTTGTTTTTGTTTTTTTTGATGGTTTAGAAATTTATCCTCATAATTTACATAAGTACCAGCAGAACTTGTACTTTGGCAACCAAGGTTGTTAAAAAGTTTCAAGCCGAATTGCTAACAATAAGGCCTTGACATTACTCTCTACTTTGCTTCAGTTATCCTCACAGAATGGACAGGAAAGGACAACAGGAAGCCAAAAATAGTGGTAGGGCATTGCCATTGTCAGCCAGGCACAAGGGACCATTCCTGATTTGCATTCCAAGGGTACACCTCCTGTTCAGCATTCACATTAACCAAAAAGAGGAAAAAGGAAGCAGTTTCTCACACAATACCAAATCTAACATAAAATAATGACATTCTGAATTACATTCTGAATTCAACACAAAATAGTATCTTTCCAGCAGGTGACTTGATTTTAAATAATAGTAAATACATTATTCAGCTATAAATTTTTTTTTCTTTCAGATCTTTCTTCAGATCCAGATGAATTAACAAATATAGCCACAAGGTTTCCAGAAATCACTTATTCTCTGGACCAAAAGCTTCGCTCCATTATAAACTACCCTGTAGTGTCTGCTTCTGTCCACCAGTACAACAAGAAACAGTTTATCAGTTGGAAAGACACCTTAGGACAAAACTATACAAAAGTTATAGCAAACCTTAGGTGGCACCAGGACTGGCTAAAAGAACCAATGAAGTATGAAAGTGCAATTAACCAATGGCTTAAAACCAACACTAATTTATAAAATGTTTGTACAAAAATATGTAACCAAATGCTCTACCTATATGCTTTTATATCTTTATACAAGCAGTATAAATATATATACAGTTACAAAAATCTTTATCACTAAAAGTATAGTGAAATTCAGTAATTAAGTGATCATTGATAGTCAAAGCGATTTTATTAAATGCTGTTATATTTTCAAATAGAAGCTGGATGTTTATAGAATTATATTTTCTAATATAGCTGCCATAATTTGCTGGCATCAAATAGATTAAATAAAATATGAAAAAAACAACTATATAATTACAAATACTCTAATACAAAGATAATACCTCTATGAAATGTTTTAGCATTTATCGAATCTTTAAAGTTTATTATATATCAAATAAGAACAGCCATAAGACCATAGATTTAGAGCTAGAAGATGAACAGTCCAGTGCCTTTATTTTGCAGAAGAATGTGAAGCCCACTGAAGTTACATAACTTGTCCAACATCACCAAGGCAGTAAAGTAGCAGACTCACTAGACTGTGAATCACTTCTCTCCTTGAATACAACCGATCTTTCAGCACCCTGGACTGAAGCTTGTGTGAGCCCGGGGGAATTGGATTTATTAAGAGTAGCAAGAACCTACATCCAACCTTAGTTGTGTTATCATTGTAGTTACTTTGAAAAAATGTTCTACTCAAGTACTTTTTGCAAATGAATAAAGTGAGATTCCATTCTTTTAATTTTTTTCATATTTGAACAGTTCTTCAATCATGTTTACTGCCATTCTGTGACTTCTCTTGAATGTCTTTTATATTTATGCTAATAAATGTCCCAGTTACAAATGTTGTATTTTACTTGTTCAGTTAAATGTGTCTTGTCTGAAAGTCTTGCACAAAGACTGCTCCCAACCTAAGTGTCAGCCTTGTATTATCCTCTCTCTTACTTTCCATATCTAATCTGTCGCCAAGGCCTGTTCATTTCACTTTGCAACATCTGTCACACCCTTCTTTCCTCTGACATTACCACCACTCTAGTGCAGGCCCTCATCACCTCACACCTGAACTATTGTAATATGAGGCTGGTAGGTCTGTGTGCTCTAAGTCTCTTCTCAATCCATCCTGCAAAGTGATTTTCCTAAAGTCCAGGTCTAACCAATTCATACACACCATCACAACCACCCCCACTCAATAAACTCAAGTGGTGCCCTCTTACTTCCGGGATCAAAGATAAGTCCTCTTTTTGTCATTCAATATTATTCCTATTCAGTATTCATAACCTAACTACCACCTTTCTGGTCTTATTACCACCTCCACGCCTCCACCCCATACTCTGACCTAGTGACACTGGTCTCCTCCATCTTCCTCACGCAAGACACCCCATCTGAGTTCTGACATTTCTCATTGGATATCCCCCATTCCTAGAATGTTCTTCTTCCTCCTCTCTGTCTCCTGGCTTTCTTTGAGTCCCAGACAAAATCTCACCTACTGTTAGCTTTTCCTAACCCCTCTTATCTCTGGCGTTTGTAAAGCACTTGGCATAGTGCCTGGCACATAGTAAAACACTATGTAAATGTTAGCTATTGTTATCATTATTATTCCCCATTTATCCTGTATATAGCTTGATGGTACATAGTTGTTTGCTTGTCTCCCCCATTAAGATTGTGAGCTCTTTGAGGGCAGGGACTGTCTTTTGTCTTTCTTTGTAACCCGAGCACTTAGCACAGTGCCTGGCACATAGCAGGTATTTAATACATCTTTATTGAGTGAATGACTAAACTGTCACATTTTCCCCAAATGTCTCTTCCTCTCCGAGAGAAATTAAAGTATGTCTCCCCACCTTTTCCTCAGAGATTACATGGAGGTGACATATTCTTTGTCACAAAGGAGGTTTCAAAGAGGGAAAGGAAGGTATGGAATTACTGTTATGTAAAGGCAAAAAATAATCAACAGCGTTTTTAATATGAATAAGTGATTTTAAAAACCTTTACGATATTCTTATTGAGGTTGAATTTTATGATCTCCACAGCCACGAAGTGACTTGCTCCAGATCACCAAAAATATATATAATGAACAGAAACTCAAATTTTTGACAAAGTTACTGGAGTGGTTTGCCATTTCCTTCTCCAGCTCATTTTACAGATGAGGAAACTGAGGCAAACAAGGTTAAATGACTTGCCCGGGGTCACAGCTAGTACCTGTCTGAGGTTGGATTTGAACTCAAATCTTCCTGACTCCAGAACCAACTCTCTATCCACTTGCCACCTAGCTGCCCCCAATTTTTTTTTAACTGTTGGGCTCTTACTGACCCTAGTGTGAAGTTATTGTTGTGGGGTGGTTTGCTCTTTCCTTCTCCAGTTCATTTTACAAATGAGGAAAGTGAGGCAAACGAGGTTAAGTGACTTGCCCCATCACACAACTAAGTGCCTAGGGCTAAATTTGACCTGAACTCAGGACAATGAGTCTTCCTGACACCAGGGCCAGCACTCTGTCCACTTCACCACCTAGCTGCCCCCACTGGCAGAACTTAGAACAACCCTTTCATTTGACAAGTATGGAAAATAATATGCCAAGAGTGGTGAAGTTATTTATCTAAGTTAGACAACTGACTTTAAGGACTAGGATTACAACCCCTAACCCCAGTCCAGTGTTCTGGCTCCATTGGGGGTGAGGGGGATGACCACTGGAGCCACTATTGAAAATCATGTGACAAAATGTTTTTTTTTTTTTAAGAAAAGGCTTGGCAATTGGGATACGTAGACAAATACCAATGGGATTCTAGCACTAGGTTTTAAAGCTCTCCCAAGTCTAGGATTTTTAGTCACAGCATTTTATTTACCTTTGGCCCTAACCATGGACCAGATTGGTGCGAGAATCCTTAATCTAGCTGGCCTTATATTGGAAGGGTTGCAACGGCTCAAATTAATTAAGGAAAAATTAAACCTTGTTTTGTGGTGGGGGGCAAGAGGCGAGGTCTGTCGAAAGGATTTAATCTAAACCAATTCCTATTACTTGGATTTCCAAATTACTTGGAAATCCAAAAAAAAAAAATTGGCTGCTTTTACATTTTCTTAGTCACCTTTTCTTAGGTTTAATGGAGGCGTAGTCCCTCTTAACAACCTCCCATCTGGTAGAAAGGGAAATCAGCAAAGTCGAGAAGAAACGATACATCCGTCCCTGGATCAAAACATAAGAGGGAAAGCAATAAATGGATTACTTAATTGCATAAAAACTATTAATGCAGTCTGTAGACTGATGAAATTAATTTCACATCACAGAGAATGTATGTAGCAGTCTGCTACTATGGAAAAGAGGAATGCCTTTAGTGATCGGAAAATCACAACTGCAAATCTTAGACTTCCCTGAGAGAAGTCACTGCAACAAAATCCACACTGATTGTTGGACGGGCTATACATACCAAAGTTCTCGGAGATTCTTCTGGTTTGATTTTATTCATATATTGCAATTGGGTTCTGTGCTTTTATTTTCTCATTCTTACGCCAAGCTACACTTTAAACCAGGTTAATTGTCCTGATCCAGGCGTTTAAGGAAAATACATCAGCTCTTTAAAGAAGACCCTTTAAAGCCCCAGGCAGCCAGGTACTTCCCGCAGGCAGCTGCTTTCCGAGCCGAGACGGTTCGCTTTTCTTCCCAGAGAGTGCTCTGACGGAGCTGCAAGGCCACCTGTGTGTGCGCTGTTCTCTCAAGGCTGATCTACTCCACTCACCGCGCTCCAGGGAAGACAGGGGGCGGGCAGGACTGGTTGGAGGCGAAAGCGGCGGCGGCTCGAGGTGGGGGGTGGCGAATAAGCAATCGTGCCTTCACTTGGTGCACAACCCACATCGCAGTGTCAAATGACGGAGACACAACCTATTAAAAAAAAAAAAAAGAGGGGAGGATGGAGAGAGAGAGATTGCAAATCCGTCGGCATTCATTTGTGCGTTTTCAAGAAAGTTTGTTTTCCAAGAAGGAACTTAACCCAGCGGCCCAGCTGCTGGAGCGCTCCTTCACCTTCACCTGGAATTCCCGCGCCGCGTCCCGCCCACCCCTGCAGTGCCAACACTTCAATCATCTGAGCTGCCTTTGCTAGGAGATGGAGGATCCTTTTGGTCCCGGCCCTCTGCCGCCGGTACCTAACCTCTCCATCTCCATCCCGCTGGGCCAGGGTATCAATCTGTCGTCTGTGGGGGACTCTGCCGCCGGGATGCTGCCCCAGCCTCCCACTCTTCCAAGCCACAAGGTCCGGCTCGTTTCTCTCGGGATAATCTTGGTGGTGGCAGTGGTGGGTAACGCCACCGTGCTTTGTACGCTGTGCGGCGGCGGCGGCGGACCCTGGGCCGGCCCCAAGCGTCGGAAGATGGACTTTCTGCTGGTGCAGCTGGCCCTGGCCGACCTGTACGTTTGCGGGGGGACCGTGCTGTCGCAGCTAGCTTGGGAGCTACTGGAGGACACGCAACTGGTGGCGGGAGACCTGGCCTGCCGGGTCGTGAAGCTGCTGCAGGTGTCCGCGCTCCTGGCCTCCTCCAACATTCTCGCCCTCATCTGCCTGGAGAGACACCGGGTGGTGAGCCGGCCCCTGGGCCCGCCCCTGCCCACCCGCGCCCTTGCTGCCCTGGGCTGGCTACTGGCACTGCTCCTTGCCCTGCCCCAGGCCTTCGTGGTCCGTGGGGGGCCAGCTGCCGGCCTCCCCGACGGCTACAGTGGGGTTCCCCCCTTGCCCTTGGCTGCGTCCACACCGGGCTCTTCCCTGGCCACCTCACAGAGCCCGCCGGGGCCGCCGGCTTCTGCCCGAGCGTGGTCCGGGGAGCGCCGGTGCCGTACCATCTTCGGAGCCCTGCCTCGCTGGCACCTGCAGGTCTACACGGTGTATGGGGCCGTCGCGGGCTTCCTGGCTCCTCTCGCCATCCTGAGTGTCGCCTGCTGCCGCCTGCTCTGGACTCTGTGGCAGCAGCGACCCCAGGCGCCAGCTCCTGCCGCTTGGTCCCCTTGCGCCTGGGAAGCTGGCCACTGCAGAGCCCCGGCTCGAAGCGCGCTCACTCGAGCCAAGGTGCAGAGCCTGAAGATGACCCTGGTGCTGGCCCTGCTCTTCGTGGTCTGCGAGCTGCCCTACTTCGCGGCGGAGCTGGCCGCTGCTTGGTCGTCCGAGCCTCCGGATGAAGGGCAAGGCGAGGGCTTGGCCTCTGCTCTGGGCGTCGTGGTGGTCACCAACAGCGCCCTCAATCCCTACGTCTACCTCTTCTTCCAAGCTGGTGACAGCCGGCTGCGGCGGTTGTGGAGGAGGCTGGGCACGGTCTGCTGCTGCGGCCACTGCCCGAAAACAGGAGACGGGGAGGACGAGGACGAGGCGGCCCGGGGACACCAGCCACTCCACCGGCACCGCTGGCCCCACCACCACTATCACCACCATCATCGCCGGGAGCAGCCGGGAGCCTCCACGTCGGAGGGCTCCCTTCACCCACCACTACGGCCTGCCCCCAAGCAGCTCCCCTGCTCCTGTGAAAGCGCCTTCTAGCCAGTGTAGCGGCCTAAGTTTTTCACTTCTGCGCCTTTCAGGGAGACAAGCCTGGGAAGCCCCATCCCTCCAGAGATCATTGATTAGCAAGAAAAGCAGGTGGTTTACTTTAAAACCTCCTTCCTTACCCTCTTTCTTTTTCTTCTTCCCTTCTTTTTCTGCCCTTCTTTTCCCCTCCTTCCCCTTCTTCTCTTCCATCCTTCCTCCTTCGCTGCCTCTTTCCTTTTCTCTCTTCCTCCCTTTGTTTCCTCTCTTTCTCTTCTTGCCATCCTTTCCTTCCCTTTTTCCTCCTTGCTTCCTTCTTTCTCTCCTTTCTCACCTTCCTTTACTAACTTTTTCATTTCTCTCTTGAACTCCCACCCCATTCTCCAGTGTGTACAGAAGAAAAGAAAAAAATCAGGCAGCCACTTGTTCTGAAGAGTAAGAAATCTCTAGAGAGCTCTCCCTTTTCATATTTATTTAATACTTAAATAGAGTTCTGAATTCTGCAGTTGTTTTAAGTGAAGTGCCAAGATTTGGAATTTGCTGTCAATTCTATTTTATTTTGAGTCTTACTTACATCTTTTATACCATGTGTGGTCCTGGGTTTCTCTTTCTTTCCACAAGAGGAAAAAAAAAAGACATCCTTTATGTTGGACAGATTGATTAGCTACTGCGGCTGAGATGCTGCTAGAACTGTAATCATGCTATATTACATTGTGGTGACTGACTAGTGATAAGAGTATTTGTAAAAAATAAAAATGTTTTTCAAAAAATAGTAATTTTTCACATGTCACTCATTTATCCCACAAATATTTATTAAGTGTCCACTATGCAAGGAATTATTAGTTTCTCCTTAAAAAAAAATAGGTGCCTTCATTTTTGTTTGTTTGGCTTCTGCCCTCTAAAGGCATCATGAACCTAACTCCCAGAAGGTACAGACGAGATAATATATGTGAAGTGCTTTGCAAATGTTGGAGCACTATGTAAATATTAGGTATTTTCATTATTACTCTGACTTAACCTTTTTGAAAAAACTCACACAACATCAGAAAATTCTCACTGGAGGGAAGGAGACTTATAAACCCTTCATTATAGCACTATCTTAGTAGATGCCTCTAGACTCAGAGACCAGTTGGGAGGAAAGGCTTTGGCTGTCACCTGCACCTGGAGAAGGATTTCTTTAGTATGGGAGATACAGCCACGCTGAGGGGAAGCAGTCAGGACTGAAACTGTATCCTTAGGAAGATGTGTAGAAACCTTTCAAAAAGCCTATGTAATATTGGCATGTTTATCAGGCTGAAAATGATGGATTAATCAAAACACAAGGAGATAACAGTGGGGTCCCTCTGCCTTCCTCTCCAGATGTCCTTGATTCTAAGAAAGAGTATGGCTGAATACATGAGTCCTTCACTATGTAAGAAAGATGAAATGATGGCAATTTGTGTGTTTACGTATAGCTCTGAGGATAGGAGAAAAATGGTTTCACATCCTTTTCCAGATGGAGAAATAAATACGTAAAGGTAAATTGATTTGGCTGAGGTCAAAGTAATGGAGCCAGAAACCTAACCCCTAACTCTTGATTACTAATATTTATTATAATATATTAATATTTTAAAATATTATTATATTTACTATTGATAATCCATCATGAGGGATAGCAAAAATATGGATAAGCCATATCCACAGATAAAGAAACCCCCTTTTAACTATTTAACCTGCTCCCCCAAAACTTTTACCAGAAATGTTATCAAGCAGTAATGATTTATTTATTTCTTCTCTCTGACCTTGACTGAAAGCGCTAAGGTACTATGATATAAAAACTATCAGTAAGAGTAAAGAGAATATCTAGAAAGTCTACAAACTGGATTATAAACCGCTAAATAATTAAAATACAGCTATATAATAACAAAACAATGAATTTAACAGGCTTGAACCTTCATGCTGTACCAAGTAGAAAAGGATATAGAATTAAAGTCTGATGGGCTTTTTCTGCAACTGGGTGTTATCCGCTTGAAATGCTCTGTATATTCCATAATTAGGACCAGAAAACAAAATAGAGAGTAAAGGGTGAAATTCGTGTGAAATTCGACTCCATATAGACTATGTTGATGTTGTCATTAAGCCCAATTCATATTACAATCATCGTTAACTTTCAAACCAGAAAATAGAATTAAGACCCCTGGCCTCACTGGGGGCTGGTACAAACCTAATTGAGGCAAGGGATGGAAGGGAAATAGAGATACTCTTTTCCAAAGTGGCCCCAGGAAGTCAAATCGAAAACTGTCATCCTTGTCTAAATAGACCCTCAGAGCCTAGTGGCTCTCAATGTAAAGGCATTTCATGATGCCTTTACACATTTCAAGACCCCTTTTAAATTTATGCAGGATGTGTCTGCCAATATTACCATATTATAGAAATTAAATCTAATAAGGTTTAAAATGTGTATTTTTTTCACTTAAAAATAACAATGATAAAGCCATTACAGGTTAACATAAATGATATTTTTACTAAAAGGATGATATTTTTCAAAGCAAAAAAAAATAGTAAGAACAGTAATATTGCTTCTTATGTTTTTGCAAACCTTTTTAATGCCTAGATTTGTAGAAGACAGCTGGATTCTCATATCTGCTTCTGCATTCATTCTATATGAAGAAAATCCAGCCTCACATAGATATGTAATTGAAAAAGGGAGGAGTATTTTAATAGGAAAATAACATCCTAGTATTATTATGAAAAGAAAATGTTTTTCTCAGACACCGCGCCACCCCCCTTGAAAAGGTCTTAGGGTCTCCCAAGGGTTCTTGGGCCACACTTTGAGAACCACTACTACAGCCAAATAGAGATATATTTATGTTCTGGAGCAGTCTCAAAGGATACTCCATTCCCATTGTAGAACAAAATCTATCAGGTTGACCTTGGAACTACTTAATCTACAGATTTCAAATAATTAAGAGATGGGCCAAACTTGCATTCCTGGAACTGGTTTGGAACCTAATTGGCCTCCATGGGAAGAGGATAGGAAGGAAAGAGCAAGCACATCTCAATGTTGGATGTTGATCTAATAAGAATTAATAGAATGCATTGTCTACTTCCAGAAAAGAGGCAAATTCACTTCTGGTTTGGATTACACTACTGAAACAGACTGTGGCTAAAGCAGGCAAACATGAATGAAATTTCATACCTTGAATAAGGAATATGTGGAAGATAGCACTACAGCTAAAGCATCAGCCAGCAGAATAATGAATTAAACTACAAAAAATTAATAGAAGAAATGCAGCCTGGTACATGAGAAGTCAGGAAAAGTGAGAATTCAAGCCTTGCCTCTGAACACATATTTAATGTACCATGACTTTAAACAAATCATAACCTCCTAGTGCCCCCAGGCAACTTTCTAAAATTATAAATTACAATGTCAGTCAATAAATACTGGTTAAGCACTGGTTATGTGCCAGGCACCATGTACTGGGGATATAAAAAGAGGCAAAAGACAGTTCTTACCCTCAAGAAGCTTACAATCTAATGGGGAAAAACAAGCAAACAAATGTATGCAAAGCAAACTATATACCAGATAAATAGGAAAAAACAGAAGGAAGTCACTAGAATAAAGAGGAGTTGGGAAAAGTTTCCTATAGAAAATAGGATTTTAGTCTTGGGAAACTTTAGATAAAAGTTTCCTATAGAAAATAGGGAAGTGGGGAGAGGGGGGAAGAAAATCCAGAACTCAAAATCATGCAGAACTGAGTATTGTAGACTAAAAATAAAAAAAATCTTAATTAAAAAAAAGAAAATAGGATTTTAGTTGGCACTTAAAGGAAGCAAGCAGGAAGAGATAAGGGAAGTAGAATGTGGAAAATGCCTGGAGCTAAGAAAAGGTGTGTCTTATTTCTGGAACCCCAAAGAGACCAGGATCACTGAATTGAAGAGTATGTGGTGGGGAATAAGGTATAAGAAGACTGGAAAAGTAGGAAAAGGCTGAATTATGAAGACTTTGAATACCAAATAGGGCATTTTATAATTGACTCTTGAGGCAAGAGGGAACTATTGGAATTTATTGGGTAGGGGGATGACGTGGTTGAACCAGTGCTTCAGAAAAAGCATTCTTGCAGCTGAATGGAGGATGGATTGGAATGGGGAGAGACAAGAGCCAGGCAGACCCACCACAAGGCTATTGCAATGGTCCTGTGATGATAGTGGTGGCAGTGACAGAAGAGAGAAGGGGACATGTACAGGAGATGTTGCAAAGGTAAAATCAATAGACCTTGGCAGCAGATTGGAAATAAGACACACCATGAATTGTATCCATGGACTCCAGATTAAGAACCCTTGTTTTAACCTGGGAATCATCTTGGGTTTAAAAAAAAAAAAAGAACTTCTGGGGGAAGAGTCAAGAGGGCAGAGTAGAGAGAGCTGAGCTCTTCTAATATTCCCCTCCAAACAACTCTAAAATAACACCTGAAACTGAATTCTGGAGAGGCAGAACCAACAAATGGTCAGAGTGAGAGATACCTTTCCAGCTCAAGGACACTTAAGAGGTCAGAAAGAAAGATTTGTGACATAGGAGAGGAGGCTGGCCCTGAGCCCATGTGAATGAAACACCAGTGGTAGGACTAGGTGGTAGTAACAGAAGCAGCAGCAATGTCTGGAGCTCTCAAGCCAGAGACAGAAAGGGAACCTGGCAACTCGTCAGAAAGAGATTACAGGATAACTCTGTGCTGGCACTGGATGCAAGACTAGAAGTTTGGCAACTCCATTGCCTACATCCACTTCTTGGTCAGTTCAAGGGCAAGGAGAGCACTTTCAGTCAAAAGGAAGTGGAAGCCCTGAGGGGCAATATCACTTCTGGCCTCAAGGGATCAGGGGACCCTGAGGGGCAGTATCACTTGTAGTCCCAAGGGAGGAGGGGCCTTGGAGGAGAGCAGAATCAATTGCAATCCCAAGGGATCAGGGACCCTTCCTGGGTAAGGATTAGAGTGAAGACCAGGAGACCAGTGACCACACCTCTTCCCAGATCACACCACCTTGGAAGCATTGAAAACTTCCAAACACCCAGAACTAGCTCTGAAAACAGCAATGGGGAAAAAACCAGAAGCTTGAGAAAGTGCCCCAACATCATCACCAACCCCCATCCCACTCCCCTCATTCTGGCAACAGACTCAATATCAACAAAAAGTCTCAAATCAAGAAAAAGGGTAGGAAAATGAGCAAACAAATAAACAAAAAGATACTGACCATAAAAGTAAATATGGTGAGAGAGAAGATCAAGACACAAACTCAGAAGACAATGAAGTCAAAATAGCTCTAAGCAAAGTGTCCAGAAAAAAAGACCAATAAAAATTCTTGGAAAAGCCAAAAAAATTTTTTTTCAAAATCAAATAAGAATAGTAGAGGGAAAAATATGTAAAGAAATGAAAGCAAAGGAAGAAAATTATGAAAAGACAATAGCTTGGTAAAAGAGGCTCAAAAAATACCGAAGAAAATACACCTCAAAAAATAGAATTGCCAAGATGGCAGCTGAAAAGCAGGGACTTGCCTAAAGCTTTCCCCCAGATCCCTCCAAAAACCTATAAAAATGGCTCTGAACAAATTCTAGAACTGCAGAACCCACGAAAAAGCAGAGGAAAGCAGGGCTCCAGCCCAGGACAGTCTGGATTGTCGCTGGGTAGAAACGGGGAGAAAATTTGCAATTCAAAATCTTGTGGAAATCAATGCTGAAAACTAAAAATATTAAATAAATAAAATAAAATAAATGCTTTGTCTATCACGTTTTTAAAAAATAGAATCAGACAACCATATTTCCCCATGTATAAGATGCAACCTTTTTAGAAAAATTTGGGGTCTAAAAACTGGGTGCATCTTATACAGTGGTTGTAGATTTTTACTTGCATTTCCTGGTTTATTGCGCTTGTTTTTGCACTCATTGTTGTAGATTCTTTTACTTGCATTTCCCACTTTTTCACGCTTGTTGTCTTTGC
>CM053622.1:376744644-376767546 GCA_028646595.1 Phalanger gymnotis
TATACTAATTTGGATGACTGGCTGTCACTCGTTTATTTACCAAATTTGTTTACCAAAAAAACCTTGCAGCTTTAAACAAAAAAAGTCTTGCACCAATATAAACCAACTAGTTTTTGGTTTACTATACAATCGCGTTTGTGCCCTTGTGTGTCAGATCATCGCATTTGCCCATGACACGAAGTTGGGAAGGAGAACTATCTGGTTGAGGCAGGATCCTAGAAGATCTTAGCAGACTAGAGCCTTGGGCTGAATCTGATGAAATTCAGAAGGGATGAATGTAAAGTCTTGCGATTGACTTTAAAAATAAATCAACCTCCCAAGTACAAGTCGGAGGGAGCCTGGTTAGGTGGACTGTAGTTCTGAAAAGTCTGTAGTTTTAGGGGACTGAACGCTCAGTGTGATGTGGCCACTATTAGAGCTAGCGAGATCTCGGGCAGCGCCGAGTTTAGATTCCAGAAACAAGGAAATGATGGTGATGTTCTGTTCTGTCTCTGTCCAAGGGTCGTCTGAAGTGGTATGTTCATTTTGAGGGAGGAAGGCGTAGTTTAGGTAAGACTCTGACCCGTAAATATGAGAGGCAGCCGCGGATAAGTTTTCCACTTGATTCATAGAATTGGTTCTCAGTACTTCACGGTCACACTGGATGAATGCCAGATGAGTACCATAAATATTAGGTTGTTTGTCCTTCATTCTCTAAGAGGACCGTGCCATCGGGGAGGTAATGCCGCGACATACAGGTGAAGTGGATTTAAGTGAGGGAGGGCTATGCAAAGTCACCAGCCTGACTTTGTCCTTGAGAGCCATCTGGGTCCAGTGGCCAGATATATAGATCAGGACCACTGGAGATGGCCCTGGGTGCAGTGCAGGCAACCAAACCAGGATGATGGAGGGACCTTACATCTATATCATGTGGAGATCCAGGGAAAGAATTAGGCCTGTTTAGCCTATAGAAAAGAGAAGACTCAGGAGAGACATGAAAGTGGTTTTCAATGATTTGAAAGGTTGTAACGTGACTTGCTGGATTTAGCCTTGGAGGTCAGAACCAGAAATAATAGATGAAAGTTGCAGTCAAATTTAGTCTGGATGTAAAAAAAAAAATCATAACAATTACAGCCGTCCCAAAAATGGAATGAACTTCTTGGAGAGGTAAATTTCCCCTCTATAAAAGTCTAAGCAGAAGCTAGATTGCCACATCTTAGGTTGTTAGACTATTCCCACTACTCCTGGCTAAGGATTAGATTTGATGGTCACTGAAGTCCTTTCCAACTGTCAAATTCTGTGATTCTGTAATTCTTATCATAGCTTTAAGGGCCTTAAGAATCCATTATAGTCCAGCCTCATTATTTTGTAGGTGAACTGAACTCCAGAGAGGTTAGGTAATTTGAATTAAGGTCCAGAGAGGCTGAAGTCAGAGGACAGCTATTGTTAGCCCTGAATTTGTCTAAAAGATGAAATTTAGTATAGAGATATAGTCCATGATTCTGTCCTGGATGCTGCTAAACAAGATTTTCTTTAATCACCTTGCTTATTTTATGCTTGGTTTGCTTTTTATAGCCTAGATATTGATTAGATACATAAACTTCAATGTTTTATGCATACTGTATTACAAAGTTATGGAGAGATATGGTGTTATGGAAGGAACAGTAGGTTGGGAATCAAGAGACCCAAGTTATAGTCCAGTCACTAACTACTCGTTCTGAGGCAGTTTTCCCAATTACAAAGCAGAAGGGGGAAGGGCAAAGCCCTGACTAGCTGACTTCTAAAGAACTTTCCAACTCAAAATCATTTAATTCTGTGGTCTTTCATGTGCAGAAGAACCAACCTTTCCCTTTTAAATAAACTTCGTGCTACTTATGGCTTGTGTTGGATTAGATGACCTCTAATGTTCCTCCCTATTCTTTAAATATGGATGTAGGGCTTCCTTTTTCTGAAAAGTTCCTCTTATGGACAAGTCAGAACCTAAGTGAAGACCGTCCATCTATGTCACATCTGCAGAATTAGCTCTGTAGAAATGCAAATAATGCTTACATATCATGTCTTTTGCATGTCTAACGACCATGAATTCATCTTCAGAGAATCTAGATTGACAGGAAATGAGATTGTGCTCTGATGAATGCATACTGATTCCTTCAAATAAGAGTATAGTGAAGAGAAAATTATACTGGGGGCCAGGAGACTTGGGTTCTTATTATACCTCTACCACTATCTAGCTGTATGACCTTGGGCTTTAACTCTCTAACCCAGGGTTAGGTAACCTGAAGCCTTAAGGCCACATGTTGCCTTCTGGGTCCTCAAGTGCAGCCCTCTGCCTGAATTCAAACTTCACAGAACAAATCCCCTCAATAAAAGGATTTGTTCTGTAAAGCTTGGACTTAGTCAAAAGGCCTCATCTAAAGACCTAGAAGGCCACAGGTTTCCCACCCTTGCTTTATAACTTTATTTCTTTGACTTTCAGTTTTCTCATTTGTAAAATGAAAGATTCACTAGATATTCTAAGGTATCTCTGAACGTGGTACTTTTATTATATTTGCTAAGGTAGCCCATGCGTGTTGGAAATACTCAACTACTATGATTACTCTGTGTGTGTGTGTGTGTGTGTGTGTGTGTGTGTGTGTACACACATATAAACAGAAGATACTAACTGCATTAAAGGAATTTACATTCTAGTTTGGAAAACATGCACTTACATATATATGCATGTAATATCAATATAGATACTACATATGCTTATGTATATGTATAGATAGATACTATATAATCATATACAGGTATACATGCACACATATGTGTATGTGTATATAGATGTACACACATACATGTACGATCAGTCATACATAAATATATGCACATGCTTAATACTAGTGCCTTCTCTTTGGGATTATGTTCAATTTATCCTGTATATATCTTGTTTATACATAATTGTTTATATGTTGCCTCTCCCACTAGATTTTGAGCTTTTTGAGGATGTGGATGGTTTTTTTCCTTTCCTTATACCCCTAATGCTTAGCACAGTACCTGGCACACAGTACGCCCTTAATACATGCTTGTTTACTTGGCATACTGTCTTTTTCAAGATAAAGAATAATACAACTTTTTGCCTCCTTTCTTTGTGTTGTGTAAAATTTTTATTTTTAGGGTATTTTCAGTTACGTATTTTTACAATTTGCAAGTTCTAGCAAATTTTCAACTATGTTGTCACTTTTCAAGTAAGCAAACATAGCCTTGATGAATGTTAATCTACAGAAATTTTAAGCCTTACACTTTTCTGTTCACCTTTGAAATTTCAGGAGCTATTTTTCCATATTCTGTTGCTTAACAGGTTTATGATGTCTTCTTTCACTTCAGTTAATCCAATAATATACAGAATCCTGCCCAGCAACTATTATTGAAAGAAATAGAAAATAATACGGTACCTGCAAAAAACGAATTCATAGTATAGTTTGGACAACAGGACACAGGAAAGAACACAGCAAGAACTGAAAACACTTTATATTATAGAGCAACATTTTAGTAAGTGTAAGATAGAATTTACAGTACATAACTATTGAGTAGTCATGTAGGGCTTAAACATGGAAGCTTTCCAGGAGGAAATGAGTTTTAAGGCAAGTTCCAGAAGTGAGGGACTTGTGAATTGGTGGGGGAGAAGCAACGATATGTGCAGACAGAAAGAAATGAAAACTAGAAAGCTGCTGAGAATTGAGTATGTCTGGAGCTTCCGTTCTGAGTTATATCTTTGGAGTTATAAGTGACCTTAGTGGTCATCTAATCTAACATCTTTACTCTGTAGATGAGGATTTGCCCAAGATTGGATAGGTAATAAGCATATCTGACACCAAAGCTAACATTCTTCTAGTGTAATACACTAGAGAATAGAGGTTAGTGAGGTACTGGCTTGTCTTGAATGTTATGGAGTCTACATCACTGAATGGGCATTGCCTCAGACAAACTGAGACTTGGGAAATACTTTAGCTTAAAAAGTCCAAGGTCTCCCACTGTATCCCAGGCCATCTCCAGTCATCCTGATCTATATATTGCCACTGGACCCAGATGGTTCCTGGGCTGGTGACTTTGTACAGACCTGCCTCACTTAAATCTAATTCACTTGCAAGTCATGACATCACCTTCCTGAAGTCATGGTCCTCTTTGAGAATTAAGGACAAACAAACAATGAGGGTAGGAGTCTCTGGTAAAGAAGAAATCAGATAAGCAGGACAGCCTTTCGAGTAACATTGGATTTATTATTTACTTGAAAAGCAGTGCACAATAAAGATTTGCATCATTGTATACAATTCTCTTTTATGGTGTAAACAAATGCTCATTTTATTTGGTGTTTCTTAAGAATTTGTTTTAAAGGGTATATGGGAAATGTGTGCCCTCCCCCCCCCCACCGCCTTTTTTTGGTGTAAATTGTGGAATATCACTAAGAAATAACTGAACTACTCTTGAGAGAAAAAAAGTTTCTAAAATTTATTTACTCTGAAGCTGAAGGCAAGGGTGTGCCCATCTTAGAAGTTCTGATATCTTTATATTGGCAGAGCCTCAATAGTTTGAACCTAGTAGTCCTGCGTACCATGGAGTAACCAGTAAGTAATTTTAGTTTTCTGCTTTCATTTTGTCTTCTTTGGCTCTTCTTTGTGAGATATTCACTTCCAGATGCTTAGGAAGTCCAGTCCAGTAGAGTTTAATAGACTTAATTGAGTTTAATGTGTTATAATTATATTCATCCTAAGTGTACTCCCCGTCTCCTCTGTGCCTAACAGATTGTGAGACCCTTGGAATTAGTTATCTAATTTATTATGTACAGTATTGTCACTCAAAGTTAGAGAAAGGAGGGAAAACAAGATTTTAAGGAAGCTAATGGCTACTGTTCTGAAATATTTTCTCAATACTAACAATTAGATGAATTAATTTGTCACTTTTTTCTGTTAAGATTGTGTTGTTTCAGTATGGGATTAAGATAGATTAAAAATGCGTAGGGGAATATGAATAATACATTTAAAATGACAGCAATTGGATTGGCCTTGTTTACAACATTATGAATGGGCAAGGATAGTCACAACTTTTAATTAAGAAATGGAGCTGTTAATTATGAAGTCACTAAATATAGTAAGTAATGGCATTTATGTTGTACACAAAGAGACCAATTATAATGAAATGACAGGATAAGTATTTCATAGTGTGAAACAGTAAATAAAGTTCCTTAAACCTTTATCATTCCACTTGCAGCTGTTTTGTTCTGTTCTTATCATCTCTTGCCAAAAAAAAAAAGGCCCACTTTAGCCTTTTCTCTCAACCTTGAAAGAAACTGAACCTGTTCTTGTAGATTCCTGTGAATTTGCTAACTCTATTTCACCATGACTAAGAAAATATATTTTGTTTTTACTTTCTTTTGGACTTAATTGCCGTAATTTTGATATTACATATCTTATGCATTTCATTGTTTTTATGGAACTGGTGGTTTTTCTCCTTTTTTAAAATCTGGAAAATGAATTATATAACTACCTTGGGCTTTCTCTCTCTCGATGCCCAGTTTTAAGTGAACTCTCTAAAGTCTTTATCCATATCAGTGCTGCCCACAGAATATTTTTTGAAAATAAAGTATTTCATCCCCCTCCCCACTTTTCCCTTCAGACAGGTCACTGTCTAGACATAATATACAACCTAAATCTTCAGAAAAGGTATTTTAAATTTGGGAACTAATTTTGACTTCTGCTACCAACCGACCCCCACCCCAGCGCCCCATAGGCAGGATGGTATAGTGGAATGATGAGATTTGAATTCATAGAAAGGAGCTGGTTCAAATTCTGGCTTTGCTATTTGCTACCTGTGTGATCTTAACCTCTTTAAGTCTGAGTTTATTTGCAAAACGAGGAGGATTGGACTAGATGCTCTCTAAGGACTTGAGCTGAGGCTCAAGATACAGTGAACACATTAAGCAGCTGGATATTACCACGTAAAATAACTTTGTACGGCTCTTTACTGTGAAGAAGTGAGGCACTCCACTGTCAACTTTTATGGACTTTTGCCTTTGATTTCCTTGACCCTCTAGACCAGTCTGTCAGTCCTTGATCCTCTAGCATTTCACTGCTGAAGTCCAAAAGAAAACAACTGGGGCTTTCTACCCCTCCTCTTTTTCTTGTTGCCTAGCTCTTACTTTGGAAGTAAACTTTTCCAATATTTTTAGGAATTTACATAATCTCTAATTTAGCCATTCTTTTTGTAAAAATCATCTGAATGAATGTATTGGATTTCATATGTATATTTTATAGGAAAGGGGCTTTTGTTTGTTTTTCAAGGAAATAGTTTACCCTCATTTATCTTAGAGAATAGGGAGAAACATGAAAAATTTAAATATACATTTAATCTGAAAACTTGAGACAAAAATTTCAACTTTTTAGACAATCAGACTTGTCACACTTAATAGTAAATTTTACTAATGTCAGATTTTACCATATCATACCTGCTAATTTTCTACTGGAAGTGCAAATAAAAAAGGTAGTTTTGGTATGGGAAAGAATAATCTAGGTAGTTTAAGAATCCACAAGCCAGCTGACGAGCTGATTATAGTATTTGGGGGTTGTTGCTTCTTGTTTGTTTGATATACCTGTATGTGTGTGTATCGAATATGATACATAAAGATTTTAATGGCTTTTCAAAGTTTATTTTTTGACTGATTAACCATTAAAAATGTTGTTATGGGTGTCTTATTTTTGGTATGGCACAATGGAGAGAGAACAGGTCTGACCTCTAGTCAGAGACGTTGGTTCAAGCCCTGCTTCGGACATAAACCTGCAGTTTGACTCTGGGAAAGTCACTTTATCTTTTCAGTGGTCGCAGGAATTATCTAAACTCTAAGTTGCAGAGCAGATAGGAAGCTCACAGCAAAATCATGAGTCTGGTCTAAAATATTTTGGTTTTATATCACTTTCATTGCTTTCTATGTCTCAGGAATATCCTTTCCCCTTCCTGTCAGGCCATCTCATAACAAAAAGGTAAAAAAGCAACTCAGAGAACTAAGCAACAGGTCAATAAAGTTCAGCAGTGTGTGCTAGCGATTCATGCATAGTCTTCCCACCTTTTCAAAGAAGAAAGGAAAGTACGTTCTCTCACCTCTCTCTGAGGGTATTTTTAGTCATTATAGTAACATAGTGTTCAACTTAGTTTTTTTAAACCTCTTTTAAATATTTTTTCCTTAGATTTTTGGGGAGAATATCTGCCTGTCATTGTACTTGGCAAAGTTGTGAAAGATTCAAAATAGGAATCTAAGCATTACTTTTATTTCACAGCATTATTATCTTAATATTTAGTCATTATTACCAGCCCATCTTTTTTCTTGGAATTGCTAGTCATTTTGTATTTATATACCATTAAAGTCCTACTGCAGCATTTCATTGTTGCATGGCAATAACCTTGGGTTCACTAATGCTACAATCTTAGAGCTCAAGCTCTAGAAAGTTGTATTAAGTTGGAAAGACTTCATGTACAGGCCCAGTGATGAATTCTGTGTTTGTCATGCAAAGACTAGTCTAAGTTTGGAAAGGTAGGCCAATGGTTGAGAAAAAAATTGGCCACAGCAACTTTTATTCTAAAAATATTAATACAGTTTTTAAACAACAAACACTTCCCAACAAATATCAAAATTCTCCCCATTCTTCCCCCCTCCAAAAAAAAAAAAGCACTTCCCTAAAATCTATTTGTTATTAACAGAACAGACATGTCCTTTAGGTTTGACAATATTTTACTAATATTGCCCTTTCCATTTGACTGGAGTTTTGTTGCTTCTCATTGTTGACTTAAAATCAAAGGATCATAGATTTAGAGCTAGAAGGGAACTTACACTTCCTCTATTAAAACCTCATCTTTTTAAAAAGGAAAACTGAGGCCCTGAGAGCAATTTGCCTGAGATCACACAGCTAGTCAGAGACTTTCTTCTTATGAGTAACTTAATGTTCTAATAAAAATACCGGTTAGAAAAACTACAACTAAATACAAAGTAAGTACCTTTATAATTACTTTTAAAACTCCACATTTTACTTCTCCTATACCTTGAATTCAGAGCTTCTGTTTTCTTCCTTTTCCTCCTTCTCTTCTAGCTAGTTCTTAATTTAAAGGAAAACATGCTAATTGCTCCTATAACACTTGTGAGCACTAACTGCCCTTAATTCCTCCCAGCCAAAGACTATGGTCTGAACTAGTGGTTCTTAACCCTTTTGGTCTCAGAGGCCTTTTACCTTCTTTAAAGTTATCAAGAATCCCAGAGAGTTTTTGTTAACATGGTTATATCTACCAATATTTACCATATTGTAAATTAAAATTCATAAAATTTTAGAATGTTCATTTATTCATCTCAAATAACAATTACATGTAAACACTAATACATGTAATTATTACATGTAAACACTAATGACATTTTCTATGAATAATTATTTTTCAAAACAAAGTGAAGAGGATAGCATTATTATGCATATTTTTACAAAGATCTTTAATGTCTGGCCTAATAGAAGATAGATTCTCATAGCTGCTTCTGTATTCAGTCTATTGCAATATGTTGTTTTGGTTGGTGCATATGAAGAAAATCCAGTCTCAGATATGAGGTTGGAAAAGGGAAGAGTATTTTAATAGGCAAGTAACATTTCAGTATTATTATGAAATCACAGACTCTTCCTTTAAGGGTCTTAAAGACCCTCAAGGGGTGCCTGCATCATACTTTGAGAACCAGTGGTCTAGAGTGCTAAAGTTCTGAGTACCTGTATGCTTTCTGCCTTCTATGTAATTCTGAGCTGCCCTTCTTATAATAATGGCATGTAACAGTTGTATACACAATTCAGCCCTAATTCACTTAGAGTCTCTCTATCCTGGAAATTATACCTCTCTTGAAGAACCTTATTCTTTTTAGGTACCCTCCTTCAAAAACCTTGCTTCTTAGAGGACTAGACCCTTTTTTCCCTAACATTTTAAAGTTACCAAACAAAACACAATTGGCTTTAAATAGGTTATGGAAGTTTCTTTGCACCTGCTGAAAAGTTCCATTTGCCACCACCCCAGAAGTAAAGAAAATCAGGAATGCCTCCAGAAGTGGCTCCTGCCACCATGGGAAGAAGTTAGCAACAACTTACTGGTATTCCCCTCTGTGAATAGTGGTTTTGCTAGAGATGTTAGGTCAATGGAGGAGAAAGAATGTGGAAACTCTTGGTAAGACAGCATACCTAGTGTTACTAACTGATTATCCTAAGAAAAAATAAAATATCTACTTTAGAAGAGCCAATAAGGATTTTGTGTCTATAAGAATTTTATGTTGATCAAGGAAGGTCTCATTCATCTGCAAGAAATCCTTGTTTTTTTATGCAGTATAATTAACTGTGTATGGCTTAAGATTCCAAATTAATAGGCCATACTTATTAGCTACTTAGTGTATTTTTTTAAAATGTATTTTATTTAGCAGACATGAATCTGCAAAGCTCTACACAAGATCCTGAGACAATAGAAGACAATTCTCCTGTCTATGTTGGCAGAGAAGAAGACATTAAAAAATCTCAAAGAATGACAGCTGTAGTCCATGACAGAGAAGTTGTCATTTTCTATCACAAAGGAGAATATCATGCTATGGACATTCGCTGTTACCGTAAGATTTTTACATATGTTCTCTTTGTCATTGTACAGTTAACTATGAAACTATTTTTGTTGACCAGGTGTTGTACTCACTTGTATTTCAGATTCAGGAGGACCTTTACATTTGGGAGAAATAGAGGTATGTACAAACCCATTTTCAACAAACTGATTATTTTTTTCTATTTCATTTCTTAATATTTTCATTATTTAGTATTTTGATAATCTTTTGGCTTTCAAAACGAGTGGGGAACATAAAAATTATATTTTACTTTAGAATTTAATATTTCCAAACTCATATTACAAAATACATAAGCCATACTATAAAGATTCTACTACAGAAGAGTTTAAAAACTGTCCAGCTTTCTTATTCTGCACCTGTTCTCCTCTATTCCATACTAAAAATGGGCAGCACTACCTTTGCTCCTCATGCAAGGTTTCAGCCTCAACTTAGATTGCTTTTTTTCTCTGAACTTTGTATCTATATGTTTCATACTTAACCTAGATGTGAGCTTAGCAATTGAGTGTTATTAAGAGATTGCTAGATATTAGGGCATTTTGATGGATGGTAAATTCAAAAATTTCCTTCAGAATTTATTCCATAGCTGATGATGGCTATTAGGCCAGGTGGATAAAATTGGGAGGGCATACTAATTAGTGTTCATTTTAAGAATGATGTCCCTGTCCATGTTCAAACATAGAACTGTGCCCAAGCTATAGAGTTTTCTCTCACTCTTCCAGAGTTGTTAACATTCCTCCTTTAAGTGTTGCCCTATAAGTTACAAGGTCCTTCTATTACCTGGCCTTTCTGTTTTCTGTTTCTTATTTAAATTCATACTAGAACTAGAAAACTGAGTCCTAATTCAAGTAGTATGTGGAGGTTGTTTTCATTCTTGTAACCTCTTAAAGTTGAAAAGGAATAGAGCATTTTATGTTATTTTAGGACTTTTTTTTTTTGCTTTATAAATACTTAACACTTTATAAAGCTTTACGAGTACAACATTTAAAGTATCCTTAATGGGTAAGATATTTCTCCAACAGATAGATTTCAAACTCCTGGGATAAAAACGGGTGAAATTACTTTCTTAGTGTCATACATTGGTTCTGTAGTGTAACTGGGAATAAACATCTATGAATTTCACTTTGAATTTTGTAGTATGAGGAGGAAAAAGGAAAGGAGCAAGCATTTAGGAAGCACTTACTATGTGTCAGGCACTGTGCTAAGAACTGTTCAAATGTCATTTCATTTGATCCTCAGCAGCCCTGCCAGGTGGGTGCTATTATTATCCCCATTTTACAGTTGAGGAAAGTGAAGCAGGCAGAGGTTAAGTGACTTGCCTAGAGTCACACAACTTAACCCATCTGACATCTGAGGCGGGATCTGAACTCGGGTCTTCCTGACTTTAGGACTAGCATTCTGTCCATTGCTGCCTCCCAGCTGCCTCATTTCAGTTCATTCAGTAAACGTGTATTGAACACCTATTTATATACTCTAGATCCCAGGTATATGGTTGCGCTTTTGTCCTAAAACCAATATTTACTAACTCAATGTAAAAACACTTTGCGAGATCTCTTGTTTCAGGGAGAAAATTGATCAGGCACTTCTAGCACATATTTGATGGTAGCATGTAATAGGAAAGAAAATCTTTATTTCTTTCATTCATTTTGGCATTTATGTTTTAGATGGGTAATAAACTGTCAGGGGCTTTTTAAAAATAATTTGAATATAGTAATTCTTTTTTGTGTGGTTTTATTATTAATGATAGCTAATAGTAACAACAATAATAAATAACAGTGCATCATTAATAATGATAATATTAATAATATTATTAATAAAAGCACTTTCATATAGTGCTTTAAACTTATATATTCTATCATTCGATCCTAGCAAAGATCCTGTGAGGTATGTGCTATTATCCTCATTTCACAGATGAGGAAATCAAGGTTCATAGAGGTTAAGTGACTTGCCCATGGTTACAAAGCTAGTAAAGCGTCAGAGGTAGGATTCAAACCTAGATTTCTCATGACTCTAGGCCCAACACACTTTTTGCTACTCTTATAAGTTAGGTCTCTATTGGAATATAAGCTGCTCCCCAGCTGATAAATAGAGGATGAATAGCCATATTTTTTAAAATGTTCTAAATCACTAATAGAGAAATACATGTCAAAACAACTCTGAGATACTGCCTCACACCCCCACATTGGCTAAGATGACAAAAAAAGGAAAATAGCAAATGTTGAAAGGGATATGGGAAAATAGGTACACTAATGCTGTGCTGGTAGAGCTGGTCTATCCGTTCTGGAAAGCAATTTGGAACTATGCCCAAAAGGTTATTTAATTATATTTACCCTTTGATGCAGCAATACTGCTTTTAGGGCTATACCCCAAAGAGATCAAAGAAAGAGGGAAAGGACCCATATATACAAAAATATTTATAGCAGCCCTTTCATGACAAGGGATCTGAAACTGGAGATGCTTATTAATTGGAGAATGGCTGAACAAACTATGATATTTGAATGTGATGGATACCATTATAAGAAATGAACTAGATGGTTTTAGAAAAACCTAGGAAGAACTGTGCAAACTGATGCAAAATGAAGTGAGCAGAACCAGAAGAATTTACACAGTAACAGCAATATTATAAATATAATCAACTTTGAAAGACTTAGTAACTCTAATCAACACAATGACCCACCACAATTCCAACATGCTCTTGACGAAGCATACTATCCACCTCCAGATAGAGAACCGATAGACTCAGACTACAGATTAAAGCAAATAAAGTCTCTGCAAAAAAACCCAAACAATTCAACCTGCTTGGAGGTATGTTATCATGTTATCATGTTAGTGATTGTATCTTCAGCACCTAGTACAGTGCCTGGCAGGTGGTAGGCCTTTAGTAAATGCAAGTTAATATAGCTTTTGTTTTAAAAATCTTGTTGCCTTGCTGTCCATCTCTGATAAGACTTACGATGCAGATTGAAAGATACATTTCTGGATATGACCAATGTGAGATTTTGTTTTTCTTGATTATTTAAATATGATAAAAGTTTTGTTTTTCCTTTTTTTTTTAATTAGGGGTTGGTGGGAGGAGAGAAAACAAATTCCTGCTAAATGAAAAAAAAATAAAATAAAAATTACATTAAAAAATCTTTATGTTTAATGTGAGAATTTGGGATTCCAAAATGTTAAATCTGCTTTAATAATTTTCTTCCCCAGGATTTTGATGGACGGGCATGTATTGTTTGCCCCTGGCATAAATACAAAATTACTTTATCAACAGGAGAAGGACTCTATCAATCTATAAACCCGAAAGATCCATTGGCAGTACCCAAATGGTGTTCCAAAGGAGTAAAGCAAAGGATCCATACTGTGACTGTGAAAAATGGACACATTTATGTGACTCTTTCTAAGGCTTCAGATTTTAGGTGTGATTCTGATTACTATGCCACTGGACAGTTTAAAGTAATTCAAAGACCTTCTACTCTGAGGAAAGTTCCTGATTTTAAAAATATATGACAATAATGAAAAAATGTTTTCATATGTGTGGAAAGTATTTTTAGAAAATTCTGTACAAAAGACAATAAATAGAATTAACCTGGTATAAATGTATCATAAAAAATAATATGGTAACTCAGAGAAACATAAACAAGAATGTAATATGAAACAAAATCTATGATACATTTTCCATATCCGAATATTCATTGACATAACCTTGCCTAAAAAACAACAAGACATATCTCAGGAAACTGGAAATAAAGTAGATGCCTTTTAACTTCAACTGATTGAAATAGAAATTAATATAATGGAATATTATTGTACTGCAAGAAATTATGAATATCAATATAGAGAAAAATAAGACATGAATTGATTTAAGTAGAACCAGGAAAACAATATACACAACTACTACAATGTAAATAGAAAGAAAAGCAACAACAATTTAAAAAAAAATCTAAACTAAATGCTGAGTAATTAAAATGACCAAACTTAAACCCAAAGAAGAGATATGAGAATGCTCCTTCTCTCTCTGCAGAGGCAGGAGACTGTAAGTGCAAAACACTAGATAATGTCACTTTTGATTGATATGTTAATTGATTTTGCTAAACGTTTTTCTTTTTTCCCTTTTCTTTTTTATTATAAAAGATGATTGGATGGGAGAAATAAAGGTCTCGAAGAACAAGATATATCAATTTTTAAAAGTAAAATAAAAGATGTACAGAAAATGGAAGCAAGGACAGAGCATCAGTGCTAAAGCATGTGATGGTCCTTTAAATTTGGAAAACTGAAGCTCGGGAAGATCCGAGGCTGGAAAGGAATGCTAGAAACAACAAAAGGGGTTGTTATATTTTTTTTTTTACTCTAAATTTAGAAGAGGAAGCTCAAAAATAAGAGCAGTGTTCTAGTGAGCTGGGGCCATGATAACAGATGGCAGAAGGACAGCAAAACTGTTCAATTCCTGTGTCTGTTTTCTCTACGAAGGACAATGATCTTTGTACTGGAAAAAGATAGAACATAAGTATGATAGGAAGTGGAAACCCAAGATGAGTAAGAAGATAATATGAGAAAACACCTAGCTGCCCCTGCTGAGTTCAAAGTCACTTGGCCCAGATACACCTGGGATGTATCCCAGAATCTTGGGATGCTGCTGTTGAACCATTGTTAGTGCTTTTTGAAAAAGTATAGAGAATGCGAGAGCTGCAGCAGGACAAGGGAAGAACAAATGTCCCGGTTGGTTTTTTGTTTTGGTTTTTAAAGAAAAAAAAAAGAAGAGAGGCTGACCGTAAACCGTAGAGTGATGAACTTGGCTCAAATTCCTGGCAAATTTCCAGAATTTATTACTAAACCAATGGGTAAGGAACTTCTAGGTCAGTTAGATGGCACCCAGCCTGGAGTCAGGAAGACCTGAGTTGTAATGTGACCTCAAACACTTAAAAGCTGTATTACCCTGGGCAAGTCACTTAATCCTGTTTGCATCAGTTTCTTCCTCTGTAAAATGAGCTGGAGAAGGAAATGGCAAACCACTCCAGGGTCTTTGTTAAGAAAACCCCAAACAGGGTCACAAAGAATTAGGACTGAAACAACTGAACAACAAGGATTTTCTAGAAAGGGAATTAGTAATCCCATCCATATATTTATGTTGATCCCAAAGGCTGAAGATACAGCATAAAAGCAAGTGTAGCTCATTGGCAAGACAGTGACTTTGGAGTCAGGGGACTAGTTTTAAATCTACTCAATTCAATTCAACAATATTTATTAAGTACTAACAGTGCCAGGCATTGTGCTAGGTGCTGGGGATACAAAAACAAAAAATGAAACAGTGCCTATCCTCAAAGAGCTCACATGTTCCCATGGTAAGCAGTTTGAGTCTGATTTGTGGCCTTAAATTTGAACTATTTCTCCATAACCTATAAATAATATATTTTAAGCCTTGAAAACACACTTTTAGAATATGAAACAGAAGTGACCTTTAAGTGTTACCATTAATCTACTTCACTTTTTCTTTTAAAGTTATAAAGTTAATCAGTTTTATGTATTCGATTATGTTGACGTTTAGTCTTAGCCCACCCAGGGACGCCAAAAACTGTTGAGGTTTCATAATGTGTTGTGGTGGAACTGTCTCAAAGAATTCAGAGTCAGACCACCTCTAATCCAAGTATAGGCATTTAATGAGCTTGACACCTCTCATGAAGTGGGCTGAGTTCCAAGAGGAACTAGCAACTTCAGAGAGAGCAAGATGGATTTTTATAGGGTAAGGATGCTGATCACAATCAAAATTTACATAGAATATAGGAATATGATTAATATTAAAAAGGCAGGAGTAGTTTGTTAAGGGATTAGATAAAGGAGGAGGGGTCCCAGCCACAGTGGAACTGCTCATGCAATTACCCACAATGCATATAGAAAAACCTATTTAGGGGGGTATGTATGTATGATAATGATATTATAATAAGTCTCTTTACATAAGTTCACTCTAGGCTAGTTCTTTACTTTTACTGTACAGGTGCCTACTTAGGGAAAGTGTCCCTTCTATTGTTTTGGGCTCTACATCCTGCATGGGCATCCTAATGGTACTGCTTTCTGATTGGCTGAGTATTGTGGTCTTTTCTGAGGCTAGATGGATGTAGCATGGAGTGCATGAGTGCATGGACACACCTGCTATTTCTGTGGGAAATACGAAGAATAGTGGGGAATAGTGGGGACAGTGTCTAGCTAGAGGCAGTGGCTGGGATCTCATCACATGGACACATCTGCTGTTCTGTGAGAAATATGAGTTCATGGACACACACCTCTTGTTCCACGAGCAGTGAGCCGTATACAAAGAAGGTAGGATATTGAGTGGGGGGGGGGAGTGGCTAGATAGGTGCTGTAGACCTGCTGTTCAGTGGGGCCTATAAGGAAGTTAGAATATGGCAGCCGGGGGCAGTTTAATTAGGATTCCATCAATTACATACAAGATTTGAACTTCATAATCATAATAGCTAGCATTTATATAGCACCTACTGTGTGCCAAGCACTACACTACGTGCTTCACAAATATGACATAATTTGATCTTCACAACAACTAGGAGGTAGATGCTAATATCTCAATTTTACAGATTAGGAAACTGAGGCAGACTCACACGTTAAATGACTTGCCCAAGGTCATGTAGGTAGTGTTTTAGACTGGATTTAAACTCAGGTTTTCCTGACTATAGGTCCAGCTCTCTATCCATTATATTATCTAGCCACCATAAAATTGTTTATACAAATAAACTTACCCATACAAATCGATTTTGAATTGTAAATGTAATATTTTATAATTAAGCAGTATGACCACCCAAGAATCTCAAGTGTTTACTTCTACATTTTTGAGATAGAGAAAGTGAGGCAGAAAGTAATTATTCATGGCAAAATAGACTTGTGCTATGAAGCTTGTGAATACTCACATACTTATTGTCTTTATAAAAAGGATTATGGGATATTTTGTTAGTTTTTAAAACTTCATTAAAATTTTTTAAATAATTTCAGTTATTAGAAAGGTATTCAAAAGAGATTTCAAAAATATAAATTTATTGTAAAAGGACCCGCAGTCTAGACTGTGCCATAACACACACAATGTACCAAATTAATATTGATTTGTTAAAGTGAAGATTTACACTGATTTATATATCTATATCATTTTCTCTTCGTGCTGAAAACCACTTATACATATGTATAAAACAGTTCATTTTATTTTTCTTCTACATGACATCAGAGAATGACATTTTGTAGCAATTGCTTTGTTTATAAGTAAGGTATTCACTATATCTACATTTTCCCCATTTTTAGATTAAATGTACCTTCAGATAGCATTTAAGCTTCATTTTTAAAAAGTGATTTTTGTATTCATATTTACTTATTCATTCATTTCAGATGATTGGTCAAATATAGAATGTAATACTTGAATCTTGTCACTCAACTTAATATCAGGAAGCTTAATATCAGAAAGGCGAACAGTGTTTGGGTTCTCTGGCAGAGATCTATAAGGCTTAGCTATGATTTCACATTCAGAAAACATAGGCTCAGAAAAAGCTTTTCTAACTTCAAAATTATCATTTTTGTTTTGCCTTATGGACTCTTCTTCTTGAAAAATATTCTTCGCCTTCTCCAGCAATGCATTAATACAGACTGTCTATATAATGAAAAGAAAAATCTATTTTATTTTTAAATAACATTTTCTTTAAAAGTTAGCAATGTTTGTATTCCAATAACAACTTCAGAATTTGTGTTTTCATGATTCATTAAAGAAAATATTTTCTAAGTGATTGGATTAGCTTCCCAACTAATACTATAAATTAGAATTCTTTATTTATAACACCTTTGGAATTTTCTTCATATAGTAATAACTGTCTAGTTTAGAGCACCATAATTTGAAAAGAATATAGGTCATTTGGAGAATTCAATGAGACAATAGAGCAGTGATTTCCAGCCCCAACTTTTGTGATACCCCAGATTCATTATCTCAAAGAATATCACTAAAATTCTTTTAAAATTATTTTAATTGGCTCATCCCCTCCAATGCCAGAAGTCTCACTCATAAATAAATTTATTCTAGGTGGCACTTTTATCAGGAAATATGTATGAAATAAATAAAAACTTTTAAAGAGTTTTAACAACTTCAAAAAAGTTGCAAACCATAGATCTGTTATACTTATCCTGTATAGTGCAACATACAAATGAAATATAAATTCTTGTAGAGGACAGCAAGTATTCAAGGAAATTAACAATTCAGCTTAATTCAACAAGTATTTCTTAAGCAATTTACACTCTGAAAGGGACTCTTTTATCACATAGGGCTACAAAGATATAAAGAATGGTCCTTGCCTTCAAGGAGCTTAAATTCTACCTGGGAAGCAACATGTAAACAGATAAATAAATGGCAAATAGCAAGATCTAGTCCATGAGAGTCTGGAAGACCCAAACCAGTACAGCTAGGAGAAGGCTATGAACATATTAAAGTTTTTGTAAGGTAGTGTATGAACAATTAGTCATAGGTCATTAGAAGGAAAGGGAGACAGAAAGATTTAGTTATTTGTTTTTTAACTTGGGTAATACTTTGACCATTTGGTTAAAAACTGTGGCATTTTACTTCAGAGTGTTTACAGGTTAAAAGCAAACACGTACTTAGGCTTAGGTGTACTTAGGCAAGAGTGCAGCCCATTTACAGGGGCATATGGTCTCTTTCCATTTTGGGGGGGCCGGCAATTGGGGTTAAGTAATTTGCCCAAGGTCACAAAGCTAGTACATGTGTCAAGTGTCTGAGGCCGGATTTGAACTCAGGTCCTCCTGACTGCAGGGCCGGTGCTCTACTCACTGCACCACCTAGCTGCTGCCCATTTTTTGATAGTGTTGGGACTTGGAAATAAGAGGATTTAGGAATGTGATAACAGGTAAGGCCACAGGTTAAATAAAGAGTGAGTTTATTTTTGTGAGTTCACAGACCATAGAAAGAGCGGGAAAGGCTTTAGGGATCATTTAGTGTACCTCCCCCAATTTTGCAGTTGAAGAAACTAAGGCCCAAAGAAGTAAAATGGTTTGCCCAAAGTTATACTAATTGAAGGCAAAACCAGGATTAGAGCCAAGGTCTACCGATCCCCCAATTCCCTATCTGAATGTCATCCTTTGCCACTTAGTGTTGGAACAGATAACCCAGTATATCTTTCCAGATTTGTTTTCCACAATTCTTGGATTTTTAGGTTGGATCTAGAGAAGGAACACTATTCTCCAACCCATAAAACATACAATAGCCTGAGAGTTGTGCCAATTGATGAACTGTGTGGTCTTAGTCAAGTAATTTCATCTCTCTGGGCCTCAGTGCCGAATCTGAGAAGATTAAACCGGATTTTATCTAAAGTGACCTCTAGCTCTGTCATGCAATGTTTCTACTGATTCACAAATCAAGGTTAATGAGGCTATAGATTAAAAAAGTAGATAACTTAACTCTCCTAAGGGTTGTATTTTACATGCAAAAACTTTATAATAAGATACTCAATTCTATTTTAATCTATTAAATAAAAAGTTTTTAGGGTTTTCTTGATTATCCAAAGTATTGAGAGAACTCTGACTAATTAAGCAATGGCAGCTTCTTTTATAAATTGATATTGGGGATACTGTACTATAGTGCAATTTCAATGTTAGAGGAAACATTTAAATAATATCAGATCTCTAGAAATAGCCTACTTCAACAGCCTTATTTTCTTTCAGTATGCTTTAGATAATATAGATGTTTAGTTAATTAAGATTTGTCTGACAGAAGCTTTACTGTACTATAATTAGGTTGGTGTGAAAACAGGGCCATTCTTTCTTACAGTGTGACAACTGGATGAATGCCTGGGTATGTAATCCTTATTCTCAAAAAGGCATTTATTCTGGCTAATTAAGGTTGAAATTCCACCCAAATGCTATGCATATTCTAGTTTACCATGGCATTTGATCTTTATGAAAAAATAAGATGGATATTCACCTTATCTCTTCACCATCACATGAATGAACTATTGCACTTAGAAGTATTTTATTAACCTACCAAGTAAATTAGTGCTGCATAAGATGCATACAGTATGCTTACAAAGGCCGTTTTTGCTGGAAAGGAGATTACATCTAACAAAGAACCCTTTCTGACCTGTAGGAAAAGGAAAAAAAAAGTAAGTTTTTTCTTTTAAAAAAGTTAACACTTAAAAAATTTAAACCTTATGTGAAGTGTAAAATGAGGCTTTTATCATTTACTCCTAGAAAAAGAATTCTTCCACAGAAAACGACATTCATTTGGGAGCAAATGTATATATATTAAATGCTTCGCAAGCTTTAAGCACTCTATGTGCCTCATGTGTTGGTTACTATTATTATTTTAAGTTGGTGGTTTGGATCTCAGAGGGCATTTTCCTCTGGAAACATTATTATAAATAATGGTTAGGTCTTAGGCTAGCCCACAAAAGGTCTTTTAACCTATAATGCAGCTTTGTTAATATTGCTGGGCTGAGTTCTGGATCCTGGAAGTGCAGGGAGGAAGGCATGTAGTATAGGAGATGAAGAGGAAGGGTTGTCTCTTTAATCAGGGCCATCCCTAGGCAAAATTTTGAAATAGGGCTGTCTCTTTAATCAGGGCCCCTGGGATTAATCTCCTAGACAGCTAGAAAAAGCCATGGATTGAATGAAATTGCACTAATGTGAGAATGACTCATAGCCCCCAAATCCTCCAAAAGGTATTTGCATTTAAAAGAAGTTTCTTGTTAATTCAAATGATTTTTCGTTGATGAACTTTCCAGTAATCCCACAAAGTTATGTAGACGTCATATCCCTGATTTTTTAACGTGGTACTTAAGAAGTTTTCCTCTATATCTTTATGGAAAAGAGAAAAACACGTGGCCTGAATGTTAGGTAGATACAGTGAGAATCCAGAGATGAATGAATGCCTTCAGTCAATGAATGACAATGAACGGATTGATGTCAGCCTGAAGAAAAGTGACCAGTAGAGCCTGTCCTTGGCCCATTCCAGTCAACATTTTTGTCAGTCTTAGATGGCAATTCCTTCCTACTTGATCTTCTTGAAGTCCGTCTCTTCCTTTCTTCCTATTTATACTCCATAAGATTGCCAAAAATTGCATTCCTAAATTGTAGATTTGACTGTTACTACCTTGCTCAAGAGAATTCAATGGCTCTCCTTTACCTCTAGGTTTCAAATTTCTTCTGCTTGGCATTCATTCCCCTTCATAATCCAGATCTAGCTTGCTTTGGGGGACTGATAACTCATTACTCTCCCTCAGGTACTTTATACAGCCAAACTAACTTACTTGCTTTTCTCCAACCTCCGTGTCCGGGTAGCAAAAGGCTACCCTGATGTCTAGAATGCTCTCCCTCTTCACATTTCCCCAGAGCTTCTTTTAAGGCTCTAGTTAAATGCCACCTTCTTAGAGGATTAGACCAGATGACCTCTGAAATCCCTTTCAGCCCTAATATTCCATGATTCTATGAACTCACATTTTCTCTAAAAGCGCCATGATTTTTCAAAATGGGCTCTTATGGCAGCAGCACTGGGGACAACGGTCATGGATTGAGGACCATGCTTACCTGTATATTCGTTATTTGTAAACTAGAGACTTTACCATTAAAAACCTAGTTGTGGGTGTGGTGCTTTTTTTTTCAGGGGGAAGGAAGAAGACTGAGTAGGAGAGGAATAGATAAAATATTGGTATAAGAGACTAGCTATGAGATCACTTGCGACTTGGGAAAACAAGGCCAGCATGCTTTGATTGGTTTTGATACATTTTTCAAATAGACTGATCACTTGGCAAACTGTCGTGAGATAAGATTTCATTGTATTTTGTATTTAATAAATTCTGTCTGAGAAATTATTTGCACTCTAGGCATTGTAGTAACACTTATGGGGAGCTATTCTACATTAGTGAATTTTCCAGATAAATAAGGCTTAGTTCTCTCAATAACAAAACTTTGTTTATTCTAACTATTTTTCATGGAAATCTTTAGATTACATGTCATCTGGCTTTCTTAAGTACAAGATACCATGGCTCTTTTCTTGATGACAGTATCATCTTTAGGAATATCACCATCAGGTACTATTGTACTATATAGAACTCTTTTTGCACATATACTAAATGGTCCCAGACATCTAAGCTTTTATAATTCTTCTGTCTGCTTATCTTCCTCCTCTGAACCTGTTGCCTCATTTTACACACAATGTAATTGAAAGCCTTAAGAAGAGTTTTGCCCATATCATGAGCACCTGTGCTTTGGGACAGCTATATTCTGTGAAAATGCCTTTTTCAATCAAAATATATGATGAGTTTTCAGATGAAGTAATCCAAGCTATCTATAGTCATATGAAAAAATAACTAACTAATGATTGGAGACGTGCAAATTAAGACAATTCTGAGGTACGACCTCATACCTATTAGATTGGCTAATAGGACAAAAAAGGAAAATGACAAATATTGGAGGAGATGTGGGAAAAATGAGACATTAATGCACTGTTGGTGGAGTTGTGAACAAATTCAACCATTTTGTAGGGCAATTTGGAACTACGCCCATGCATTCTCTTTCACCTAGCAATACCACTACTAGGTCTGTATCCAAAAGAGATGAAAAACAAAAAGGAAAAGGACCTATCTGTACAAAAATATTTATAGCAGCTTTTTTCTGGGGGCAAAGAATTAGAAATTGAGGGGATGCTCATCAATTGGCGAATGGCTGAAGAAGTTGTGGTATGTGATTACAATGGAATACTTATTGTACCATAAGAAATAATGAGCAGGATGCTTTCAGAAAAACTTGAAAAGACTAGTATGGGCTGATACAAAGTGAAATGTACTGTGTACAATGACTTAGCTATTCTCGGCACTACAATGATCCAAGACAACTCTGAAGGACCTTATGATGAAAAATCCATCCCCAGAGAAAGAACTGATGGTGTCTGGTTTTGTTTTGTTTTGTTTTTTTAGTTTTAGTTTGCAACACACAGTTCTACATAATTTTGAGTTCCACATTTTCTTCCCTCCCTTCCCCCCTCCCTCCCCAAGACGGCATGGAATCCCATATAACTTCCATGTATAACTCAGCATTGAATTAATTTACACACTAGTCAAGTTGTGGAGAAGAATTATTACCAATGGAATGAATCATGAGAAAGAAGAAACAGAACCAAAAAAAAAAGACCACAACCCAACAACAAATACAAAAGACAGGAAAAAAAAAAGGGGGGGGGAGAAAAAGGCCAGCATGAAGTGTGCCTCGATCTGCATTCATACTTCATAGTTCTTTCTCTG
>CM053622.1:376767646-376818335 GCA_028646595.1 Phalanger gymnotis
ACTATTGTTCTATAAGAAATGGGGATGATACGGACTTCATAACAACCTGGAAGAACCTACACGACATAATGCTGAGTGAGCGGAGCAGATCCAGGAGAACATTATACACAACCACAGATATATGGATTCTGTGATGACTAACCCTGACAGACTTTGTTCTTCTCAGCAACACAATGTGCAGAGACAGCTCCAAGGACTCATGATGGAGAATGCTATCTACATCCAGAGAAAGAACTGATGGTGTCTGAATACAGATTGAAGCATACCTTTTTTTTACTTTCTCTATTTTTCTTGACTTTTTTTGTTTATGTTTTCTTTTACAACATGACTGTTATGGATATGTTTCGCATGACTGCATATTATAACCTATATAAAATGACTTGCCTTCTCAATGGGGGGGGTGTTGGGAAGGGAGAGAATTTGAAATTCGAAGTTTTAAAAATGAATGTTGAAAATTGTTTTTACACGCAACTGGGGAAAAAAGAAAAAAAACTAAATTAAAAATTATGCAAAAAAAAAGAAAATGTCTTTTTCAGGTATTTCCAGGTGATGACTTTTTCTAGACTGCTGAGGTGGACAAAAGTCTGACTTTTGGAAAAGTAAGATAATTTTAAGTTGTCCGGAAAGTCCAAGTATTGTTTTCCATTTAAGAAATTTTTAATCAAGCCCTACTGGTGGTGCTGCATCTTGGGGAAAAAAAAAACTTTTCACTGTCCAAGTTAATATTATCATTCTTAACTGAATTATATAATTCTCAGTTGAATAAATAACAATCATGGCATTTCTAGTACATTAGGGATCTGAGGATGACAGAGAAGAGCATAACTGTAGATGGCTATTAAAATTTTAAAAAATGCCAGGTTTTCTGGAACCAACAAAAGGTACAAAGAGCAACAGTGAAAAAGCCACCAGCATAAAGGCCTGCAAGTTATCTCTAATTTCCAGGAATAGTCTCTGTTTTGGCATCCTATTTCTGGCTCACACTAACTACTGGAATGTCTTCCATTTTAGGGAATTGTCCTGAAGGGAAGTCTTCTATTCCATTGGCTACTATTATAGCAATGAGATTAAACATCGACATCTTGGGTATCAGTGAACTTAAATGGAAAGGAATGCTTGAATATAATTCAGGTGATCACTACATATACAACTGTGGGCAAGAATCCCTTAGAAGAAATGGAGTAGCCCTCATAGTCAATGACGGTGAGAAAAACAGTATTGGAGTAGAATCTCAAAAATGACAGAATGATATTTGTTCAAATTCAAGGCAAACCATTCCACTGATGCTGAAGAGGCCAAAATGATTGGTTCTATGAAGACCTACAGTATCTTCTAGAAACAACAAAAAAAGATGTCACATTCATTATGGGAGATTGGAATACTAAAGTAGGAAATTAAAAGATAACCAGAATAACAGGCAAATTTGGCCTTGGAATACAATATGAAACATAGTAGAGAATAACAGAGTTTTGTAAAGATAACGCTCTGGTCATAGCAAACACTCTTTTTTGACAGTCCAAAAGGCAACTTGACACATGGATATCACTAGATGGTTAATGTCAAAATCAGATTGGTTATTTGCTTTGCAGCAAAGGTAAAGAAGCTCTATATAGTCAGTTAAAACAAGACCTGGAGCTGATTATGGCCCAGATCATGGGCTTCTTATTGCAAAATTGAGACTTCAATTGAATGAAATAGGAAGTATATCAGGAAGTATAGGTATGACCCAAATAACATCCCTTATAAATATGAAGTGGAAGTGATGAAAATAGATTTAAGGGATTAGATATGGTAGATAAAGTGCCTGAAGAACTGAACAGAGGTTCACAATACTGTACAGGAGGCAGCAAGAGAAAACATCCCAAAGGAAAAGAAGAGCAAGAAAGCAAAATGGCTATTTGATGAGGATAGCTGAGGAAAGGAGAGTGAAAGGTAAAGGAGAAAGCGAAAGATATGCCTAACTGAATGCAGAATTCCAGAGAATAGCGAGGAGAGATAAGAAGGTTTTCTTAAATGAGCAATGCAAAGAAATAGAAGAAAACAATAGGATGAGAAAGACAAGGGATCTCTTCAAGAAAACTAGAGATACATTTGCTGCAACAATGGACATGATAAAAGACAAAAACGATGGGGACTTACTAGAAGTAGAAGAGATTAAGAAGAGGTAGCAAGAATACACAGAACTATAGAGGAAAGATCTTAACATCACTGATAACTATGATGGTGTAGTTACTGATCTAGAGCCAGAAGTCCTGGAGAATGAAGTCAAGTAGGCCTTAGGAAGCATTGCTAATGATAAGGCTAGTGGAGGTGAGAGAATTCCAGCTGAGCTGTTTAAAATCCTAAAAGATGATGCTGTTAAAGTGCTGCAGTCAATATGTCAGCAAATTTGTAAAACCCAACAGTGGCCACTGGATTGGAAAAGATCAGCTTACATCCCAATCCTAATGAAGGGCAATGCTAAAGAACATTCAAATTAGGAAACAATTGTGCTCATTTCACACGCCGGCAAAGTTTTGCTTAAGATTCTACAAGCTAGGCTTCAGCAATATGTGAACCAAGAATTGGCAGAAGAGAGGCTAGTTTTTGAAGAGGCAGCAGAACAAGAAACTAAATTGCCAACATTTGCTGAATTATGGAGAAAGCAAGAGAGTTCCAGAGAAACATCTATTCCTGCTTCATTGACTACATTAAAGCCTTTGACTGCGTGGATCATAACAAAATGTATCAAGTCCTCAAAGAGATGAGAGTACCAGAACAATTTACTTATCTCTTGAGGAACCTGTATGGGGGCCAAGAAGCAACAGTTAGAACCAAACAGGGAACAACTGATTGGCTGAAGAATGGAAAAAGAGTATGACAGGGTTTCATATTGTTACCTTATTTAACATATATGCAGAGTATGTCATGTGAAATGCCAGCCTGGATGAATCAAAAGCCAGAATTAAGGTTTCCAGAAGAAATGTCAACAATCTCAGCTATGCAGACGATACCACTCAGAAGGCAGAAAGTGAAAAAGAATTAAGAAGTCTCTTGATGATGGTGAAAGAGGAGAGTATAAAAGCTGGCTTGATATTTAACATAAAAAACTAAGATCTTGACAATTGTTCCCATCACTTCCTAGCAAACAGAGGAAGAAAAAATGGAAGCAGTGTCAGATTTTATATTCTTGGGCTTGAAGATCACTGCAGATGGAGAACAATATGAAAAAGAAAAACAATTTTGAAAGTATTAAGAATCTGATTAATATAGTCATCAGTCACCATTCTATAGGAAAAATGATGAAACATGCTACCCCTTTCCTGATAGAGAGGTGAAGGACTCAAAATGCATAATAGACATCTATTTTTTGGGGGGATATGGCCAAAGGAAAATTTGGTTTGCTTCACTATACACATTTGCAACAAGTGTTTTGGAAATTGAAAAGAAAGCTATGGCAAATCTGGACAGCATACTAAAAAAGCAGACACATCACCTTGCCAACAAAGGTGCATATAGTTGAAACTATGATTTTTCCAGTAGCAATGTATGACTGTGAGAGTGGGACTATAAGGAAAGCTGAGCAACACAGAATCGATGCTTTTGAATTGTGGTGTTGGAGATGACTTTTATAGGCCCTTAGACAGCAAGGAGATCAAATCAGTTAATACTTTGAAGAAATTAATTCAGACTCTTCACTGGAAGGTCAAATACTGAAGCTGAAGCTTAAATACTTTGCCTATGTAATGAGAAGACAGGACTCATTGGAAAAGACTCTGATGTTGGGAAAGATTGAAGGCAAACGGAGAAAGGGATGGTAGAGGATGAGATGGATAGAAAGTGTCATGGAAACAATGAACAGGAGCTTGGACAGACTTCAGGAGATCATTGAGGATAGAAGGCCAGGTATACTATAATTCATGGAGTCATGAAGAGTCAGGTGCAACTGAATGACTCAAAAACAACAAATACCCATGAGCAGGACAGGGAAGAAGAAAACAAGACAAAAATGGTTTTTTTTTTCTTTCTCTCCCTAGGATCAGTACTAAGCAAATCAAACTCTAATTAAGCAGGAAAAAATATTTAAAGCTGGTTTTGAGATGGCAAAGAATGAGATTCCGAGAACGTACCTATCCTTTGGGGGATGGCTGAGCAAGCTGTGGTATATGAATGTGATAGAATACTACTGTGTAGTAAGAAATGATGGAGGGGATGGCTTCGGAGAGACTTGTGAAGTCTCGTATGAACTGAGGCAGAGTGAAATGAACCGGGAGAACAAGATGAAAAAGAAAAACAATTTTGAAAGTATTAGGAACCTGATTAATGTAGTCATCAGTCACCATTCTATAGGAAAAATGATGAAACCTGCTACCCCCTTCCTGTTAGAGAGGTGAAGGACTCAAAATGCACGATAGACATCTATTTTTTTTTTGATATGGCCAAAGGGAAATTTGGTTAGCTTGACTATACACATTTGCAACAAGCGTTTTGTTTTTCTTTCATTCTTGAGAAAGGGAAGGTGGAAGGGAGAGAAGGTGAATTTTCATTGTTTGAAAAAAATAAAATATAATTTTTAAAAATACCAAAAAAGTTTCTCTCCCAGCACATACTATGCCAAAGAATGAAGTAAATAAAAATGAGAAGTACTCCTCTGAAGTTCCCTTGAATATTCCAGCCTACCAGTTGTGAGCTGCATAGCTCAAACACTGTGTCTTATATAAGTTAAATAAAAGCATGTAAAACTCAAATAACAGTATATTTTATGCTCAGAATTTCCTATTACTTTCACTAAATAAAGAACTGCAACATCTTTCACTGTTTCAACCTAATATGCAGTAAATACAAAAGCCAAAGAGATTTAAAATAAATTACTTATGCATATGTTTTTGTTTAATCTCATTAAACAGTTTGGCATCAGTTGTTAAAGAAATGTCAAAGGTCACTCAGTGGGACACTTAATCAAAACAAACATAATAGCATATTGTTTGATTAACCCAAAGACCCCAGCTACTGAGGGATGAACAATTTGACAAAAACAATTGGGAAAACTGAACAGTTTGGCAGAAATTAGGTTTAGATCAACACCTCACACAATTTACCAACAAAATATCCAAGTTGATCCATGATTTAGATATATGAGTTACATTTATAAATGAATCAGAGGAGCAAGGAAGAAATTATCTTTTGGATCTATAGATTGAGGAGGAGTTCATTGCTAAACAAGTGATACAGAGTACCACACAAGATAAACCAGGAAATTTTGATTATATAAAGTTCAAAAGTTTTTGCATGAAGAAAGCTAATGTAGTCAAAATTAGAAGGTCACTGAGGAAAAAAATCTTTGCAACAAGGGTCTCTGATAAAGGTCTCATTTCCAAGGTAGATGAAGAATTGATTCAAATTTATAAGACCTAGAGCCATTCCCTGATTGATAAATGGTCAAATAATATGAACAAGCAGTTTTCAAAAGAAAAAAAAACCAAGTCATCAACAATCATGAAATAGTGGTCTAAATCACTAATAACTAGAGAAATGAAAATTAAGAAAACTTTGAGATTGCACCTCTTAGCTATCAAGATGGCAAAGATACCAAAAGAGGAAAATGGCAAGTATTGGAGGGGCTATGGGAAAACAGGTATACTTAGGCATTGTTAGTGGAGCTGTACTGATCCAGTCATGCTAGAAAACAATTTGGAACTATGCTCAGAAAGTGACCAAACTGTGCCTATGCTTTGAACCAGCTACTAGACCCATTCTTGCAAAGAAATAAAAGAGAAAAAGGATATATATATATATATATATATATATATATATATATATATACACACACACACACATATATACACATATGTACAAAACTATTCATACTAGCTCCTTTCTTGGTAGCACAAAATTGGAAACTAAGGGGATTTCCTATTAGAGAACAGCTAAACAAGTTGTGAGTTATGAATGTAATGGAATATTATTGTGTCATAAGAAATAACAAAATGAACGACTTCACAGAAAACCAGGAAGAGTTTTGAGCAGTTTTGAACCGATGCAGAGTGAAGTAAGCTGAACTAGGAGGATAATTTATACAGTAATAGTAACATTACTGAGAAAATAACTTTGAAAGTTGTGTTTAGAACTGCAGGATATAATGACAAACGATTAGTCCAAAAGAATAAAGATGAAACATGCCACTCACCTCCTAACAGAGAGATGATGACTTTAAATTGCAGAAAATGAACATTTTTGGACATAGCTATTATGGGAATTTATTTTGCTGTTCTAAGTAGAAATATATTGAGAGATTTGGGTTTTTTTAACTTTTGGGGTTTTTTTTGTTCTGGTTGTTTGATAGAGATGGTTAGTGGGAGAACCTTTTAATAAAAATGTTTAAAATTTTAAAAAAGTAAAAGGAGAAACTTATGGGTTATAAGCAAAGCTAGACTTGGAAAAAAGTGCCATTCATCAAAGATATGCTTAATGTCCAATGTGATGAAATTGTGGTTTCATGATGCAGAATTAAAGAACATATGTCCAAGAGAAGGAAGTATTAATGGGAATTTAAGTTAGATTTTAAAGAAACCAGAAAGACAAAGGGTTTTGCGTATTACCTAATTTTCAATAAATCTATATGGCTGTATTCTAGAAAAAATATAAAGGCTTTTCAATCTTCCAAATATCTGTCTCTAGCCCTATCTCTCCAATCATCAAGTTACCTACTCATATTCACCAATGTTCATACCTGAACCACACAGCTAAGGGACAGATGTACATGTGTTCCCAATAGCTCTGTTGGCCCTAAAATCAAGTATAGGAGGCATAGTACAAAGCTGTCACTTTTAGGCTGTGGATACACTATAGACCTACCACATAACTTTTACTTAGTTTGGGGGTTTACTAGATCTTCTTTACTTTTCCTTTGGGGCTAAGGCAGATTTTTAAAATCCCTAGGGAGGAATGGGTTGGTTCTGGGACTCTGATCAGCATTTGGAACCCTGGAATTCACAAAGGGGTCTTGGGAAGTCTGTATAGATTGAGTCCCAGCAAACTAGCCCTTCCAGGTGGATTGTGACATACCATGTATTCCCGAAACAACAACAACAAAATGAATGGTAGGGGGAACCTCACCTTACATTTTGACATGACCTCATTTGTAACCTCTTTGGTACTTTCAAAAAAAAGAGCACCAAAACAGTGCTCCCAGTTTACAGAAGTGCAGTATGCCTAATCATCTACATTCCTGGGACATTAAAGCCAACTGTAGAAGCGATTATTGGCTGGACTAATTTAGGAGACATGAGAAATTAAATTTAACTCCACAAGGAGCTAGTTTAATAATGAGCCATTCAGTACATCTTACTGATGTATGCTAGCTTTGGACAGCACCTAGCTGACCTAGCCTTTTTTACAGTTCTCCAAATGTGATACTCCACTCTATTTATACAACTAGGATGAAAGACCCTAAGCACTTCCTTACAGCAAGATATGGTCAGCATTTTCTCACATTCTTCCCCTACTCCCTCCCCCGATACTGTGTATACTACAAAAAAAAAAGATAATAAGAGAAAAGAGAGCAAAACTTTTTATATAGCCTTGCTGCTAATTTATATGGTTGTTTTAAGGAGGCATCCGTAGATCTGTTTTCTTATATTCATTACTCTCCCCCTTCATAATACTTGAGAACAAATTGCATGGGATGAAAGGTCCTAACAAATCCTTTCCTTACCAAAGAATGTCAGCTTTTTACCTAAGGGCTTAAATGAACTGTACACTCATTTTTTCAAATATTTTAGAGAATCAGTTTTTTTTAAATTATTGTCACTTAAATGTTCATTTCTCTTACCTGAACTTTATACAGAGGTTGCTTTGGGGTGTTTACATCCCTCAGCAGACGATGTGATATGTTCCTTAGTTCTAAAAGCCTATGGGCAAGTTGAGGCTGCAAAAGTTTGGCAACTGATTTTGATGATCTGGATATCTTATGTAATCCTTGGAGGACCGCTCCTGCATGTGTCTTAGCTAGGGTGATAGACATTCTTGTTTTGGATGTTCTCGGGACCACATCTGTTTTCTGGAAAACAAACCTTTGAAAAGTGACTGGCACATGATCTGAAAGCTCCTTAAGGACTGACACTAGATTTTATACAACTTTGTATCCCCATAATTCCCTGTATATCATAATATCTGTTGGATAAATGACAAATCCCACAAGTTACAAGGATTTGTGACTGAATTGCATGGAATCTTCCAGTGTGGATTGGGAATACCCTTTGCCAGCAAGAAACCCTCTGTGACTTGGCAAATGAGTCTTAATCTGGGGCATGAAGAGATTGAGTGGTTTGCCCAGTGTCACGTAGCTAGTGTGTTGGTGGGGTTGAAATTTAAACCCAGGTCTTCCTAACTTCAAGCCCAGACTCTATCCATTACTCCAAACTAAATTATAAAACAGAATATCCTGAATCAGAAACATTTTGGCAACACCAGAACATGTTATATCATGATATATGTTATAATGGTATCTTATCAGCCCCTAGTTCACTGTACTTGGAGTGAGAATGACTTGGCTTCAAATCCTGCCCCCTACAATTATTGGCTATATGACCCTGGGCAGGTCATGATTTCTTTTCCTCTTGTATAAAATGAGGGAGTCAGGCTCCATGGCTTCTAAGCTCTCTTCCAGCTCTAAAGATAGGATTCTTGAACTGCAGAGAAATCACTTAGCATTGCTGCACTTCATTTTAACCAATGAAGCAAAATGAGCCATTCCTTAATTAATTTTTATGTTATCCCTACATTTTAAGTATCTGAATTTTTAAAAAGTCAGTGCAAATTAACATCTCTGTATCACATAGATATTTCTATGTAAGTTTATTTAGTAGCCTAGTATGCTGAAATGTTTACTTTAAATGTCTCAACATTTTTGTCTCAACTGAATTTTGGCATTGTTACAGATGGCTAAGGTTGCTAATGGGGTATTATCAAGTAAATGGATGATTTTTAAAGAATATTTTCTTCCAAACTATGGCAATGCCTTCTCCACTCAAGATTATGAACCTTTCTGGCAAAGTAGATTATTCACCTCTCATAAATAAGCTGTCTTTCTTCCTGGACAGTGTAAGACAATCATTGGTCCACATTTCCCTTCCAAACCTGTTTATTTACTAAGAGGGTTCCATACTAACATCTAATGCTTCTTGATCATAAGTCGTTCAACCTTCTTTCCAAATTTTTTTCTTTTTTTCTTTTTGTACCTCAGTGCTTAGCACAGTGCCTGGCACATAGTGGTGACTAATAAATGTTTATTGACTGACTGCATATATGCCCACAACACCTATCTTTTTCCCATTGTTATTATTTTCCCTATCATATTTTGCTTTAATTCAAGTAAGCTTTATTTGGAGTATTATGTAGATGCATTTTTATTTTACATTAATTAAATCTTAAATGAACTAAATCTTGTTTGCTTTGAGGATAGTAAAATTTCCTATCTTGGTTTACATTGTCATCTAAATCATGTTGATTTCCGTTAACCATAATAAACAGAACCACAGGAGCCATTTCCTTCTTGACCTTTGGTTGATTCGCCTTGGATCAAATTCTTAACATTTGTATGTTGTTGTTTCTTTTCTGGGCCCATGACCTTGTCTTCTTTCCTTAGGCTTGAACCCTAATAGCACGCTAAAATTTAGGGAGTCTTTTATAACCTGAAATTTGCAACCTTTTGCCTTATATTTGAGCTATCAATCTTTCTTGTGCCTTTATGCATTCAACCTCAAGATCAAGTATCCAGCAAATGGCAGGAAAAAATACAACTTTCATTTTTTTTTTGAAAAGAAGATCCCTTTTCAAAGTTAGAAAATCACGTTACCTGGTTTGACTGTGATAATCTTAATATGGTGGGGAATTCATCCTTAAATTCATCTACAAGGTCCATGACTGCTTTCTGAAATCCCTCAACTGATAGATGAAAAGAAGCCAGAGAAATATTTTAACTAAAAATATACTCCCCAACACATTCCCAAAGAACGCAGCATATATAGACGGCAATTCCTTAGAGACTGAGAAAATCAAGTCTTGAGGAATTTTTATCCCAATTTCCCACACACCCCACTCCCATTTGAACAAGATTTTGTATACTTTTTCCAGAAAAGTTCTTCACCACTTGGCCGCATATCCAACCAACGGGCTTGATTGGCATGATGAATCCCTGCTTAATTCTCAGTTCTCCTGTAGCCCTAAGCGATGTTTGTCTGTCTCAGCCTGTAGGCAGGGATGAAGATAGCCTTCCTACTCAAGAAGGCAGGGAAGGCCCAGAACCTATGGTTGACTACTAGAATCATTTTTTATGGAACAATGGGCCTCTTGTGAACTTGTTACAGAATCTTCTGAAATCATAATAGTAAGGATAGGGATTGTAGAGGTGCTTGTGAGGAGAACAGAGTGAGAGCACAAAACAAGGACTGATGAGCTGTGGGAAATAAGACAACTGTCCTGTATCCTACAGGGATGCCTGAATTAGTGAATCCTCTAAAAATTTCTTTATAAGGAAATTTGCCAGGACTCTTTAAAAAATACCTTTCTAAACCAAGGGAAATAGAGGCATCTATTGATCTTACTGGTGTGTGTTGGTAGTCTTTCCATCATTACCAATTGGATTCTTTCCACACTTTCTCAATCATGCCCCATTTTTATCCATGTCTTTCTGTATAGCCTCCATAAAGTAACCACCCATCTCAGTGGAGGTCTTGTTCTGGTTCTTTTCATATTTAAAGAGTACAAGCGCAGGTTGTCCAACTGTTGTTATTTGCTACACGACTGGCTCACCTCCATTTATTTAGTGTGTCATTGTTGACTGCAATCTAATTATAGACATAATCCATTTTTCCATTGCCTAGATGAGGTAACATGACCAAAAAGATATCTCTAAACATAGTTACTGTTTGTTATACCCAGATCAAGGTAAAGAGGGCTTATCTTGGACAAGATTGTGAAGCCTGAAGTTTATTTTCTATACTATGAGAGTCCCCACTCAGAATTAGAATAGGCAAAGAAGAAACAAAGCTATCACTCTTTACAGATGATATGATGGTATACTTAGATAATCCTAGAAAATCAAGTAAAAAAGTACTTGAAATAATAAATAACTTTAGCAAAGTTACAGGATATGAAATAAACCTACATAAATCATTGACATTTCTATATTTAGTAACAAAGCCCAATAGCAAGTGATAGAAAGATAAATTCCATTTAAAGTTACTGGAGACATCATAAAATATTTGGGAATCTACCTGCCAAGACAAACCCAGGAACCATATAAACACAATTACAAAATACTTTTCATACAAATAAGGTCAGATCTAAATAATTGGGAAAATATCAGTTACTCGTGGGTAGGCTGAGCTAACATAATAAACATGACAATTCTACCAAAAGTAATTTACTTATTCAGTGCCATACCAATCAAACTACAAAATAATTATTTTATAGAGTTAGAATAAATAATAACAAATCCATCTCAAATCAAGGGAATTAATGAAAATAAATGCAAGGGAAGGTAGCCTAGCCATACCAGATCTTAAATTGTATTATAAAGCAGCAATCAACAAAACTACTTGATAGTAGCTAAGAAATAGAGTGGTGAACCAGCAGATTATGTTGGGTATATAAGATACAGTAGTCAATGACTATGGTAATCTATTTGATAAACTCAAAGACTACAGCTTCTGGGATAAGAACTCACTATTTAACAAAAACTACTGGGAAAACTAGAAAATAGTATGGCAGAAACTGGAAAACAGTATGGCAGAAACTGAGAATTAGGAGTACAATTAGGCAGAAAAAAAATGACACAGAACAACATTTTACACCCTATACCAAGATAAAGTCAAAATGGGTACATGATTTAGATAAACAGGCTGATACCACAAGCAAATTGGGAGAGCAAGGAATAGTTTGCCTGTCAAATTTATGGAGAAGGGAAAAATTTATTACCAAAGGAGAGATAGAGAACATTATGAAATACAAAATGGATAATTTTGATTACACTGAATTGAAAAGTTTTTGCACAAACAAAGCCAATGCAACCAAGATTAGGAAGGAAGCAGAAAACTGGGAAAGTATTTTTACAACCAGTGTCTCTGATAAAGGCCTCATTTCTAAAATATATTGAGCATTGAGTCAAATTTATAAGAATACAAGTCATTCCCCCATTGATAAATGGTCAAAGGATATGAACCTAAAGTTTTCAGAGGAAGAAATTAAAGCTATCTGTAGTCATATGAAAAAATGCTCTAAATCACTATTGATTAGAGAAATACAAATCAAAACTGATTCAAGTTTATAAAAATGAGTCATTCCCAACTGACAAGTGGTTAAAGGATAAGAACAAGTAATTCTCAGGGGAAGAGAGACAAGCTATGTATAGCCATATGAAAAAAAAAACAATTAGAGAAATGCAAATTGAAACAACTCTGAAGTTTTAATTCAGATTCAGATTAGCAGAGCTGGCAAAAAAAACAGGAAAATGACAAATGGTGGAAGGGCTACAGGGGAAAAAAGGCACATGAATGCACCATTGGTAGCATTGTGAATTAGTCATTCTTGAAAGCAATTTGGAATTATTCCCCCAAAGTTACTAAGCTGTGACCTATGAACATAATTGCAAAGCCTAGATCACTAACACATCACAGAAAGAGAAAATGCACTCATATGTATAATAATATTTACACAAGCTCTTTTAATGGTAGCAAAGAATTGGAAACTAAGGGAGTGCCCATCTATTGGTGAATGGTTGAACAAATTATGGTATGTGAAAATAATTTTTTAAATTATTATTTCATTAAAATGATGAAATGCTATGATAGGCTTTTTTAAAAATCTGAGAGTATGAATTGATGTGGAGTGAAATGGACAGAACTAGGAGAATAATTTATACTGTAACAATAACATTGCAGAAATGAAAAGACTTAAGAATTCTGATCAACTCAATGACTGATGATGAGGAATGCTAGCCATCTCCTGATAGAAGTGGAGTACTAATTATGGATAATGAAACACAGTTTTGGATATAACCAATATGGGAATTAGTTTTTTTTGACTGTGCATATTTATTACAAGGGTTTCATTTTTCTTTCTTTGTTTTATTTTCCCTAGGGCGGGGGGTGGAGATGGAAGAGAAAACAAATGCTTATTAGTTGAAAACAACTAATTTTTAAGGACATAAAAAAAATTCTTCTCCTAGCAGCCTACTTGCAAAATGTGCCTCACATATATGGGGTAACCTTTTATATTTACATAATTATGGGCTTATTGTGGTGTTGGTTTAAACTTCATTTTGCCAAACTTGCTTTCAAGCTACAATAGTAGCTTAGGCCATGACTACCAAGGTAAATTTCATTGTGTCTAATTTGTGGATTTTATGACCCTTCTTATTATATGTATAAGGATATATTTTATTTTTAGGATTTATAACTATAGGTGTTATTTTTCCTCACTCTAAGGAATGTAAATGCTTGATGGACTATCTCTCACTCTATCTGTCTATCTATCTATCTATCTATCTATCTATCTATCTATCTATCTATCTATCTATTTATCTATATACATGGATATAGATAAATAGATAGATAGATATAGATGTATAGATATAGATATAGATATAGTTATATATATGTCCATATTGATAATTAATGTCTTTCTCCCCTTGCTTGGATCTTTGTGAATTGGAAGTTTATTCCCTCTCTACTACAGAATCTGAGTTAGCATTCATATGTAGAATCAAGAAGGGGAAAAGGTTTAAGTACCTCCATAAGTCCTTTTATTCTTATTCTGAGAGAACAACCTAAGACCATTCTTTTAAAAATAGCCAAGTAATTTAGGGAGCAGAACTCCTTGGCAAGACATATTAATTGGCTACTATTTGGTATACCTATGTAGTTTTAATTGCTTATTGCTTTTAATTGTGTAATATTATAACTCCTGTCTCATCAGCATACACAACTCCTAAACAACCAGAAAAGAAAATCCTCATTAACAAAGTCCTTAGTATTGTCAAATGGCTCAATGTCAAAAAACAGATGAGGATTTATAAATGGAAATAACATTAAGGAAGATGCATTATGATAATTACACATGTGTAATTTATATCACATTGCTTGCCTTCTCAAGGTGGGTGGAGAGGAGAGAACAGGAGGGATAGAATTTGAAACTCAGATTTTTAGTTGTATGCCTAATTCATTGATCTGTGCTTCCTCTACTTTATTGATGTGTTTAGAGATATAAAATTTCCCCTAAGTACTACTTTGGTTGCGTTCCACAACTTTTTATATGTTGTCTCACTGTCATCTCTTTAATGAAATTGTTAATTGTTTCTATCATTTGTTCTTTGACCTGCTCATTCTTTAGGATTAGATAATTTAGTTTTTTTAGCTATGTTTCCATGGCCCTTTGATTTGAAAAGGATATATTTAATATTTCTGCTTTTCTGCATTTGGTTATGAGGTTTTCTGCCCTATACATGGTCAATTTTTGTGTAGGTGACATGTACCACTGAGAAAAAAAGTTATATTCCTTTCTATACCCATTCAGTTTTCTCCAGAGATCTATCATATCTAATTTTTCATAAGTTTTATTCACCTACTTAACTTCTTTCTTGTTTCTTTTTGTTTAGATTTATCTAGCTCTGAGAGAGGAAAGTTGAGATCCCCATGAGTATAGTTTTACTATATATTTCTTCCTGTAGCTCATTGAACTTTTCTTTTAAGAATTTGGAAGCCATACAATTTGGTGCATGTATGTTTAGTATTTATATTACTTCACTGTCCATGGTACCTTTTAGTAAAACATAGTTCCCTACTTATTTAATTTTCTCTATTTTTGTTTTTGCTTTTTCTGAGATCATGATTGCTACCCCTGCCTTTTTTACTTTAGTTGAAGTATAATAGATTCTGCTCCAGTCCTTTGTTTTAACTGTGTGTCTCTCTGTTTCTTGTAAACAACACATGTAAGGGCAAGCAAAGTGGGACTTTTTACTGTTTTTTTTTTCTTTTGGAGTGCTTCTTAGCACTAAGGCAATCAAGTGCCTTTGATTGAGTCTTGCCTTTGTTTGTAGGAAGGCCCACACCAGTTTACTAATTAGATCACAAAAGGTGTGAAGCCCTCAGGCTCTGAAAAGGGGTATATATACCCAGAAGATAGCCATTGAACTAAGAATCAAGAATTGAGTATCGAGAACTCTCCGAACTGTCAGAACAGACTTCTCCCCCTGAACTAAGTGAATGCTTAATTAAAGTGAGATTGTAAATCCCTTAAAATTGCTTTCCTTAGAAAAGCAGATTAAAGAACCTGTGCTAGCAGCCCTCCTGTGGGCTGGTGTTATTGGCCTTACCTAGCCACAGTAGCTGTGAGCAGCATTATTGTTACAACATATTGTCAAATTCTAATTTCTATTCCACTCTGCTATCTGCTTCCATCTTATGGATGAGTTCATCTAACTCTCCTTTTAGACTGTCCATCCCCAAAGCTTTATTTTGCTTCTGACCACTGCCTCCACCAACCTGCCCTCCCTTCTATCACCTCCTTTCTCCTATTTCCCTCCCCTCTACTTTCCTGTGGGGAAAGACAGATTTCTATACCCAACTGAGTGTGTATGTTATTCCTTCTTTTAGCCAATTCTGATAAGAGTAAGGTTCAAGTGTTACCTTCACCACCCCATCTTCCCTTCCACTGTAAAATGCTTCCTTTCATGCCTCTTTTATGTGGAATAATTTGCCCCCATTTTTTCTCTCTCTCCCCTCTTCTCCCAGTGCATCTTTCTTTCTTACCTCTTAATTTTACTTTGTTGGATATAATCTTGTCATAGTCAACTCATACCTGTGCCTTCTACATATACTCCTACTAACTGTACTAATGATGATAAAGTTCTTAGGATTTACAAGTATTGCCTTCCCATATTGAATCCCTTATGATTTCTCTTTCATGTTTACCTTTTTTATCCTCCTGAGTCTTATATTTGAAAGCTAAATTTTCTATTCAGCTTGGGTCTTTTCATCAGGAATGGTTGAAAATCTTCTATTTCATTGAATATCCATTTTTTCCCCTGAAGAATTGTATTTAGTTTTTCTGGGTAGATTATTCTTGCTTGTAATCCTAGCTCTTTTGCCCTCCAGAATACCATATTCCAAGCTTTCCAATCCTTTCATGTAGAAGCTGCTAAATTTTGCATTATCTTTACTGTGACTCCACAGTATTTGAATTGTTTCTTTCTAGCTGCTTGCAATATTTTCCCCTTGACCTGGGAGCTCTGGAATTTAACTATAACATATCTGAGAGTTTTCATTTTGGGATCTCTTCCAGGAGGTGATAGGTAGATTATTTCAGTTTCTATTTTACCCTCTGACTCTAAGATATTAGGGCAGGGTTCTTTGATAATTTCTTGACATATGATGTCTAGACTCTTTTTTTGATCATGGCTTTCAGGTAGTACAATAATTCTTAAGCCATCTTTCTCAATCTACTTTCCAGATAAGTTGTCTTTCCAATGAGATATTTCACATTTTCTCATATTTTTTCATTCTTTTGACTTTGTTTTATTTCCCAATTCCAATTTTTATGGAATTATTTTCTTCCATGAATTTTCGTACCCCTTTTTTCCATTTGGCCAATTCTGGTTTTAAAGTATTATTTTCTTCAGTATTTTTTGTGCCTCTTTCACCAACTATAAATTGTCTTTTCACACTTTTCTCTCTTTGCTTTCATTTCTTTGCCCAATTTTTCATCTACCACTCTTATATGATTTCGAAAATCAATTTTTGGCTCTCCCAGGAATTCTTGTTGGCTTGTGTCCAATTTACATTTTTTGAGGCTTTACTTGTAGTTGTTTTGACTTCATTATCTTCTTCTGAGTTTGTGTCTTGATCTTCCCTGTCACCCTAGTAGCTTTTTATGGTTGAGTTCTTTTTGTTGTTTGCTCATTTTTCCACTCTATGTCTTAACTTTTTAACTTTATTTTAAAGTTAGGCTCTTCTCCTTGGGTGGAGGGGGCACTATTTCAAGCTTCAGGCCTTTCTTGATGCTGTTTTCACAATAAGCTCAGAGTTGGGGTGGCGTCTATAGCTCTTCAGTTCTCCCAAGATAGTATTCTCTAAGGAGAATTACTCACCTGGCCTGTGCTCTGGTCTATTAGTGACCACAATCACTCTTCTCTTACCTGGAACTGTGACCAGGGCCCCTACACAACTGTGGCTTCAAATACTAGTGAGGTAGTGCTTCTCTTAGCTCCTGGTTGTGATTCAGAACTGTATATGTTTAGCTAAAGAGAGTCCTACACTCAGTGCCAGCAAAAAGTCCCCTGTAATCTCCTTCTGACCGCCTGTCTGACCCCCCTTGCCATCTGTGGGTTGAGAGCTCCCAAAGTTACTACTGCCACTGTGTAACAACAATGTTGCTAGCAGCTGCTGTAGGGGTTTAAGACCCAGCAAGACCAGCAACAAGAGCTGCTAGCATGGGCTCTTTGATCTGCTTTTCTAAGGAAAGCAATGCTAAGGGGTTAACGATCTCACTTTAATCAAACATACATATATCATTCACTTAGTTAGGGGGGAAAAGCCAGCACCCTGAACTTCAGAGTAAATACAAAATATCAGAAAATATCAACAGATCAAATAGCACAATTCAAAAGACGGGTTTTGTCTGACCAAGACATCATATACATAGTTACCAAAAAGAGAAGCACCAATTTCTGGGTTTTTTCAAAGCCAGGGGGCTCCAGCAGCTACCCAAAGTTTCCACACCAATAGTCTTCCAGTGAGTGAGAGCCCCAAACAGAATGCTAACATCTGAGTTTATATACCCTTCTTAGAGCCTGAAGGCTTCACACCTAATCAGCAAGAGGGTATGGGCCTGGGGTTTTACACCTAGCTAGCAAAAGGGTGTGTGCCTGGGGCTTTGCACCTAGTAAGACTTAATCAAAGGCACTTGATTACTTTAGTATTCTAAAAGAGAAAACAGAAAAAAGTCACACCCTAATTACTGATACACACTGATAAACTGCCTCTTCAGTCTGCTGCTGGCACCTAGTCACAGCCTGTGTTCTGCTGTCTGCACTGGGCTCCAGGTCTGACCACCACTCCACTGAGGTAGACCTTTCCTGCCAACCTCCTAAGTTGTCCTGGGATGGAAAATTGTTTCACCCTTACAGTTTGTTGGTTCTGCAGATCCAGATTTCGATTTGAAGCATTACTCTAAAGTTGTTTGGAGGGAAATTTGGGAGAGGTCAGGTGAGTCCCTGTCTTTACTCTACCATCTTGGCTCCACCTCCCCTCAAATTAAAAAAAAAAAAAAGAATGTTTAAAAGTTTTTACATGTAATTGGGAAATATTGATTAAAATAAATAAAAATATATTTGAAAAAAAAGAAGATGCATTACCTGTCTACTTTGCCATTATATCCTAAGGATCCCTAGGCCTTTCTACTTGCCTTGTAGCTGTGTTTCTTACCCTATTAGAATATCTTTGAAAGCAGAGACTGTATTACTTTTCTACTTGTATCCCCAAAATTTAGCATACTGCTTTGCACACAGTAATTACTTAACAAGTGCTTTTTAATCCATCCATCCATCCATCCATCCATTCATTCTACTTTTACTCCTGAAACCAGCTGAGGTCTTTTCCTTTCTACAATTATAGCTTCATAAGAAAGTTTCTATTTGAGCCCAAATAGTCCTTGGGATCATAGTTAATATCCTCCCTATCTCTCTTATTAGACAACCTTGACTAAATTGGAAAGTGTTCCAGTCCTACACTTTCATCTCCTTCAACTAATTACTGTCTTCAAAAATCCCAAAACAAAGATGTAGGAACAGAAGTATGTGATAATTTCTCCAAACCTATCAAAATCGAATAAATTCCATGAAGAAGAGAGCATTTTTAATGCACACTGGAGACAGGACTTTCTGTATCTAAAAAGGAAAATCTGGGAAGCCATTTATGGAGCTGCCACTCCAACATGCTGAGTTGTCTATAAATATGGAATACTGCAGCACTCCATTACTGTCTCTAGACCTCTTGAGAAATCAGCTGTACAAACAATTGTTTGATAAATCTGTTTTGGAAAAATAAGTCTTACGTGTGGGCTTTCTCCTCAACTCTTCTTCATTCTACCTCCCTTCTCTCCACCCAAATTGCCATATAATTATTCCTTTGAATAAGCCTTTGCAACTAAATGTAGGAACTCACACAGAGTCCTCAGCTGCAGTAAGTAGCTTTAATATAAAATATCTCAGCAGTTCTTGTAAAAAAAGGGAGCCTTTAATGGGTAACTATTTGCTTCCCATTAAATTATTTTTTTCCCTTTAAGTTGGGTGATTATGATCCAATGTTGAAAAATCCTTTTGAGTCTTACTTAAGATGCATTAATTGTTACATCAGTCCACTGATAGCTTCAGAAACAAAACGTGGACAACTGAAGATAGTTATAGTACTCTATGAAGGATCGTCATCTTTTTATCTCTTCCTGAATTTCCCTTATTGGCCTGTCAGGCTCTGGTTTTCTTTTATGGTATAATTCAAGGTAGTAGTGGGGTTTTTTTCTCAACATAGGGATTTTTGACTGATTTTTATTAATGTCTGGTTAGAAATTAGAATGTATTTAATATTTCAGTGTGTTAACGTATGAGGTTGAACTTAAGGGTAAAAGGAAATAAGCTATGAGGAAATAATGAAGGATTAAATCCTGAGTTACTTGCGTAACAATTTGTCATATTGGACTCTGAAGTATTTCTGTATGAGGACATTCACATTTGTATTTTAATTGTATTAAACATCCAAAGTACTACCATTAAAAAAACTATGCCTTAAAAGGTATGTTACTAGATTATATTTATAGAGATTACATATATATGTATATGTATATACATATATATATATAATATTTATATTTACTTATTATGTGCCAGGCACTGTGCTAAGTGTTTTTATGTCATTTGATCCTTACAACAACCCTGGGATATACCTACTACTGTTATCCCAATTTTACAGATGAAGAAATTGAGGCAAACAAAGGTTAAGTGACTTGCCCAGGGTCACTTAGCTAGTAAGAGTCCAAGACTGAATTTGAGCTCCGGTCTTCTTGACTCCAAACTCAGCATTCTAGCAATTGTGCCATCTAGCTGCACCCCCAGCAGTGGGAAGAGCATTGGCTCCGGTGTTGGAGGACCTGGGAAAGGTCACTTAACTTCCCTGAGTCTGTTTTCTCTTCTATAAAATGAAGGATTTGAACTAGTTAGCCTCTCATGTCCCTTTTGGTTCTTAATCTATGATTTAAAATTTGTGTTCTTGGTTTTGTTGAGTGCCGGACTCTTCGTTTTGTTTGCTCTGTTTCTTGCTTCTCTAGTCCGTTCCACTGATCTGCTTTCTTGCTATTTAACCAATACTAGTTTTGATGATAAAAAACAAAATTATTGCTTTTCATATAATTTGAACTTTGGTAATACTGTGCTCTGCTCCCTTTCTTCTCATTATTTCCTTTGAGATTCTAGACCTTTCGTTATCCTAACAGAATATTATTTTGTCTAGTTCTAAAAAGAATTCCCTCAGGGATTTTAAAAATCTGCCTTAGCCCCAAGGGAAAAGTAAAGAAGATCTAGTAAACTCCCAAACTAAGTAAGCAAGAAATCTGTAAATTAATTTAGGTAGCATTGCCATTTTTATTAAGTTGATATGGTCCAACCCCGAGCAGTGACTGTTTCTCCAATTATTTATCAACCTTTATTTTTATTAAAGAATGCTTTCTAGCTTTATTTGTGTAAAATTTGTGTGTCTTAGCTCCCATATATTTTGTGCATTTTATAGTTATTTTGTGTGGGATAATAATTTCTTCCTCATTTTTGTTAGTACTGTATTGAAATATTGGTGATTTTATGGATTTATTTTGCATTATTCTACTTCACTAAAGCCATTAATCACTCATTTAGATTCTTCACTGATTCTTTTTAAGTATGTAATTATATCATTTACAAGTAGGAATATTTTTGTCTCCTCTAAGCCTTTAATATTTTTTCTTGTCTTATTACTATAGGTAATATTTCTGGAACCAAAACAAGTAACAGCGGGAAGAAGACGCATCCTTGCTTTACTACTCTTTATACTGAGAAATTTCTAGTATTTCTCCCTTGCAAAAAGTGCAAGCTACTGGGTTTTCATCATTTTAAAAAGGAGCCCTTTCATGACTACTTTTTTAGGCCTTTTTAACATAAATTAGTGCTCTATTTTGTCAAAGTTTTTCTGCATCTATTTAGATAATTACATTGCCTTTGTAATTTATGTGGTCAATTATGCTAAATGTTTCCTAATTTTTCAATATCTCTGCATCCTTGATGTAGTAGACCAGGCCTGATTCAGTCTGGACTATTAGTTTAGGTTTGAGATTAGAATGAAAGAAGACACTGGTAGGACATCTGACAGTTAACAAAAGAAAATTTGCTCAGCCACAGCAGGGGAAAGATACGGCACTGACTCAGAGCGGCTTCATTTCCCTACTTCTGGATTGCCCATGATTGTCTGCAGGTTGGAAGCATGAAGGAATTACTGCTGGTTCTTCATGCATTGGCCTTTTTGTGCTTAGGCCACCAGGAGGCTATAATTATGAATAAGCCTTACTCCCTGAGCCAGTCAAGTCTAAAGAATGGTTTCAATATCTTTTAGGAAAAAAACTAGTGGTTTTTATATGGGGTAGGACTGACCTTTCTAGCAGACTTGGTTTGAATCCAAATTGGTCACAGTGAATAATCTTCTGAATATTTATTAATATATTTCTTTAGACTACTTACAAAGATTTTATTAAAAAACTTTGCCCTGAGCGGTAGAATCAAGTTGACAGAATGATTTTTGCCAACCTCATCTGGCACATCTCTGCTATATCAATCTAGAAAAGTCTCCAGCCCAAATTCTAATTTGGATTAGGAAGAAAAAAATCAGAATGAATCATTTCTCCAGCCAAGGGAGGTATAGAGAGACACACAAAGAGGTCTATAGATACTAAGGAATGGAGGACTGTCTAGGAGTGTTTCAGTGATGGAGGGCATTCCAGCTCCAAGGGAAAGTAAGAGGACCAAGACAGAACACCAAGGTAGGAATCACTGATGGAGGAGGAGATCCCAGGCAATTCTTGAACTGGCACTGAGTGCAGAAATGCATGCCATCTAGCAGCTCTGTCACCCACTGCCCAGCTCTAGGTCATCGGTCCAGGGGGCAGAGGAGCAGTGCCAAGGGATCGTGGCCTACCTGAGCTGTATACTGAGCAAGAAACAAGTTCTAGAAATGTAGCTGTGTGACTCTGAATCCAGGAGAAGAGCAGAAGGGACTCAGTTTTAGCATTTAGCCCAGCTTTTAAGACTTCAGTGGAATAACCAGGAAAAGAGTCCTAGACCAAATAGGGGCCAATAGTTTAGTTGCTACAAATCTGCAGAGCTTCCTGGCAAGCTAAGAGTGCCAGAGGCCCATCATCAGTCTACTGACCATATGCAAGCCAAAGGACCCAAATCTGGGTCAGGAACTTGCAGAAGTCAGACCAGGAGGGCAATGGACAGACTCTCCTCTTCAGATCACACTAATTTTAGAGCACTAAAAATGTGAAGGCCCCCAGACTGAGTTATGAAAGCTGAAGAAGAACATAAAAGGACAGAAATTCAAATGAGACATACCTCCCAGAAGCATGTTGAACCTGGAAATAACATGAAGTCCAAAGTTAAGAAATAATCTGGAAGAATGAGCAAACAAAAAAATAAGCTGACCATGAAGAACTACTCCAGTGACAGGGGTGCTCAAGATACAAATACAGAAGAAGACGATGACTTGAAAACGTCTATAAGCAAACCCTTAAGGAAAAATTAAAGATTGGGCAGAAGCCCAGCAATAATTCCTAAGAAAGTTAAAGATGATTTTTAAAAACCAAATGAGAGTTATAGAAGAAAGACATGAAAAAAAGAATTGACAGCTTTCCTGAAGAAAGTAATTCCTTGAAAATTAGAAATGGCCAAATGGAAGCTAATAATTCCATGAGACAAAGAAATAAAGTCAAAAGACTGAAAAGATAGAAGAAAATGTGAAATACAGGAAAAACGACTAGTCCGGAAAACAGATCAAGGAGAGATAATGCAAGATAAACTGGACTACCTGAGAATGTGAATGCAGTCTCAGCTGTCCCAATATCCTGCCCAAAAACCTGAACTCCTTGTTTTACTTTTGCTGTTATTTTCTCTTCTGTTTAACTCTTCCATTTCCCAGCTCAGATAAATGTGCTACCTAATTTCCCCATACCTGATCTATTCTTCTCTTTCAGTGATTCTAATTTGTAGCATCCCTTCTTTCCAGGAAGTCTTGTTTTCTTTCTTACTCCTTGCTCCTTCTAAGGTTTTCAAGACTATATCCCTAGGAATGCTCATTTTTGATGAGGCAGCAGGGTAAATTAAAGTTCCTTAATCCCAGTCCAGGGGAAGAACAGCTTGTTGTCTTTCCTCCCTCATTGCTTATTCCTTGTGATGTCATGCTGTCCTTCTTGTGAATCTATGAATTCCTGTTCTGTTCACTGAATCATTACTCCCCAGATACTTGACCACTTCCTCCTTTTTAATGGGAGTTAGTACCACGATACATGACCCACTCTTGTAGAATTTGATCTGCTGAAATATCCAAACCCAGACAGTTCATTGCAACCCTTACTGCTTTTGTGGAGTCACATTATGCTGCTTCCAAATCTTTCCCTTTCTTTTGGCTATAAACGCCCACTCTGTTCTTTTATCTGCCCCACAATGTGCTTACTTTCTCACCACCCTGAAGGCAGAAGAAAAAACTGAAAGCCTTTTGTCCACCTTGCCCCTTAATTCCTGATCAGTTGTTATCTGAGCTCCTATTTAATTTTTTCTTCTTCCCACCTGAGGCACATTCCTCTATGTAATCCTACCACATATATGTTTTTAAAATTAATTTTTATTGACAGACTTTGATTTTAAATTACACTTCTCAATGTATATTTCTCCCCACTTTGTTCCCTTATAATATTAAGAACTAAACTTTATAATGAGAAACAATAAAGGAGGGAGTGGAGAATTAAGCAAAACTAGCCAAAATATTCTGATATTACATGCATTATGCCCAGAGTTCCCCACCTATGCAAAGAATTATGGGGAGATACCACCTAAAATACTGATAATAAATTAATGGTAAATTAGGAGACTAGTAGAATTGGAAGTCAGATTGCAAAAGGATAAGAAGTGAATTGAAAGTGAGGACATGGAGGCAACAGATGTTTATGACCCTAGGAATTTAGCTAGAAAGAAAAAAAAAAGTCTTTAGTAAGGTTAAATTTGTTCAATAGGAATAAATCTTAACCTCACAAATAAAAGATAGAGGAGGTATAACTACACAACAATTCATCTGAAAAGATCTGAGAGGTTTTAGTGGGCTTCATGGTCAATGCGAATCAACATTGTGTAATTATTGACTAAACCGGGAAGTACAACTTTTGGGACTAGATGGGAGATAGTTCATATAGAAAATATTGTGTTCCTTTCTGGGCAGCACAATTCAGGAAGCTAAAAAAACAGCTAGAGGGAGGAGACAGGTAATAGTGAGAGATTTTAAGTTTATGCAATATAAAGAATAGTTGAAGTATCTTGGGACATATACCCTTGAGGGGGATATAATAGCTGTGTTAAAATATTTGAAATGCTTTAATCGAATTAAGAATGAAATTTGTTATGCTCGGCTCTAGAGGACAGAAGCGGGAACAATGGGAGGAAATTGCAGAGATGCAAATATTGGTTTGATATAAGGAAAAATTCCTGAGTGTCCCTGCTACCCTCCCAGACTCATCCCTGGCACAATCGTGCAATATCCCTTGGAAACCAAGCTTCCCTTCCTATCTGCCACCTTCTATTATGCCCTACTATGGCTTCTTTTATTTCTTTCCCTATCCTTGTAATAATTCATCAGTATCTATTTAGAATAGAACTGTCTTCTGTCCTCTTCTATTATTTTCTCATCACCATCATCCCCAACACAAGCCTATACATATTCCAATCCCAGTCTGCCCACCCCTTCCACTGTGCCCTCTGGAATTCTTGCTCCATAGTTAACCTGCTCTTCATCCTTGACCTCTTTCTCTCATAATCTTTCTATTAGCCCTCACCAAGCTTTGATTTCCCCAGCTACTCTCTCCAGCACTGGCTGTACCTTCTTTCATTCCCCCTCCTCCCTCACATTGGTCCTTTATGGTGAGTTGGAATACTCCTTCACCCCACCTGTCACTTCTAGATTCTTTCTTTGTTTCCTTCACTCAATAACCTTTTCTCTTTTGAAGTCCACCTAATTAAAATGATGGTATCTGTATTATATTAACCTTAAGGTCATTCTCCTTCCTTTCTCAGGGAGTTAAGTACCTGATTCACCATCTTACTCTCCTCACCATCTCCTGTCCTCACACTAGGAGACCTCAGTACCCATGTAGATGTTCCCTCAAACTCTCTAACCTCCATTTCCTCAACCCCTTCAGTCTTATGCCCTACTCCTTCACTCCATCTGAACTACAATTAGGGATGGTTGCACACTAGATTTTGCCATTACTCACATGTTCCACATCCCTAATTAGAAATCCTGATATTCTCCTATCCAATCATAACCTCTCATTCCTCCTTTCCTTTTGGATCATCCCTGTTCTTCACCCTCAGAGTGACCACCATTTTCTCCATCCCTCAGTACTTTTTCAGGTGTTTAATAAATAATTGTTAATTCACAATTGAAGATTTTTGGAAAAGAAATCGCAAGCGCTCAGGAGATAATGTGTTTTCTCTCTTAGAGATCTTTAAGCAGAGTTCTGAAGGACACCTTGAGTATGAGGTAAAGGGGATTCTTATTCAGGTAAAGGTTGGAATACATGGCCTCCAAAGGTACCTGCCAATTCTGAAATTCTGTGAATTCTATAACTTACTGATGAGGAAGATGAAAGTTTTTCCTCCACCAAGCCTCCTCTAAATTTTTTATTTGTTATTGTTTTATCCTCATTTTCCCCTTGGGTTCTTTAACCAACTGAAACTTTTTCACTGTTTTCTCACTGTCACTCAATGTTTAAGATTTTTTAAAAATGAAAAAAAAACAAGAAGAAATATTTCTTTACTCCACATTCATGTCCATTTCTAGCTCTGGACACGTGAAAAGAAAAATTTCATTTTTAGCCTTTCATTACTAAAGTATTTAGCTTTCTGTTATTTGGTTAGTTACATGTGCTCTATAAAGAAATAATTTAAACCCTTCCCTTTTATTGAAATCCAGTTGTTTGCTTTTATGCTTATATTCAGCTTTGCAGGATATATTACTTTTGGGTGCTAGCTAATCTCATTTGCTCTTTACAATATCATGTTACAATTTTTCCTTTGATTTTTTTAAACTATGGACTAATCCTGTGCTATTCTGACTGTTCCCTCCTTGGGATCCAAAGAGTTTTTCCCCTTTGCTGCCTGCAAATATGTTCTTTGATGTAGGAATGAAATCTGGCTACAATCCTAAGAATTCGGCGTTACCCACCAGCGTTCCAATTTTCTAATGATAAACTCTGACATTTTCCTATCTGACCACCTCTCTCTATGCCTCATCGCTCCTGAACATATTCTTCCATCCCTGTGCCTCTGGGTACTTTTTTGGGCCATTTATCACTGCCCTGACTTCTCTCTTACTGTCAACCCTTTGGTTTGACACTTCAGCTCCACACTGTTCTTTGCTCTTGAATCCCTTGCCTCTTGTACTATTGCCACTCTTCTCTTGGCAATAAATGTCAGCCCTGGATTACTCCCACTATCTAGCTTCGCTGCTCCTACTCACCAGCTGTTTAATGTAGCTGGCAAAAGTCTGACTGGGCACATTACAAATTCATGTTATCCAACCTCAAGTGGGCTCTCTGTGTAGCTAGACAGTCCTTTTATTCTAATCGATTCTCTATCTCATTCTCCATTGAAACTATTCCAAATCTTCTCTTCACTCCTCAAGCCTCACATGTCTCTTTTCCGAACCAACTCCCCCCCCCCCCCGCACCCGTCCCCCATTTACTTCAGCTGGAGATCTTGTCTCTTATTTTACTGAGAAAATGAGGCCTTTGGTGTGTTTTCTCCGTCCATTCTCAACCTCTTGAGATCATCTCCCGCTCTCTTCTTTTTTCTTCAAGTCTCTAACAATGAATTGGCCCTTCTCGTTGCCAAGGCCAATTCTTGTGCATGGGCACAACATGTGCACTTGTCCCTTCTTTTATTTTCTTCAGTGGATTTCATCTTCAATCACGTTTCCCTATTAGCTTATTTCTTTCCTACTGCTTTCAGACATGCTTGTCTTCCCATTTTTAAAAAAAGTCTTCACTAAACTCTACCGTCCTTTCAAGCTATTGTTCTATATCTCTCCTCCCTTCTCATCCAAACACCTTGTAAAAGCTGTCTATGATAACTGCCCCCACTTCCTTTCACTCATCAATCCTTTGAAATCAGGACTCTGACCTCTGACATCTGAAACTGTTCTCACCATAGCTAACAAGGAAGTCTTAATTTTTAAATCTGGTGATCTTTTCTTGGTCCTCACCCTTTTCAACCTATTTGAAGGATTTGACAATGTTAACCATCCTATTCTCCTGGATACTTTCTCATCTCTGGGTTTCTATGACACTCTTCTTTCTCTTGATTCTCCTCTTACCTGTTTTCCTTCTCACAGGCCCTAATTGTAAGTGTTCCCCAAGGTTCTGTCCCATGTCCTCTTCTCTCTCTGCACTCTTTTGCTTTAAAACCTTATCAGCTCCCATGGATTTAAATATCGTCTTTATGAATATGGCTGACAGATATGTTTAGCTATATCTATCTATCTGTCTGTCTAATCTCACAACTTAAATTCGACATGTCCGAAACTTAATTTTTTATCTTTCTCTCCAAACCTTCCCCCCTTTCAAACCTTCCCATTTCTGTAGAAGGCACTGTTGTCCTTCCAATCTTCAAGGTTTGAAACCTTGGCATTATCCTGGACTCCTCAATTTCCCTCACCCCATCTCTAGTCAGTTGCTAGTTCTTGCCTTTTCTACCTCCCTAGCATATCTCATATCTGACTCCTGTCCATTCACACAGTTATCATCTCAGTTCAGGACCTCACCATCTTTTGTCTAAATTATTGCAACAGCCTCCTAATTCTCTGCCTCAAATCTCTCCCTACTTCAGTCCATTCTATTCATGATTGCCAAAGAAATTTTTCATAAGTGCGTATCTGATCACAGGACTCTTTTATTCAGTCAACTCCAGTGGTTTCTTATTTTCTCTCAGATAAAATATAAACTCTTCTATTTAGTTTTCAAAGCCCTTCATAACCTGGCACCAACCTATCTTTTCAGCCTCATTGAACATTTCTCCCCATCCCATTCTCTGTGATCTAGCCAAATCAGCCTTCCCACATACCTGGAATGTACTCCCTCCTTACTTCTGTCCTCTCTTTCTTTAGGGCTCAGCTGAGGCATCATCTGTATGATGTCTTCCCTAATTCCCTCCACTTGTTAGTGCCCTCCCTCCCAAACTATCTTGTAACTTCTTTGCATATATTTGTATTTATTATATTTAAGCTTTTACACGTACTTTTCTAGCTCCTTGTCAACAGGAATTGTTTCATTCTTTGTGCTTTTATTCCCAGAACCCAGCAACATGTCTGTCAGAGTAGGCACTTAATAAATACAAGGTGATTGTTTTGTTTCTTCCCCAAGGGCTATATCTAATTAATATCTTTATTCCTTTTATGTTTTCAATTAATTTTTTGATGGCTCTTCTGAATTATTATGGTGATTATTGGAATTGCTTCATTGTCATTTCAGGGATCCCTGAACCATTTACTCTCATATCTCTCCCCTCCTCAGGAGATTTTAGATTCAAGTGCCTTCATCAGGCAGAACTTGTGCTATGCCAGAGCTTGCTTAGAATGTTTCTCTTCAGTCAGCTTTTGTCTATTTTCATCACTCTGCTGATTTATCTATCGTGCTACTGCTGAAAGTGTAACGATTGGGAATCCTTTCCTGTTAGAAGGTCCAGTGTTGCTGTGGTCCTAACCCACCCCTGGCCTTCTGGTCTCTGTTCTCTTAGACATCAAGACCTAGATAAAGGGGTGTTTGGCAAGTAGGGATACTGTAGCAGGGAGACCTCATGTCCACTGTAGTACAATCTGTTTTCTTTTGCCAGTTCTATTCTTCTCGGCTCTACTGTTCCCAAAAGAATTTTCTTCAGTCACTAGACCTTGGGGCAGGGCGGGGTTGGAGACAAGGGTGGGACAAGTGTGGTGGTGGTGGTGGTGGTGGGAAGTCCCAAAGGAGTCAAGAGAGGGGCCACCTCGGACACTGCTGAGCAATGCTCTAAGAAATCTTTGAAGCTGAGTTCCTTATATACCATAATTCACTCCTGCTACAGGTTATTTCGTCTTAGCTTGCATTAACTTTTGTCAGAAATATGTTTTCATTTGTTTCCTAGGCTCCATATTCCTCCATAGCTTCCCCCTTTCCTTTTTTAAGATTGATGGATAATAATGATTCACGGTTTCAATGTCCCCAGTGATGGGATTGTGCCCCTCCTCCTAACCCTGCACCCCACCCTCAGGACTCTGCCACAGGCTTAAATCCCAAAGCTTAAAATACTAAAATTGTAGCATATGGGCCATCTAGTGCTGGATCACATATAGTGAGAGCAGGAGGAGCCCTGAAGGGCAGATTTCCACCTGCCCTGAGAGTGGAGAATCCCCCTATGAAACTGCTAACAAGCTAACTCCAAAATCCAGATCCTAAAAGTACAGCAGCCAAAAGGGATGTACAACCCCCTTGGGCCCATAAGAGGACTGTGGAATCAGAAGGGCAAGGTTCAATGGAGAAAGCATCCAGAACTGCAGGCTGGTCAGTCTTCCAACGATTTTTTTGTTTTGTTTTTGTTTTTTGTAAAAAAAAAATACCTTAGGGAAAGTTCTTTCACTTCTTGTCACTGCTTTTTCTGAATTTTGAAGTTTTTACTTGTATTATTTACTTATAACATTTGGTATCATCAGGAAGGGCTAATCTAGAAAAGCTTTCTGACACCTTCTGATGATTTCCAGTGGACCAGTGTTTCCAGGTGCTTGGATTAAGCAAAAATAAGATGTCTGAATCTCTATTCTTCAGCATATATATTTTTTCACAGTGCAGAATACATATGTAGACAGGCTTTGTGTATGCTCATATTACCTAGTGCAGAGTTGCCCACATGGGAGATGCCAGAGACCAGCTTCTGAAAGAAGACATTCTGTGTACCTTATAAATGACTAGAACTGGGACATTTTCTTTCCTTTTCTGGCAGTGTCCAGAAAAGTAAAAGTCCAAGGTCACCCACAGCAAGGACATCAGGAACTGACCTGGTGGTGGTAGAAAGTGGGCAGAAGAACTACCTTCTCCTCCTTCCCACTTTTTAGGCCCTGTAGACTAGAGAATAAGGCTTAGGTGTTTTTCATTTGATAGTTCGTTTATCTTGGGTTGTCTGGTTTTTTTTTTTTAGTCTGTTTTGCTTATCCTTTTCAGGTCTAGATATAGACAGTGGAATCCCTGGACTAGACTACACGGTGACCTCGGAGGCAAGATTACAAGCCAGATATTGCTAATGGTCTAGTGAAGGAACCCTGAGAAGCCAACGTGTCAGGGACTCAAACATCATGGGGGTTTTGGACTTGGAACATACTAGGACTGTGCTCTATAGGTACTGAGCTATGAACCTAATCTCCTACCCCTCCCCAGGAAGTGAGTGATACGGTGGGGGCATTATGCCTCCAGATATTAGAGGGATGTTTATATGTTTATATGTTTATTCTTGCTATTTGTCTAAAACAGGTATCTTCCTTAGTAAAAGCTAATCTGTTAATTCATTAAATGGGATTTAGGGTTGGGGACCTCTAAAATTGGGAGAACACTATTGGTAAGGAGTGCAATGACAGAGAACAAACACCCCAAACCTTCTTAAGAGTTTCTCTTGGAAGAGCAGCCTCAGAAGAGAGGCTGTGGGAAGTGTTGGAGGGTTCTGATATCCCCGGCCCCAACCCCTTCTTCCCAGGGCAGAAGGAGGGCCTCTACCCCATAGTGTAGATGACAACAACTTCTATTTAACTTCTATTTCCCTGATCCTTTAAGGTTGATAAGGCTCCTTATACCCCGCCCCCCCGCCCCCCCCACCGCCCTGTGTGCCGTGAGGCAGTGGCATCACCACTATTCTTTTCTCTTCCCTTTCTAACCTATCTTTTTGCTCAGATGCCAAAGTGATTTTCCTAAAGTGCAAATCTGACCATGGCACCCTCCTACTCAATAAGCATCAGTGATTTCCTATTACCTGTAAGACTAAATATAGAATATTTTGGCATTTAAAGCTATCTCTGCCTCCTGCCTTCCCTGGTTTCCTTCACGTCTCAATCAGAACTTCACCTCTTGCAAGTTTTTCCTCACCTCCCTTAATTCTAGTGCCTTCCTTCTATTATCTCCAATTTATCCTGTCTCTAGCTCATTTGTCCATAGTGGTTTGTGTGCTGTCTCCCCTATTGGATTGTGGGATTCCAGAGGGCAAAGACAAGTATTTCAATTTGTTTGGTTTTGTTTGTTTCTTTACATAACCCTGTGCTTGGCACCATGCTTGATATGCAGATGGCCCTTAATAAATGCTGGTTATAGGAAAAAAAAGAATTTCTCCTGGAAAGCCTAAAGGGAAGGATGCAAGGCAGGGCAGCCTTGGGGCAGTAGAGCCCCAGGCCATCACTGTTACCCGGGGTCAGAAGAACTCCCCACTTTCAACAGGTAGTGAGGCATAGAAGTGCTCTTTATTCTATCATTTAAACATGTCTTTTATTCACACACAGTTTGGGGAGGTGCACAAAAGATTTTAATTAGGTATCTTAAAGGATCGTCTGTGGAAGCAAGGGAGAAGAAAAGCTTTTGAGTAATTACTATAGATTTTGTTCGGCCAAGTTTTGGTCTGGAAGTTGACATTTGACCTTGCAGTGTTTTTCTGGGCCTAGTTTTTCATTTTGGAAAAAAAAAAGATTTGCCATTTCATTCAATGTCTTCATTATATCTGAGTTGCGGGATAAGCCTGATCAACCTGGTTGGTGGCTATACCCTTCAAAGGAGGAAAACAATGTTTTCAGTCCTATTAGCACTTTTGTAAAACTGCTTTTCCAATCATTATCAATGCTCATATATGACCTGAGACAGTCTCTGGGATTTTACCCTTCCTGGAACCAGGATTGAGTCCTTTGTTTGGCATTTAAACCTCTCTCACATATGGCCCTCTTTGTATGTTGGGAGCTAAAGTCTGGCTACATTTCTTCCAGTCTCATAATGTAAATCAGGGCTGTCTAAAATGCGGCCCAGAAGCACCCGTGACACACAGTGCGATTTATGCCCCAGGCTTACAATCATAGAAATTTACATAAATGCTTTAGTAAACGAAGCCACAGGGCTCTCACTAAAATGGCAAATCAAAACATATTGTCTATTGTTTCAGTAAAAACCTAAGATTGGACAGCCCTGATGTAAATTACATTGAAAGAATGTAAACAGCAAAAGAAGCTCCAAGTATCCAATGAGAGAACTTGCATGTGATCCTGGGCCATCCTTGGCACTATGCCTTCTTTGTTCTCTTTCTATGTAATACCTGGCCTGACCTGGGCTTGGTGCAGGTAACCATCTTACTTCATCCTGCTGCCTCTTAGGATTGGCTTTTTATGTTATTGAGCCGTTTTTCTGTCATGTCCAAATCTCTGTGACCCTATTCGGGGCTTTCTTGGCAAAGATACTGGAGTGGTTTGCCATTTTCTTCTCTAGTTCATTTTACAGATGAGGAACTGAGGCAAACAGGGTCATACAGCTAGTAACTGAGGCTGGATCTGAATTCAGGTCCCCGATTCAAGGCCCAGCTGCTCTATCCACTGCACCACCTAACTGCCTTGTAAGCTCCCCCAATTAACCCTAATAAAACCTATTAATAACCAAGCTGGCATGGGCCTCTCTTCCATATTTCATTATTCTCTCAGCGGGTCTGCCATCCTATAATCGGCATAATCAGGTGTGAGAAATGAACATTTTTCTCTTATATTTAACAACTAATTTTGTATTAGGATTAAGTTTTTCCCCTTTTCTACTTCCTCATCCAGAAACCAACCAGGGTGGGAAATCTCTCTTAGAGATTTATCCATGCCAAGATCTAATCAGACAGTAAAAAGAAATTCTAAGTTTAAGCAATGGGTATATTTCTGCTCATTGTGTTTGTTCAGACAGGTGGGGGTGGGGGTGGTGAGGAGAAATGTTGATTCTCCTTTTTATCAAGACAGATCATATGGAAATTGATGTATCCTTGACCAATATTTGAGCGACCTAGGTCATGTACCCCTAAATAGCCCACTTTCCATTTGATTAACCAATCAGAGGTGATTAGGCTTCCCTCAGCAACACCTCCTCTTTGAAGGGCATATAAACTGTGACCTCACCACCATCAGGGATCTTTGGTCTAAGAGAGATGGCCAAATGACCATCTGTTTATTAATATGGTTAAATTAACCAGAAACTATACCTCTTGAAACTTTTTAATTATCACACAGGGAAGAACAGATCTTGTGTCCTTACACCCTCCTACCTTTCCAGTCTTCCCTTCACCCCGTCATGATCCAGCTCTACTGATACTTGTTTCTTCTTGCACCCTATCTTTTGTCTCTGTACCTTTGCATGCATGATCCCTGGCCTGGGATGCTGTCTCTCCGTGTCTTCACCTCTTAGAATCCCTGTCTTCCTTCAAGACTCAAATGTCCCATATTGCAAGAAGTCTTCCCAGCTAAGGTTACTTTCCATCTAACTCTGTAGGTATCTTGTGTGTGCTTCATGGAGTATTTTGCTGAGGCTGGATGATCTGTAAAGCAATGTTAACTGAAGGAACGATTTCTGCATTATGGGAAGCTGGGCTACGTGTCTGAGGTCCCCTCCAATCGTGATTATAGATCTCTATCAACATTTCTCTCAGAAAGAGACCCGTATTTCACAGTGTGGAGCTGCACTTTTAAGTTTTTTAAGTGATGACTTAATCTCATTTACTTCAACTACTCCACAGCTTAGTCTTGAGAGACGCTTAGGAAGGACTGAAAGGTTAAGTTACTTGTCCAGGGTAATACAGCCAATATGTCAATGGTGTAACTTGAACCCAGGATTTCCTAAATAACCCTAAGGCTGGCTCTCTCCACTACATTACATCATATTTGTATACTGGAGTTTTACTCTGTTGCTCCTTCATGGTGCAGAGAACATCCTGGGCTTTTGAAGGCTTATGATGAGTCCAAACTGGAAAGCCTTAGAATAGAAGCTCAGTGACAGACAGCCCACTTGTTGCTGAGGACATATGAAATTAACTTTTAAGAGGTTCATCACTGGGTTGACCAAAGGGGAATGAATTTTTCAGGCACAATAACTTTTGAAGTCTATCTACTAAGTCATAGAAATGCTGAAATCTCTAACAGTGGGAATACCTACACTGATGAAATAAGATCCTTCTTGAATCATCAGAACATATTTACATAGACAGAGCTAGACAGATAATAAACACTTACTACGACCTTGCTTATTAAACGATACACACAAACATGTGTAGAGTTATTTTGCTCCTTCCCAATCTTGCTGTAATTTTTTATCTTGCTGCCCATTAGTAAGAATAATTAGAATGTGAGAAACAGAATTGGACATGTTTAAGAGGTGAGGAATTAGAGTAAGGACTAGAGCACAAGAAGCAGAAGAGAGGAAAAATGAAAAAGCACACAAATGGGAGAGAAGTACAATATAGATGAAAAGACAGAAGAGAAGGCAAGACAGAGGGGAGAAGGGAAGGGGGTTGGAAATTGGAGGCAAAGGGGAATGGATCAGAGGGTTAAAGCAGAGAGAAGAGGGAAAAGAAATAGAGAAGTTATGGAAGGTTGGGGAAGAAAAGAAGAGGGAGGGGCATGAAGACAGGAATGTAACTGGTAAAGTAGAAAAAGCTGGAAAAACAAATTAATAATTGAGGTTCACACACACACACACACACACACAAACTTAAACCCAGACATACGAGCATGCCATGGTTACTGTGTAGACCCAAGTCTGTGAAGAATATTTCATTTCTATATGTGGGTGAAATAGAACTCTCTGTCATGCAGCAATAGGCTACTCCTCACTTGCATACATCATTGTAATGCACTAAATATGATTAATCTAAGATAAACACTGACTCATATGACTTGAACTTTGAAAAACTTATGAGATTGATGAGCATCAGGCAGCTAAATGAAATTACATTCTGCCTTTCCTACTTCATTTCTTTCAATTATCTATATATGTCTGCTAATGATACAGGAAATAACAGATCAAGGAATAGATAACTGAGAGATGATAAAAGTAAATGTGCATACCACCAAATCCAAATTGAGCATGCTAAACCAAACTGAGAAGTGAGATCATTTAAAAAAATATTTCTTAGGCATTTATTTTTGCTAGTGATTCCCTATCAATTCTGGAGAGAGCAATTAAAACTTTTTCAATTCAATTTTTTAAAACTGTCATATGTTCAAAGAATATATCTTAGAGAAAAAGTAATGTGAAGGTAAAATAGAACATTTAAAAATAAATGCACAACCACACTAAAAACAGATTTCAGCATAGGAATGTTTGTTTAGAAGAACTATAGACTTCTATGGAATTATGACAAAGTTAACAGAACGAGGACAATCTAGGACAAGATATTATTGACATTTTATTTCACTGATTAAAACTCTCCAAGTCTTTTCTTATATATAGGATTATTAATTCTTGGTTCCAAGAATTTTACTTGTTGCTTTCTAGACAGTGAATGTTTTCAGTAATCAGCATTCAAGGAAAGCCATATTCTCACACTAGATAATGCTACATAAACTGAAGGAAAGAATATACTATGTAAGATAACTCTAGGGTAAAAATACCACATTAGCTATTTTTATATCTCTATTTATGGACCAAGGAAATACTTTAAAAGTGTATACTAATTGTTCCCTTAAATAGTCAGTATTGTTTAAGTGACCTCCCTTCAAAAACTTCAAAAAAATCATTTAAACTACCTTCAAGATCTAATAGAAACTCATCCAAATCTCTTTCCATATATGAAGTAATGTTACACCCTAACCAGTAGTCATAGATATTATATCCAATTCCGAAGCCATCTGGTACAACTGGTCCAAACCCACCAAGGAATACTGAAGGACTATTTAATGTACTAGTTGAAAGGATGTTATAGTTAATGTATTGGTAGGCTGGGTCCTGGTAAAATTCAGGCGTAGGGTCACCTCTGGATTCTGCAAGATACCTCAATGCAAATAAATGTCGATCAAATCCTTGTCCTAAATTAGAAAACAAAACACATTTAAGTAAGCAATGTCACATTTAAGATAAATCACTTGTTTTTAAAATGAGTAATTATCTGGTCAACTTAAGGATGCAAACAAAAGTATCTATAGATAGTCCTTGACTTAGTAATAATTATCAACTTTGAAGTCTAATAGAGGTCATCTTGCCTTCCAAGTCAACCTTTACTCTAAACCTCCTTATATCTGTTGAAGAATCTACCATCTTCTCAGTCATCCAGGTTTACAACCTCAACTCCACTCTCCCCACATATCCATTAAGTTGGCAAATCTTGCCATTTCTGCCTCCACAACAGTTATCACATGTGAGGCCTTTTCTTCACTCACACAGTCACCACCTTGGGCCCTCGTCACCTGTCACCTGGATTGTCTCCTAAGCCCACCTGTCTGAAGTCTTTCCCCTCTCCAAACCATCCTCCATAATTGCCAAAGTGATCATCCTAAAACATAGGCCACTTCCCTATTCAATAAACCCCAGTGGCCCCCTACTGACCCTGGACTCAAATCTTATTTTATCTTTATCCCATCCTATTTTAGCTTCTGCTTTATAATATGCATTATTGAGTAGCAAATGTATACACGTGGAGATAGAGCCAAGATGGCAGAGTAGCAGGAAGAAGTACAGCAGACTCCCCCTCAAAAATCCTCCAAAGAGATCAGGAAAATGCACTAGCTAGAATCTTGATGGGGAAATCCAAGAAAAAGTCACAGTGAGTCATTTTCCCAGCCCAGGTTGGCTTTAAGAGACTGACAGAGAAGTCTTTGCATACTGGACATGGGGTTTGGCTAGGAGTCAACACTAGCACCCAAACAGAGGCTCTGCAGCCAGGCAAGAAGAGGTCCAGCCCCAGACCAGGGCACTACAACAAGAAGAGGTGAAAAGTGGTGGCTTTGTTGCCTACTACCCATTTCTAGATCACAGATCCAGAGTAGACTCAGAAGAGGTAAGGAGCTGTTGCAGGCCCTAGGCAGTGTACAGAGAAAGGAGGAAATTTCAGAAGCAAGTAGCAGTGGCTCAGACCCAGAAGTAGAGTGGGATCTCAGTTCCAATTATTATGGTGACAGGGATGTTCAAGACACAAACCCAGAAGAAGAAAATGACTCTAAAATATTTACAAACAAAGCCTCAAAGGAAAATACAGCTCAGGCACAAACTCAAATAGAATTCCTGAAAGAGACAAGAGGTTTGTTTTTTTTTAAGTTTTAATTTTTTTTAACCAATGAATGAAAACTCTTAAGAAAAAAAAATGGGAAAAGAAATGAAAGCTATGGAAGAAAGAATTGGAAAGGGAATTAACAGCTTGGCAAAAGAAGTACAAAACCTTGTCTAAGCAACAAACTCTGAAAATCGTGATGGACCAGGTAGAAGGCAATATTCCATGAAACAACAAGAAAAATTAAAACCAAAAGACTGAAAATATATAAGAAAATGTAAGGTGTCTCCTAGCAAAAAAACTGACCTGGAAAACAGATTAAGGACAAAAAAATTAATAATCATTGGACTATCTAAATGCTATGACCAAAAAAGGTGCCTAGACATTGTATTTCAAGAAATTTTAAAAGGAAACTAGTGCTGCTTAGAGCCAGAGGAGAAAGTAGATAAAGAAAGAATCCACTAGTCACCTCCTAAAAGAAATGTCCAAATAAAAACTCCCAGGAACATCATAGTCAAAATCTAGAGCTTCCAGGTCAAAGAAAAAAAAGAAATACTACAAGCAGCCAGAAAGAAAGAATTCAAATTCCAAGGAGCCACAGTTAGAATCACACATGATTTAGCAGCCACCATTATAAAGAAGTGAAGAGCTTAGAATCACGTATTCCAGAAGGCAAAGGCTTCCAAACAAGAATAACTTATCCAGACAAATTGAGTATTGTCTTATAGGAGAAACATGGATCTTTAAGGAAATAGAGGACTTTTAAGCATTCTTGATGGAAAACCAGATCTGCACAAAAACTTCGAAGTTCAAACACAAAAAGTTAAGAGAAACATGAAAAGGTAAACATGAAGGAATAATTAAAATGGACTAAACAAGGATTAACTGCTAACATTCAAAGATGGAGAGCTGATGTATCAGACATGTATGTCTCCTCTGAACTCTATCATTAGGGGTCAAAGAGGGAATCTAATTAAACAAAGCCCGGAAGTGTCTTGATGTCTTTAACATTGGAATGAGAGCAAAATGGAGGTGGATGAGGAAAGGAAGTGGGAAAAGAAAGAAAGTTAGGGAAAATTATTTCAGATAATCAGCACACACAAATAAACAGCTATACAAACAAAGAGGGAGATGGCAGGGGGCAGGGCAGCAGCTGATGCTTGAACCTGATACCTATCCAAATTGGTCAAAGGATGGAAAAATACACACACATTGGGTGCAGAAATATATTTTACTCAATAGAGCAATATGAATGAAAGGAGAGAAGAGGGAATTAGAAGAATAAATTAAGGGCAGGATTAGTCTTAAAATCGACTAAGGATGTACAAAACTATAGCTCTTTTTCGAGGTGGAAAAAAATGAGAATCTAAGGGGGGTTACCCATAAATTTGGAAATGGCTGAACAAGTTACATTATGTAAAGGGTATGGAATACTATTAAGCTGTAAGAAATGATGAAGGAAATGTTTCAGAGAAACCTGAGAAGACATATATGAATTGATGCAGAGTGAATAAAAACAAGAGAACACTTTTATGACAATATTGCAAAAAGAAACAACTTTTTAAGAAATGAGAACTCTGATCAGTGTAATAACACTCACAATTCTAGAGGACGAATAATAAGACATGCTCCCCACCTCCAAATAGAGAGGTGAAGTATTCAGAGTGCAGAATGAGACACACACACACACATCTGGGTGTGTGTATATGTAGTACGTTTGACATATCCAATGAAGAAATTTGTTTTGCTTAACTATACATGTCTGAAACAGGGATTTCTTTTTTTCATTTTCAATTGGGGGTGAGAGTTGGGGTGAAGTGGGAGGGAGAAGGTGGATCTTTGCTGATTAAAAAAACATATATGTGTGTGTATATATAAAAATGATATATACATAGTGAGGGTGTGTGCTCAAAATTTCAAAAATTTTTAATAGGGTTCATGATCAAATAAGTTTGGATACTATTGTTCTTGTCAAACTGTCTTATTTGCTTCTCCCTTGTCAATATTTAAGTTTTTCTCATTTTTATGCCTTTGGTCTCATGCCAATCCATATGCCTACAATGCTCTTCCCTTCCCCCAGCTCTGACTTCTGGAATCCTGCCCATCCTTCAAGAACCAGCTCAAATGCTATCCCCTCAAGAAAGTCTTCCTTGATCAACCCTTGGAAATGATTTCTTCTTGTGACCTTAAATAATACAACACCTATTCTATGTTGTCTTCTCTGCACTATATATATTACACATTTGTATCATCATTTACTCTCCTAAATTGTAAACTCCATGATGGCAAGGATATGACTTAGAATTTTATCTTTAAAGCTAAAATGAATCTCAGGAGTCATCTAGCTCAACCCTACCTGAAATGTGTTGGGTGTAAGGTATGTTCAGGGAAGACTAGTATTTCTAGTGTGAGGGCTGCTTTCCACCTTTGGTGTCCACCTAATTCACTCAGCTCTTGTCTGTGGCTCCAAGAAGCTGTAGCATGCACAATGGTCATACCCTGGTAAGCCATTTTGGCAGATGGGCTAAACCAGGTTGAGGGTAACTAAGGGGGTCTCAAACCCTTTGGTGAGTTAGGGGGTATCTATGCTAAACATGTGAAGACTTCTCCTAGTGGATGAGAACAATCTGTTCCAATGGCCATGAAGGCGGATGAAGCATGCCCTGTGGAGGACTTAGAGCTTGGTTAGACATCTAAGATGCCAAGGTCATCTATTGCATCCTGAACCATCACCAGTTAGCTTGACTTTGACTTGCCAGTAGATTTGGATGATTCTGGAACAGAGAGTGAGTCCAATGACTTTGCGCAACTCTACCTCGCTTAAATCCAATTTATGTGTGAATCAGAAGACATCATCCATACCATTTTCCCATTTTTACCTATCTCAAAATCTTGTGGTAACAGGCAAGAGATGAAGCAGCAGGTGTGGATACCCTGTAGACTGTAGTCACAAACCTTGCACACAGGGAGTCCAGGCCATAGAGTCATCTTCTCACTAGACTGAAGCAGCAATGGGATTTGGCAGCCCCCTTGGTGTCTGAGCAGCCTCTTTAAAGAACCATACTGCTCACCTTCTGGTGTGAAAAATGGCCTAGAAAATTTGTCCTAAAAATTGTCTGCTTCACCCAAACCTGACTTGCTTACTGTGACAGGTAGGGATCCCAGCCTACGGTCAAAACACACACAAAAAAGTATGCAAAAACTTTTGCAAAGATCATTTCCCTCACCATCAGTACATGAAATGTATGTATGCTGAAGGACAACATGAAATCCAGTAGACCTGAAAGATGAACAGCTCTTGTTGCAAGAGAACTCAGCAGTTATCATGTTCAAATAGCAGCCCTGAGTGGTGCAAGGCTCGCAAACGAAGGCCAGCTTACCAATGTCAGAGCTAGATACGTGGTTTTTTTTTCTGGGGTGGCCTCAGTGAAGGGAAGTGTGGTGAAGCTCAAATAGGTCTTGCAATCAAAACTAATCTAGTCTATAAGCTTTTTTGCCTACCAAAAGGACAGGCTCATGACAATGTGATTGCCACATGCAGGAAAGTGCCACACCATGAGTGCGTATGCTCCCACTATGATGAAACTTATGAAGTCAAAGCAAATATTCACATTTGACAAAAGTGGTGGCCCCAAGGGAAGACAACTACCAGAAGACGCAATGTCAATAGATTAAAGCACTTCTCTGACTGGGAACAGTTTGTTGCTAACTTGAATGGAAAGTTGAGCCAACACACAACTGGTAACAGTGGTGCAGAAAAGGAGTGGGCAGTTTTCAGCCATTTGTTGTACAGCACCGCATTTACTAATCTGGGCCAGAACACTGGCAAACATCAAGATTGGTCTGATGAAAATGATAGAGAAATTCAGAAACCTGAAAACTCTACAGGGTTTATCAGTAGGATATTTCATCCATCTCTAAGCAGGCAGTGCTTAACTCCATCAAAAGTAAAATGCAAATGAAGCTCAGAGAGATGCAGGATTCTTGGCTCAGTAAAAAAGTAGATGAAATTCAGTTTTATGCTGATAGTAATAACCCAAAGCAGTTTTTTTGATGCCCTGAAGGATATTTAAGGGCAAAAGACCTATGGTGCATCACCAGTACTCAGTGCTGATGGAGCCACATGGATTAGTGATAAGGACATGATCCTGGAGAGATGGGCTGAACACTTCCATAGTATTCTCAACAGACCATCATCAATCAGTGCTGAAGTCAATGACTTTTTACCTCAGATTAAAGTCACTCCCTCTCTAGCATAACTTCCAAATGAAAAAGAGCTTTTGAATGCCAGCGGACTCCTCTTGTGTGGCAAAGCACCTGGTGCTGATTCTATTCCAGCTGAGATTTACATGGGAGGGGGTCCACTGCTCATGTAAAAGCTGACTGAAATTTTCCAGGTTATAAAGAAAGAGGAGGTTATATCTCAGGAGTTCAAGGATGCCTCTACTGTCCATCTCCTATAAAGGTAAAAGGAAATAGATTGTCCTGTGACAGTCACTGGGGGGAAAAGGAGTCCTCTCTCAGTGTGGCTTCAGAAATGGCTAAAGAATGGTCGATATGGTGTTTGCTGCCCAACAACCCTAGGAGAAATGTCAGGAGCAGAACAGAGGTCTGTATACAACATTCATTGATCTGACCAAAGCCTTTGATACTGTCAGTCATGAAGGCTTGTGGAAAATTATGTCAAAATTTGGTTGCCTGGAGAAGTTAATCAGTATTGTATGTCAATTTCATGATGGCATGCTTGCCCAGGTTCTGGATAACAGACTATGCTCTCAGACTTTCCCAGTCACTAGTGAAGGCTGTGTGCTTGCTCTCATGCTAATTTTTAGCATGATGGTTTCCACAGTGTTGTTAGACTCCTTCAACAAGGGCACAAACAGCATCAAGGTCAGCTACTGCATTGTTGATAAATTATTTAATTTGAAAAAGCTACAAGCCAAGACTAAAGTGGAGGGAGAGTTGGTACACAGTTTTGTTGTTGCTGTTGTTGCTGTTCAGAGACAACTGTGCACTCAATGCAGCCTCTGAAGCTAAGATGCAACAAAATATGGATTGATTCTTTGCTGCTTGTGCTAATTTTGGCCTAAGAATTAACACCAAGAAAACACAGACTCTCCATTAGGTAACACCACACCATCCATACATTGAACCATTGATTATAGCAAATTTTGAATATTGCGGGTAAGTTCGCTAACCTTGGCAGTATACTTTCCAGGGATTTACATATAGACGATGAGGTTAGTGTTTGGGAAGCTCCAAAAAAAGTGTGGGAGAGAAGAGGCATTACACTGCCTACCAAACTGAAGGTCTATAGAGCCACTGTGCTGACCTCGTTGTGTACTTGTGAAACCTGGATAGTCTACCAGAGCCATGCCAGGAAACTGAATTGCTTCCATTTGAACTGTCTTAGGAAGATTCTAAAGATCACCTGGCAGGATAAGGTACTGAACCCTGAGGTCCTTTCTCAAGTTAAACTGCCAAGCATTCAAACTCTACTACAGAGAGTACAACTCCAATGAGCTGACCATGTTGTTCAAATGTAAATATATATTTGCCTAAAAGACTATTTTATGGACAACGCACACAAGATAAGCACTTATATGGAGATCAGAAAAAGTGATATAAGGACACTCTCAAGGTTTCTCTAAAGAACTCTGGAATTGTGACATGGGAAACACTGACAAAGGAATCCCCAGCATGATGTGCCCATATTAAAGAAGGCGCTGTGTTCTATAAGCAAAGCAGTTGCTTTGAGCTGTAGCTCAGAAGAAACATGAGATGTGCAAATTTAGAGAAATCTCCTCTCCAAATGTTCATGTGGATGATTTGTGTCCAATCTGTGGTAGAGCCTTCCAAGCTCATATTGGTCTGATCAGCCACAGTTAGACACACTGTACCTTGATCCCAATATAATAATGTCATTTTGGTCCTCTTCGAGAATAAAAAACAACAGTTAACAGTTCAGGAGATGAAATGTGACTCTCTAACATTTCTGACAGGAAACGACAACACTTAAAAATAATCTTCTATTTTTTTCTGTAAATCGTAATGTTTACATATCAAATTAGCCTAAATTGAAGTAAAACTATAACTGAATTATGTTTTTCAAATCAGCAAACATTTATTTGCAAAACATCTTATTAGGCACTGAACATCTACAAGTGAAATAATTCATAACAACATTCACTCAACATTTAAGCTCTTACTGTGTTCAAAGCACACTGCTAGCAGAAATATAAAATTTATAAAAGACATGGTTCCTGTTCTGATAGAGATTACAATCTAATGGAAAGGGGGAGGTATAAAATACGAACAAATAACTGTAATACGCAGCATCATATGAAAAGTGCTTCAGTGTTACAAAATTAAGAATTATTTGAGGTCAAAAGGCAAGGGTTGTTAGCAACTAGGAGATCAAGAAAGGCTTCATGGAGATTGTATTTGAGTGTCTGAACCTAAAAGGATGGGTAGGAATTCAGTAGTTAAAGAGAAATAAAAGAAGGCATTCCAGGCAAAAGAAACAATATGACAAAAAACACTGAGGCAAAGTATATTTGGGAAACACACAGGAGTCCAGTTAGACTGGATAGTAAGGCTAGAAAAGTATGGTGGCAGACTGTAGAAGACCTTGAATGCAAAAGAGTTTGAACTTTATTCAGTAGGCAACTGGAATGTGACCAGCGAGTAAAACTCAGTTTCATTATAAAATTAAAGGCTTGGATTAGATGATATCTAAATGATTCCAGCCCTAAATACCATGAATCTTGTAAAAGATTACTACTGCAAAAGTGTGAAGGGTAGAAAATCATTCTCAGGAAGACATTTTAGAAATGTAGTAAGTAGTGCAGTAGACCAAGGTAGTGGTGGTAACAAGAACCTACATTAGGATGGTGGCAATGGGAATAAAAGATGGATATGACAAATGCTGCAGTTGTGGAATTGACAAGGCTTTGAAACATTAGATATGAGAGAGGAGGTAGGAAGAAGAGTGAAAATTGGCCCTAAGATTTCAAACATGAAAGATAGGATAAATGGTGGTAGGACAGGTAGAAATAATTTATAAATACAAATAAGTTTGGGGAGAAAGATACCATCCTTGATTTTGGACATGAGTTTGATGAAGATGTCAGTGCTTGATATAGATAGGTAGAAATGTCCTATGAGAAGTATGATAAAGCTCTGGAGCTCAGAAGAGATGTCAGGACTTGATATAGATTCAGGAGATATTTGGATACAGATAGTAGCTGAAGTTAATGGAGTAAATGAGATGTCAAGGAAAAGGATGCAGAGACAGAAAAGAGTTAAACATGGGTTATTAAAGAAGACTCAGATTAAAGGGTCAGGAAGAAGGTAAATATCCAGCAAGGGAGATTAATGGATGAGCCATTCAAAAAGAGGAAGAAACAGTGCAGTCCCTCTGAGGCTGTAGGAGCAAAGACAGTCAAGTAGGAAGGAGTAGTCAAGTATCAAAAACTAGAGAACTGTAACAACAACCATACTGACATACCCATGATGGCTGTTATCACAAGTTCTTTAATCTGATTTTAAAGGAAGGCAACTTTAAAGGGAGTCAGCAGTCTTCTTTAATTACATTCACTAGTTCAGGGGAAAAGTCAGCCCCCTAAACGTCAGAGAAAATATAAGCAGAGAAAATACAGAGAAAATACAAGCAGAGAAATTAGCATAAAGACCAACAGACAGGGCTCTGACTGCCTGAACCACAGTAATATTGCTATATACTTTACATACACTACTGGATTGAGAGAGCCTTTATATCCGAGGAGTCGGTGAGCTCTGAACATATAGCTACTCAGAGTCTCGACCAGGAAATCAAAAGACCCTTTTCATAACTGAATCCCCAAAGCAAAATACCAACTCAGAGTATATATACATATACATATATATACATATATACACTTCTCAGAGCCAGAAGGCAACACAACCCTCATGACTCAGTGCCTAATCAATTTAGTACCAAAAGGTGTGAAAGCCTTACTACAAGCAAACCTCCCCTAAGCAAGCTCCCCTTAATGGGCTCCAAGTGGGGCCTATTAATGGGCAGAGAAGATCTTCATATCCCATTAACATTACAAGAACTCAAGGAAGATGGAGACTTACAAAAGACCAAATGATTTGACAAATTATGACATAGTCATTGATCTCAGAATCTCATTCCAATAGGAGACACATAACAAGTATACAAGTAATTACAAAACAAGAAGAGAATGTAATGAGTGCAAAGGAGAGAGGCAAAAGACTATAACAAGTGTGAAGAGGCAGAGCTCCTCTACAACTTGGGGGGTTTGGAAATGCTTAATTGAGAAGGTGGAACCTAAAAACCAAAATAAATTTTGTTCAGTAAGCAAAAAGGGAGTTACTGAAATGGCCTTTGCTTTATAATATAATTCACTGAAATTTTCCCTAAATTTACCTTTGCCTCTCAGCAGCTTGCTTCAGTTGATAATATTTCCTCTATGTTTTTTTTTAGAGGGGGAAGGCAGGGCAATTGGGGTTAAGTGACTTGCCCAAGGTCACACAGCTAGTAAGCATGTCAAGTGTCTAAGGCTGGATTTGAACTCAGGTCCTCCTGACTCCAGGGCCGATGCTCTAATCACTGAACCACCTAGCTGCCCCTCCTCTATGTTTTACTGTCCTTTAAAGACTGTCTTATCCTTGCCAACACCTTATTGGTGCTTGACTGTACAGATGTTCTATACTGTTTTCATTCTTTATGGCTCAATCTGGCAGGGTTTTTTTTTTTGGTTCCTCTGCAACACCATTCACTCTCTTAAAGTGGACTCTCTATAGGGCCTAAAAATATTCTGATGGAGGAAAAAAAGACAAATATGTAGTGACCTAAACCTTAAGCTATCGTATTGACAATTAATTCTTCCATTGTATTTTTCCAGATCTATTTTCTGCAAAAGTTCGTGCTTTTTCCCTCTGCAAAGTTGATGTGTATATGCACCTCCAAAGTTCTGCCTTTTCTCAGCCTTTATTCTCATCTCGTGGTACAACATTCATTAAGTTCTGATTTTTCTTTATGATGATATGATAGATTATTTTCTTCATCATTCCTTACTGTACCAGTTGATCATTTTATCAACTTTTGTATGTTTTATAAAAAGCAAACATTAAAGAAAGTCTCTCCCTCTTGCTTGTATTTTAAAATTAACAAAAAGAATGAGGCCTCTTGAGATGAAATACCTGATTACTCAGAAAAATGACTTAAAAATCTAGACAGAAAAAGATAACTGGATGAAAATATCTATTGTCCAGACTATAACACACAAGTGAATGGCTAATTCATCGAACCAGTATCTATCTGTGACAGACACTGCAGATGGACAAGGAAATGGATCCAGAATTCAATAGGAGAAAGGGATGCTGCTAGAGTGTCATTTTGTAAACTGTGCAGTCCTCTTAATGATAAGTTACTGAACACAAAACCATATTTTTTCAATACCAATGTTCTCCCAGTGATCTAGTGATGTTGTATGCTTGTGAATCTTAGAATACCACAATCTGCAAATAAGTTGAAGGCATCACAAAGGGCAATTGAAAGTTGGTGGATGAAGTAGATTATAGTATATTTGTACACAGTGTACACCGATAATGAAATGATGGATATATTATCCAATATATATAAGAAGTACCTTGGTCACACATGGAAAGCAAGGCATGACAGCTAGAGATCCTAAATACTACACTGGCTCTCATGTTAAAAGACCTCGAGAAAGACTTCTAGAATCCTCACTGGAGAATCTATGGGAGAACATAGATAAAAATAACTTTATAAATCTGCATCAATCAGTAAACACTAATTAAACATCTACTGCATGCCAGATACTATACTAAGCAGTAGGGATGTAAACACAAAAGTAAAAGTCTTTGCTCTTCAGGAACTTGTATCTTCTCATACAAGATGGACTATTTTATATATTTGTACACACATGCAATAAATACAAGGTAATGAAGGATTCTAAGTGGCAGGGTACAAATACAAAAGTGAAAATTCTTGCTCAAGAGGAATTTACATTCTATCAGGGGAGATAACATGTACATATAGGAATGGTCAGAAAGTCATTTTGGCTGTTCATAATGTCTGACATAAAGTCTTATATGGATGGAAAGACAAGATGGGGGCAGATTGTGATGAAGGGCTTTAAAGGAGAGAGGAAGTAAAAGAGAGCCACTGGAGTTTAAGTAAGGAAATGGCTAGATTCGAATTTAGGAAAAACTACTTCAGCAACTTTTTGGAAGATGGATTCAGGTGTGGGAGAGACTAGAAGAAGAAAGTCTAATAGTCCAGGTAAGGGGTAAAGAGTGCCTGAATAAGAATGATGGCCATGTGGGTAGAGAGAAGAGGCTAGATCCAAGAGATATCATAGAGGCAGAAATGACAATATTTGGAAAAGGATTAGATCCTTGGGTTGAGTGTAAGGAATTGAGGATGATACTGAGCTTATATTATTTTGGACATGATGAGTTTGCAATGCCTCCATTTTTAACACGAAGTTCCAATAAGCAGTTGGTAATATGGGACTACGGTTTAACACACTATAGCTGGATGCACAGATGTTGGATTCATCCTTATAGACATAAATACATGTGAGTTGATGAGATTATCAAGAAAATAGAAGGAAGAAGGCCCATAACAGGGCCTTATGGAACATACACCATTAGGGGGTGTGATATAAACAATGATTTAGTAAATAAAGAGTGGCTAGACATATAGGAGGGAAACCGAGAGGACAAGGTCAATAATGTCAAAGAATAAAGACTGAGAGAAGTCCACTGGATATGGCAATTAAGAAATCCTTGGTGATTTTGGAAAACTACATTTATTGAATAACGAAAGGGAAGGGAATAAGCATTTATTGAGCACTTACTTTGAGGCAGGCACTGGACTAAGTGCTTTACAAATATCTCATCTAAAGAAGTCAGAAGGCAGATTGCAAAGGCTTGAGAAGTGAGAAAGCTGAGACAATGAAAAAAGCTGAGACAGCTTTGACTAGGGATTTGGATGAGAATGAGGGTAGAGGACAATAGCTTGAAGGAATAATAGGGTCTAGTAATAGTTTTTTAAAGATGAGAGAGGGACCTGAGCCAAGATGGTGGATTGGGGGCAGCCATTCAGTTGAACTCTCTCAGCATTCTCCTCCAAACAACTTTAAAATACTGCTTCAAATCCAATTTTGGAAGGGCAGAGTCACCAAAAGATCAGGGTAACATTTTTCTAATTTAAAGAAACTTAGGAAGTTGGCAGAAGTCTGTGACACCAGGGTAGAGGCCTGTCTGGAACTGGAATGCACACACACACACACGAATGGCATCAGCAACTGTAACAGCTCTGGGAGGTCTCAGACCAGAGATGGTAAGGCAGTCAAACTAGTCAGAAAGAGATCATAGAGAGGGACCCTTTGCTGGCATTGGGTACAGCTGGCACAGGTTGGCAACTCTATTGTCCATACATGGTTCCAGGGCAGAGAGGGGTGCTGGTGGTCAATCACAAGGAAGCAGGGACTCTGGTCACAATTCCACAGCAAAGAGGAATTCTAGCACTTGTGGCTGCACAGGACCAGGGGCTCTTCCTGGGTAAAGACCAGAGCACAGACTAGGATAGCAGTGACCATATCTCTCTCAGGATCCCACCACCCTGGAAGCATCAAAAACTTGCAAACTGCCAAAACTGGCTGTAAAAAGAGCAGCAGAAAAAAGCCTGAACCTTGAGACAGTGCCTACTCACCCCAAGGTAATCAGAGCCCAACTTTAGCATAAAATTCAAAGTCAAAAAATAAGCTGGAAAAATGAGCAAACAGCAAAAACAGAAACTGACCATAAAAAGCTACTACAGTGAGAGAGAAGAGACAAGACACAATTCGGAAGACAGCTACAATGTGAAAACAGCTACCAAAAAAAAAACTTCAAAGAAAAATGCTAATTGGACCCAAACCCAACAAGAATTTCTGGAAAAGTTAAAGAAAGAGATAAGAATAGTAGAAGAAAAAATGGGAAAAATGGGAAAAGAAATGAGAGTGATGTAAAATATAAATGGACATAGAATTAACAGCTTGGTAAAGAAGGCATAAAAAATACTGAAGAAAATGACATCTTAAATAACAGAATTGGCCAAAAGGTAAAAAGAGGCACAAAAATTAACCTAAGAATTCCTTAAAAAGCAGAATTGGCCAAACAGAAAAGGGCATACAAAATCTCACTGAAGAAAATAATTCCTTGAGAAATTTGGAACTATGCCCAAAGGGCTATAAAACTGTGCATTCTCTTTGATCCAGCAATACCACTTCTAGGTTTGTATCCCAAAGAGATCATAAAAATGGGAAAAGGACCAACATGTACAAAAACATTGATAGCAGCTCTTTTTGTGGTGGCCAAGAATTGGAAATTATGGGGATGCCCATCAATTGGGGAATGGCTGAACAAATAGTATATGAATGCAATGGAATACTGTTGTTACATAAAAAAGGATGAGCAGGTGGACTTCAGAAAAACCTGAAAAGACTTGAATGAACTGATGCTGAGTGAAGTGAGCAGAACTAAGAAAACATTGTACACAATAACAACAACAGTATTAGCAATGCAATGACCTAAGACAATTCCAAAAGACTCATGATGGAAAATACTATATACATCCAGAGAAAGAACTATGGAATCTGAATGCAGATAGAATCATACTATTTTCCTTTTTAAATTTTTTTTCGTGGTTTTTTCCTTTGGTTCCAATTCTTCTTTACAACATGACTAATTTGGAAATATGTTTAGTATGATTGTACATGCATGCCATTTCCCCAAGATGGGAAGGGGAAGGAGGACAGCCTGGACAGTCTCTGGGTAAGGTCTATCCTGCACAGAGCTGGGAGCAGAGGGGAGCTGAGTTGAGGGGAGCAGAGCCCAGCGTGGGCGGCACGGACCAACAAGACCAGGAGCCAGGTGGAGTGTGCCCTAGCGCCCTGAATCAGTGAGCTGCAGCAGTTACCAGACTTCTCAACCCACAAACACCAAAGACAACAGAGTAGGTTAGTGGGAAAAACTGCTGGGGACAGGGAGTTTGTGATTCAGCCACCACCCCAGAGGCAGAGG
>CM053622.1:376825022-376850401 GCA_028646595.1 Phalanger gymnotis
TTAATTCATTTTCCTGAGCTTCCTGACCAGCCCAGCCCCCTCCTCTAGCTTCCAGCGTGGCTTAGGCCTTGGAAAGGGGGAGGGGGTCCTGTCTAGTGAGGAGGGGGGGCGCTGCCCTGCACCGCATTACGTGGGCTCTGCAGAATCGCCCCTCAGCGGTTGCACGTGTGGTGCGCTAGGGTAGGCGAGGGTTTTTTCCCTCCTTCCCAGGGTCGGGGGAGGAGGCGACCGCCTCTCGGCTAACTGGCCGAAGCCGGAGAGGAGGAGGTGATTTAATATGCTGACATTTACCTAGCTGAAGATTAACTCCGGGCATAACTCGGGTGCGCGAGTGCCCGGGCTGTCACATGCGGCCGCCCATTTACATTCAGGGACCAGCCGCCGCCGCCGCAGCAGCAGAGGCAGCAGCAGCTCTCAATAGGATGGTCCAGAGCTTTTCCTGATTGGTCTGGAAGCCCACGGGAAAGCCTTGCGTTTGCCGCAACGATAGTAGAGGAAGGAGCATTTGGGTGGAAACAGATGGAAATGAGAAAATCCGCGGGGTAAACAAGCCGGATATTTATCATGAGAGTGCTCGGGGAGGTGCTCATTTCTCATTCGCTGCCCTGCCTTTGGATTTAAGATCATGTATGTATCCAGTTTTTGTCTCTTTTTTTTTTTGGTTGAGTAATTTCAAATAGCAGGATTCAATAGATTCTTTTTTCTTTCTTACTTGAAAGCAGTTTATTTTCGTCCTTGCCTCCTTCCTTGCTTCCCTTCACTTCCTGTTCTGATAAAAGTGGAAAATCGGTCTCAAAAATGTTTCTTCTCCTCCCCCCACCCCTTCTTTCTTTCTCTTCCTTTCATAGGTCCATTCACATTGTTGCATTAGGAAATGAAGGAGATGGCTTTCCCGAGGACAATCGTCAGTCAGGTCTGATCTGGACGTATCTAGGGAGAAGTGCTCTCGTTTCGGAGACAGAAAGCAGCTTGTTGCTGAACTCTGATGCCAGCTCGGTTGCATATCCTGTGTTTACTGAATATCAAGCCTGTGTGTTTGGAAATGTCAGACTGGTGGTACATGATTGTCCCGTCTGGGTAAGAGAAAGCAGCAGCTCTATCCACTTCTAAAGGAGTCTGAAAGCAGTGTTTTTTTCCCCTTTTTTAACTCGTTTCCTTAGGAATTTTAGGCACCATTAATTTTTATCCCCCTTTGGTCATTTGTTTCATTGGAGAAAAAAAAAAAAGCTAGTCAGCTAAAACTCGTGTGTGTTGAACACTTACTCCTACAAATGCTTCACAGATACTATTAAGTCCTTTGCTACAAAGACAGCTCAGTGTGGATCACACCAAAAGACAGGGTCACATTGTTGCACGCAGAGAGAGTAATGTTTTTTCCCGGTTACCTAACATGTTGATAATGGAGTAAAGACATTCTAAAAATAAAACCCTCTGAAAGCTGATAGTCAAAACTCTTTTTTAAATGAGCCACTTTAGAAAGAGGACTAGGTTATTTTTTTAATTGTGGCTGAAAATGATTTTAATATGTCTATTTCTGGCATAAGGTTAAGCTTAGAAAACCAGGTTTACATGATGATAAAAGTTCTCATTTTTATTTAAGGAAGGTAATTCCTATTGGTTGCCTTTTATGATTTTATAGAGATTTAAGGCAGAGTAATGAGTGATGATGATGTTTTAAATGAATACAACACGTTTTTCTGTAATAGAAATAATTAAATTAATTTCCAACATTGTTCCTATGAGGTTACTGACAATGTGTTAGTGAATTTCACTGGCACGCCTACATTTTTTTCTGAGTATCCCAGAACTCTAGCTTTTGAAATTGTTAATTTGTCTTTATTTGGCAGACCACTTAATCTGATCCTTTAATAACATAGATGTTAATACTGGATTTAAGTTCTTAAAAGTTCAGTATGAGGATTGTAAAAGCATAGATTATACTTTAAATTTTATCAGACACTTAGGATTTTTAAAAAGCTTAATTAGTGAGGCAGCTAGATGTCACAGTGAATAGAGCACCAGCCCTGGAATCAGGAGGACCTGAGTTCAAATGTGGCGTCAGACTCTTGACACTTACTAGCTGTGTGACCTTGGGCAAGTCACTTAACCCCTGTTGCCTTGCCTCTCCCCTCCTAAAACAAAAACTTAGTCATTATAAAAAGAAATTAGTAGTCATTTAAAGAAATGTTTTCATTTTAGCTGAATAATTTAATTTAATTTAATTATTATAGATATTAATTTCAAATTAAAGGAAAGTCCTTAGGTATCTAAAATATAAAATATGTCAGTTCGGGAGTGATGATCCATCCTTGATGATGATAAAATTTGTGAAGTACTTAACTGTGTCTCTTTTTCAGACAGGGTGATTATGTCAACTAATTAAACAAACTATTTCTTTCCTTTTAGCAGAATTACCTCATTGACTCCCCCAAAGCAATTGGGGTTAAGTGACTTGGGCAGCGTCACACAGCTAGTAAGTTTGAGGGTGAATTTGAACTGAGGTCCTCCTGACTCCAGGGCTGGTGCTCTATTTACTGTGCCACCTATCTGCCCTTTGGCTTATCGAATCTTAGAATCACAGATAATTGGTTAAACAGTGTTAGTAAAGACATTCAAATAACTGAACAAACTTTGAACAAATAAAGTATTTTTGAGGAAAATAGAGCACATTTGAAGTAGGAATTGTGTCCTTGCTTTTTCTTTGACCCTTCAATGTTTCCCACTTGTGTTACTTTATATTACATAAAAACAATGTTTATTCATTAGCTCTACTAATTGGAATCTTCCAAGTAGGTTAAAAGTTTTCATTTGGTCTATAAAAGGAAAAGAAATCCATTCTTAAAAATTTTAAAAGAAGTTTTGCCATGTGAGAAAAGTATACCTGGAAATTTTTTATAGTTTAATAGTTCATTTTAATGTAGATATAGGCTGGTTCTAGATTTGTTACCATTTATAATTTTTTAGGTCACCATGACCCGTTCTAGCTGAATAACAGAATTGTTTAGAATGTTTTTCTTCCAAGTACACTATGTACTAATGCCCTTCATAGACATTAACATCAGTTCTGTTCCTCAGATGTTATATGATAGATACTGAGCCCACTTGTAGGTAATACCAAGAAAGTATACTTTAAAATTTCCCATTTCATACAATGGCTAGTCTTTATTGTTAATTTTTTATTTATGGAAATGACTGGCATTTGGAAAGTACTTGCCAGGCACTTTATATTCATTCTGTTACCTGAACCTATGCCGTGAGGTAGATACAATTCTATGAGGTAGGTATATTTTAAGATCTTTATGATCTAGCAGTTTTCAGTTTATATTTTTTTTTTGTTTTGTTTTATGGCAGGGCAATTGGGGTTAAGTGAATTGCCCAAGGTCATACAGCTAGTACATGTGTCAAGTGTTTGAGGCCAAATTTGAACTGAGGTCCTCCTGACTCCAGGGCCGGTGTTCTATTTACTACGCCACCTAGCTGCCCCCTTCAGTTTATATTTTTAAATAAATATATTTCTAAATAAATGTAACTAGATGTATTAAATGCTAATTATTTTTCAAGTTCCTTTTTTTTAAAGCCAAGTTTATATTATGTAGCTTTAAATAGGGCATACCACATGGATAATAACCTATTTCTTAAGCAGAAAAAATTTAAATGTCTTAAGATACAAACACACACACACACACCCATAAAAGATCCTATGAAAAGTATTCCTTCTATGGTATATGACTCATAAAGAGGATCAAAATCGTACTAAGGTGTCAGGGTGCATTCACCTGTTTGGGATTAGATATGCCAGAGGTGGGAAACCTGCAGTGGCAAGGCAAACACAATTCTGTAGTGTCTGCTGCCAATCTTAATGCTCCCATGGAAGCAGCAGGCACTTTGTAGAGAAGCTGTGTAATATAAAAGAGTATTATAAGGAGACTGAAGACCTATTACACGCGTGTCCCTTCCTGGGAAAGTCAAACTCTGTAGGCCTCAGTTTACTCATCTGTGAAATAAGATTATTGCACTTGATAATCTTTAAGGTCCCTTATAGCTCTAAGTTCTGTGGTTTTAGTTATGGATTATGCCATTTACAATCCATGCCACCTTGAACAAGTCACTTTTAATTTTTCTGGGCCTTGGTTTACCTACCTGTAGGTTGAGGGGTTTAGACCGTGGGATCTCTAAGATCTAGTCCTACTTTATTTACTGTGCCCCATAATGGTTTCTCCTGCTTCAGTTGTACAGTAGTCAATAGTCTGACCTCCCTATTATGAAGGCAAAGTAATAGCATTTTAAATTTCACATGAAATAAAATTAGGAGATAATAAAGATAAAATTAATACCCTAGGAGCACTAGTTTTATATCTGGCATATTAATAATGGTATAATCAATATATTATTTGAAATAATTTGAGTATTCATATCTACTCTCACCTTTCATTCACTGTTTTCTAAAATGTAGTAATTTTTTTAAAAATTAGCTAAATCATGGCCTCTTGAAATGTGTCTTATTCACAACACCATTGGGAAATGGAATGATTATTTCACTTTATAAAGTCTGATTAAAAAGTGGTGAATCCAGATCTCCAAACCCTGTCTCTGAGGTTGTGGTCATGTATTGCTATAGAGAATTCCTTGGAAGTGTTAGTGTCCAAAGGTGTAGGAATGTTGGAGTCTTCCCTTCAAGGGAGGAGCAAACTGTTTTCTCCCTTACCCATTTTTGAGTGGTGTGGTGCCCACAAAACTGGAATGGGCCCATCAGACTGCTAATTGATACAGTATTACACTTTGATACAGCACTTCCTACAGATCACTAGTTTTTCTGAAACCTCATGTTAGATATAATTCATTGTTTCATAAATTTATTTTTTCATACAGAATACTTCCCTCTTTGCCCCCATTTTCTCACATTGTACTTGTATTTTAAAATTTGAGATTAATTTCTTTATTAACAAAAAATATAGAAAATGAAAAAGTGATACCCAAATCATTTCCTGTGTTGTTAGGTACAGCAGGGTCCCAATTAGTGCAAATAATGAATTCCACATTATTCAGATTCCCACTACATATTAACTTTTGACTGGAACCAGTGACTATATTCTATATCATAGTAACTTTGAATAGTACAGATTCGAAATCACATAGACCACGTTATCATTTGCACTAATTGAGACCTAGATGTACATTTCTCACCATTTTATACATTTCTTTATCATTTGCATAACTTTTCCATTCTATTCCTTTGACTTTGCCTATCCAGTACCATGTTCATGACTATATATGCACAAAATTAGAACGGAAGCAATTAGAAGAAGTTTTGAGCAAGGATTAGGAAGTATTGGCAGATTGTGCTGGGAAGCTTTCCCAACTCCCTCCTGCCCTTTGCCCGACTCTCTTTGCCACTCTTCCTCCTTCCTTCTTCATCAAACTCCTTGACTTTTCATGTTTTCACTCCATAGTTCTCCTTGGCTCCCTTTAATTTCATCAGATAGCTCATCTCACTTGGCAAATTTATTCTCATTTCTGAAAAGCATTCTGGATTCCTTGTATTTCCGAGGGTTTTCTTGGTGCTTTGGGAGAGGGAACACTCCAACATATCCTGTTCTTTGGCAGTCAGTCCATGAGTTGCAGGAGCATGCAGTACCCAAATAGAGCTGGCAGTTTTGAGAGCATTTCTGTAAACATTGCTAAGTAAGAAATCTCCCCAGCTTTCTACCACACAGGAACAAGGGTCCTGCAGCATTGCCCTGGATTGATGGATGCAAGACACTAATTCCTCTGTTCTCTACTTACATTTCAAAGCACAGATTTCCATAATACAACAGTTTTAGACTGATATTCTAAATTCATCCCCTTCTTGAGCCACTCTGCCACTCAGAAAAATATACACAAGGCCCCATAAATGAAAACAAGTAAGCTTTTTATAGCACAGTTAAAAAGAAAGTGAAATTATTGGAATAAAACTATTGGCATGGGTACAGTAGACCACAACGCTTTTATGCTTAAAACTGTACTTTCTACGTAATGGTATTCACACATTAGATTTTAAGTATTTATGTATTTTATATTATCTTTGACAAATACCAGAAGGAAAGAAATTTTTAATTAATTGGAATCACAAAAGTGGCAGTGAATTTTTTTATGGTTTCCTTAACTTCTGAGTCTGATCCTTAACATATACATGTATAATCACAAATATACATATTCATGTGTATCTACATTTTGTGTTTATATATGGTCATATGCATAATATATTATCAATTTTGCATATTCATATCTATTATAAATACACTACCTATAGTCTCTAAATAAAGATTGGAGAACTAGGGAAGGAGATTATTTGGCATTTATCATTTATGTGGTCCATTCATGAATTAGAAATAACACGAATTATAAATAAACCCTTATTGATGATTTTTAAAAATTGTTTTTTTTGTTCCAGTCTTGTATTTTCATCTGTATTGGCAGCACCTGATGAGAAAACTCTCTCTACTAATGCAGATTTGTAACTGTCCTGCAACAGTTGGTTTTAGCAAGTTGCTGGGGCCCTTAGAAATTAAATGACTTATAAACTACATTTCAGAGCCAGAACTTGAATCCAGACCTTTCTGACTCTGCATGTAAGATATTGTTTGTGAACATTTTCCTCTACATGGTTCTGAAAAGTATGCCAATTTTCTATTGGAAATGGAGGTTCCACAAAGTGCATAGTAAAATGGCTATACAGAAACACGCAAAAACAAAAATCCCAAGTAGTTTACTAGAAGAATCACATAAAAAGCCCTCAGCTCTCCTGTATTTGCTGTGATGATGCTGCTACATCTGCTCCCACAGGTTTTTGCAATCATTCAATAATTACAAAGACAAAATATATTTATGTGCTTAATTTAAAATACAAATGCTAAGCAGTTTTCTGTTTTCTTGCTGTTAGGAATTTTCTGGCTCTACTACGCCTATTGACACACAGTTTCCTAGGCAAGGAAATAGTTTTTAATATAATCATAATGGAATGATTATTTAAAGCCTTTATTATCTTTTCACATGCACCATAATAAATAAAACAGGAGTTAAAATTAGCCTATCACATAATTTGTAATCTATGACTGTTCTGAATAAAAGGATTGCTCTTTACGTTTTGGTTTAGGGGATTTTCGACAGTGATTGGTATACCTCTCGAAATCTTATTGTTGGGGCCGACATCATTGTAATCAAATACTCTGTAAATGACAAGTCTTCATTTCAAGAAGTAAAGGATAGTTATATTCCAGTGATAAAAAGAACATTAAACCATTGTTCAGTGCCAGTAATAATTTCTGCTGTTGGCATCAGACAAAATGGTAAGTATTATTTTTTTCATTGTAATTAGATGTTAAGTACCATATTACTCTGAAATAGATTCTTATTTTAATATAAAAATGCAGTTTTTAAATATATGAAATAACTGGTTCAAATGTTAAGTATTGTGGATTTGCTACTATTGAGACTATCACTGTGATATAAGAATAGATTGGTAGTTAAAATGCTTGATTTCAAGTTCAAGTTCAGACATTTACTAATTATATGATCATTTGCAAATCACTTTATCTTTATGAGCCTTGGTTTTTCTCATCTGTAAAATGAGAAGAAGAATCCTTATCCTACCTACTTCATAGGGTTAAAATTAGGAATGTGGATGATTGAGAATCTTGAAGATTAATTATTTAGAAACAGCAACCCATGAGGAAAGTTTTTAAGAAATTGGACTTTTGGATATGTAGTTCCATTTGCAAGTTACCCAAATGGCAATGGAATAAGTAGATGTACAACATATTATCAATGCGGAATTGCACAGAAGAAGCAGGACAAAGCATGGAGGCAAATGACCAACATAAGAGGTAGGCTGGGGAAGTATTTGGAGTGAAAAGTAACTGGTAGACAACCTGTGTGCTTCGCTGGTGCCCATGCAGTGTGAGGAAATCTAGGACCCCCTAACATGTTGGGTGTATATCCTGTGGAAGATTTATGGGAGGACATCAAGAAGAGTGATATAAGAGGAGAAGAGGTGGATCACAGATCCACCGACTTACCAGAAAACCTAACGTAAAGAGAGTTAAAGGAGCTTTAATGAAGGACCTGTTACAGCCAATCATATTATGGTAGTTGGTGATCAAATAGCCTTCATCTTTGGTCAGGACCTCATCACCTTTTGTCTGGACTTTTATGGTAGACTTCGTATTGGTCTCCCTATCTCACATCTCTGCTTATTCCAATCTATCTTCCACAGAGTTGCTGAAGGGGTTTTTCCATAAGCGTAGATCTGACCATGCGTGTTATTCTACTCAATAAATTTCACTGGTTTCCTGTTGCCTCTAGGATAAAATATTAAAAAACTTTGGCTTTTAAAACCATCCATAAGCTGGTCCCAATTTACCTTTCCAAATTCATTGTATATTCTGCGTTGCGGGAATCTAGCCAAACTGGTCATCTTGCTATTCCTTACGTTGACAAGTTTAACTCCTGTCTCTAGGCCTTTTCATTGCCTGGTCTTTGTATCTGGAATGCAGTCCCTCTGACTCTTAGAATCTCTTAATTTCTTTAGTACTCGACTCAAGCATCCCCTTTATATGACACCTTTCCTGATCTTCTGGATGCTAGTTATCTCTTTCTCAAAACTACCTTATGTTTATTTAATATTTCTTCTCTATCTACTTCCAGTATTTGTGTACATATTGCCTCAGCTCCTTGTGGGAAGAATCTTACATTTTTTACTTTGGGGGCAACTAGGTGGTGCAGTGAGTAGAGAAGCAGTCCTGGAGTCAGGAGGACCTAAGTTCAAATCTGGCCTCAGACACTTGACACACTTACTAGCTGTGTGGCCTTGGGCAAGTCATTTAACCCCAATTGCCCTGCCTTCCCCCTCCAAAAAAAAAATCTTAAAAAAAATTTTTTTTCACTTTGTATTTCCAGCACAGTGTCTGGCATATAGTAGATGTTTAATAAATGTGTAAGTGATTTGCCCACAGTTACATAACTATAAAGTGTAAGAGGCAAGAGCCTAAATTTAGATCTTTTCCCGCTATTGAAGCAGGCTTCCTTCTATACGCTGTGTATATTAGCATCGGAGTCAATTTTTTCAAACATACATTTTTTTGTCAAAAACACTTAATATTATTTTTCATGATGTTTATTTACTTTTGCATTGGAAGCATTGCTGACCTTCATTCATTTTGCCTTGAATCAAGGCATATTAAGGCAATCTGCCCACCCCCATTCCATCAACATAAGGAGAGCTTTGTAGACATAAGGGGGCCTCTGTCTTCAGTAAATCAAAGGCCCTGTTTATGGAAGCTTTGTGAAGAATGTAAAATACCAAGAGTGTTTTATCATAATAGGCAAAGTTCTTCATGAAAATTTATTCCTTTTAACTCAAAACCTAATCTGATCATAGAAAAGCAAACTCAGATCAAGCTTTATGTATGATACAACTCAGAGAAATCAAGCATTGTTTGCTGTCTTTATCCTTGATATCTTTAAATCTTCTTTGAATGCCAAATGTTTGTCTTTCTTATTGAAGGGATATTTGATTACTGGGCAGCTCAAACCACTTTTTTCCGTGTTTGTTATTGTCTCTCTATGTTTAACTGGATGACCTTGGGCAAGTGGTTTAATCCTCCAGCCTCAGTTTCTCTAAGTGTAAAAGGATTTACATCTAAATGGTATGATTTTATGTTTTGATGATGATGTCTTTGGATTGGTAACCTCTTCAGCTCAGGCAGGTTTAGCTGTCCGAGCCAGCTAGGAGACACAGTGGATAGAGTGCTGGGCCAGGAATCAGGAAGATTTGCATTCAGATGTGGCCTGTCATGTGCTAGCCACATGACACTGGGCAAGTCACTTAACTTTTGTTTCCCTCAGTTTCCTTAACTGTAAAATGGGATAATAAGAGAATGTGCCTTGCGGGTTGGTGCTATATTTATTGTTTATGTTTTATTTTATATATATTTTATGATGTGTTTTTATAATGAGGTAACATATGCAAAGCATTTAGTGCAGTGCCTGGCATGTACATAGTAAGTGCTATATAAATTCTTATTTTCTCCTTCCTTTCCATTGCCTCACCTCTCCCTTTCCCATCTCTACTTTCCTCCCCCCCTTCCCATTTCTATTGCCTCACCTCTCCCTTTCCCATCTCTACTTTCCTCCTCCTTTCCTCCCCTTTCCTTTCTCTAAGGAAATGACTCACAGATCCAGTTCATCTCTTTCCAGAGTTAACTCCTGTATCACCAACCAGTTGCCTATTGAACATTTCAGATTGAATTTCTCAGAGAAATCTCAAACTTAACATTGAAAATTGGACTCATTATCTTTCCTCTCAAACTCTCCCTTCTTCAGAACTTCCCTATTTTTGCTAAAGGCACCATTCTTCTGGTCTCCCAGGTTCACAGCCTCAGAGTTATCCTGGGTTTCTCACTCTACCTTGAATTTTTACTATTGCTGCCTTTCTAACATCTCTGTCAATCAACCCTTTTCCCAGATTCACAATAAACTTTCATAAAGGCCCTCATCCCCTCTTGCCTAGATTGTTAGAATAGTTTCCTAAATTGGTCTCCATGCCTAAGTCTAACCACTCTAGTACATCCTTCCCATTGCAGCTGCCAAAGTCATTTTCCTTAATTGCATATCTGACCATGTGATTCCCATACCCAGTCCTCTCCAATGGCTTCCTATTGCTTGTGGGATAAAGTATAAACTCTCTTTAGCTTTTGAAGCCCCTCACAACCTGGTTACAGCCTGTCTTTCCAGTTTCATTGGACATTACTTCCAAACACCCCCTCACACACTCTGGGATCCAGCCAAATTGGCCATTCTGCATGCCTGGAATATATTCCTACCTTTCTTCCACCTCACAGTCTCTTTTTTTAAGGTAAAGTTGAAAAACCATCTTTTGCCTGAAGCCTTTCCTAATTCCGTCCCTCCCCCCACCAACTGCTAAGAGCCCTTGCTACCAAACTACTTTTTTGTGCTTAAATATTTTATATTTATGATGTATATATGTATGTATATACTTGTCTCCTCCATTAGAATGTAATCCCTTTGTGAGTAGGAATTATTTCATCATTTGTACTTGTATCATCAATGGCTGGCATAGTGCGTGGGACACAAAAAGTGTTTAATAAATGCTTGTTGATTGATTGTGGATTTTTGAACTTTTGTGTATTTATTCTGCTTTATATATGATGATCATTTGCTTTAACAGGCATATATTAAGTGACTTCTATGTCCCAGGAACTGTGCTAGATGCCAGGGATACAGACAAAATTAAAACTAGCCCATATCCTTGAGAAACTTATAGCTTTATATCCTTGTGGGAGGGAAATGGTTTTACCATTTATATAGCTAAGTAAAAGCAAGATAATTTGAGGAGGCAGAGAACAATAACAAGAAAGCCTTCCCAAAGGACATGACACCTAAATTAAACTTCGAAGGAAGCTAAGTATCCTAAGAGGCAAAGGTAAAGAGGAGCCTCCTTCCTGCTTTGGAGGACAGCCTATGCATGGAAGCAAGAGATGGGATGCAGAGACTTGGAGTCATCAAGGAGCCATGCTCAAACATCACAAATAAGGAGCTTCAGTGATGAACTAAAGGCAAAGATGTCATCAAGGACATGGATGATTAAAAGAGAGGATGTGCTAGTCACATAGCATTTGAGAGAGTTATGGACAGATTCACTCCTCAAATGCTGCATTTGCTATGTCAGGAAATAGCAAAGAAGGTCCCCAAAACATTGAGTGGACCCCCTGTGGCAAGTTAATGGGAGGACAGGCACAAGAGTCTTACAGGATGAGCAGGCATGGATGGGTTGCTATCTACCATGGATGGAGGAGACATCCAGATCAATCAGCACAGATCTAATTGAGCATTTTTTTTTTGGAGGTGGGGAGCAATGGTGGTTTGGAGAAAGGAAAGACTACAAACAGGGAGATCTGTCATGATGATACTTTTGACAGGAGAAAGGTGATGAAAATCTGAACTAAGGTGATGGATGAGTGAATGGAGAGAAGCTTATGGATGTAAGGGATATTGCCAACTGAGAAGTCTTGGCAACTGTTAGTGGTAGTGTTGGTGTTGGGGCAGAGTGAAGAGCTGAGGATGATCAGTAGGTCAATTTTTGACTTTTTTCCACTAACAAGAATTGTTTGGGGTTTTTATTACCTGTCTTCCTTGTTCTCACCGAGATAGTTTAGGTCAGTTTAGGGAGATAGCTTGTATCTGTGAAACAGAATAAAGTTAACTATCTGAAATGGGATCAAATCCACTATGTTTATCTTATTAGCAAATGTGCTCTAATTAGTAGTAGCCAAGGAAACACATATGGTACATTTATAAATTGGGGAATTTCCTTTTTTGAATAAAATTTATTTATATTCCTATAGTTTTAAAAAATTTAAGTAGAGAAATAAAAAATGGTTACCTTTTCTCTCTGTGCTTTTGAATCTGGATAAAGCATAATGAATAAAATAATTAGATTGAGTGCATAGGTTGTGTAAAATTTATAAGGAGAATGAAATGTTTGAGGATTAGCGATTTTGGTCTTTTCAGTTCATTTTGAACATTAAGAATTCTGTTAATACAAGGGTACAAAACCCAATGAAAGCTTTGTGAAGCAGTTTAAATAATTTATTGAAGCTAAAACTTTTTTTCAGCTAAATGACTCTTCCATGGATTATGAGCTCCTTGAAGAAGGGACTTTTGCCTTTCTTTGTATCCTCAGCACTTAGCACAGTGCCTTACACATATCTTGTTGTTCTTGTCGAGTTGTTTCAGTCATGTCAGACACTGTGACCCAACTTAGGGTTTTCTTAGCAAAGATACTGGAGTGGTGTGGCATTTCCTTCTCCAGCTCATTTTACAGTTGAGAAACTGAAGCAGATAGGGTAAGGTTCCTTGGCCAAGGTCACACAGCTAGTAAGTCTGAGGCTGGATGTGAACTCAGGTTTTGCTGGCATTCTATCCCCTTCGCCCCACCTGATATACAGTAGCTGATTAGCTGATCAATAAATGCTTATCGATGGACTGCCTAGTCAAAATGCTGATAATGAAATAAATGAAACTACTTTTCTTTATTAACTACCCAGTGTAAATTGTTATTCTCTTGCTGAAGATTATATCATACCTAAAAGTAGATTCCATAATTCATAACTCTGTGGCTGTTGGCCCAGTTATTAGTGGAAATAACTATTCACCTGATTAAAAAAAAATTCTTTAGTGTTCTTAACTTCAGATTGTTTTTCTTTCTCTTTGTGTTGATTTGTCCCAGGATCTTTTCTGCTCTCATTACCTTTTTAAAAAGTGTCACATTGCAGATCTAGTGTGTTTAATGACTCTCTAGGGTGCAGGTATGAATTGTAATAGGTTGTTTAATTGCTGATGCTGAAACCCACTCATTGGTTTTAGCCACTTAGACACATGCTTCTGTTTCATTCCAATGCCCTCTGATTCAAATTTATTCCTTCAGAAGAATTACCCTGTACTTGCCCACTGTGTACCTCAGACAGAGGGAACTGCGTCACTTCTTCTGAAGGGATCCAACTTGCTAAAGAACTAGGAGCCACCTACCTTGAACTGCACAGCCTCAATGACTTCTATGTTGGGAAATATTTTGGAGGCGTGGTAAGTAGAAGTTCTTCTGATACGATCATTTTTTAAAAGCTGTACACCAGTTCTAGTAGATGAGCTATTTTCCTAAATGTCAACTACTGTCTTAATATTTACTTTGAGATGAACATGTGTGTAATAAAAACTTTGACTAATAAGATTTAAGTAGACATTTTATTAGACTAAAATGAGAAAGGAATTTCATTTTTCTTAACATGACTTGTTTTCCATTATTTAAACAATATGCTCAGAACTTTGGGGACTGTTTAAATGATATATTATTAACGATTATGTAAAAAAAAATTTTATACAAAGAGAGTTATTGTCAATCTGATATCAGACTGTTGATACTGTTGATGGGCCCAGAGCTAAGTTCTGTTGTTATCTGGCTTTCAAAGAACAGTTTTCCCTAATGAGGTATACTTTCATTATACCCACCCCACTATCCTGGTGGCCCTGTCACAATTCAGATCAACAGTTTGGATTACTACTTTTATCAGATGATTAGGGAGTTAGGATTCTAACTGCTAATCCAATTAGCTAGTATTCTGACTGCCTCAATTCACAACAGTGGGAAACTAAAAAGAGTCTGCTAAACTGACTGAACACAAAGAAAGTTATAGTCAAATGTATCAAATCCTTTGTGTTATTTAGACATAATAAATATTTTATTAATTTTGGCTACATATAGTTAGTTAATGAAGTTTCCACAATTTAAAAAATTTAATATGTAACTTTAAACAACATTATCACTAAATAAATGTATATTTGTGATACTTTACACTGTAAATGAATTTCAAACTGTAATGCATCCATTATAGTTTATTACTTAAATAAATTGTAAATGAGGCACCTGGTTACTTGAATTCTTTGAGGGATCTCTTCTGGACCCCCTTTCTATTAACCTCTGCTTGCTTTTCCATTCCTAAATTTGTGAATATATTTTTTCCTTTCTTATAGTCAATGACATTGTGTGTGCTGTCCTCCTGGTTCTTATTTGCTTACTTTGCATATAAAATCTTTCCAATTTTTTCTAAAAATATTTATAGCTTCTTCATTTACTTTAGAGAAGGAGTGTCAAATACTCTTGGCTTACTGCCCAAACCAGATTAAAATGTAATGGGGTAATAGTTAACAAAATAAATGAAAATATAGAAAAACATAGATAATGTTGATAAATGTTAATGTGTGGTTTTCTAAGTCAATATGTAGCCTTCAGGGATCTTTATATATGTTTAATGGCCACATTTCTATTCCAGTTTGGCACCATTGCCCAGCAGGAGTGGGGAACCTGTGGCCTCCTAGGCCATTGAGTGTGGCCTTTTGACTGAGTCCAAGTTTTACAGAACAAATCCTTTTATTAAGGGGATTTATTCTGTGAAGTTTGGATTCAGTCAAAGGGCCATACTTGAGAACCCAGAGGGCCACATATGGGGCCGAGAAGGCCATGAGGCTACAGGTTCCCCACCCCTGCAAAAGTAATTAACATACTTAGCACCGCAACAAGGTACCTGTGTCTTGCCAGATAAAAATCTGTTGAAAATGGATATTAATCTAACTCAGTAATGAAAAGGTATCATTAACATTAAATAAAGAAAATAGCCCAGTGTCTTGCATACTATGTACTGGGCAAAGGTTTGTTGAATGGATAATGCTTATTGAAAATACTCAGACATAACTGTTAATGAAATGCTTCATGAAAAGCTTGTACTAGAGTCTGATGTGCTATTGGTAAACTATAATTTGAGGGAAAGTGCTTTCTTACTTGAAATAAAATTCCATTTGTTTTCTACTAAAAAAAATGATATGTAGGATGGTCCATCTATCCAGTGGGCTAGTTACATCTTCTGCATTTATGTTGTTGTTGTTAAGTTGTGTTCAACTCTTCATGACCCTATTTGGGGTTTTCAAACCTATGAGTCTTTTTTCACATGAACTGTTGTGAAATCATGTTTCCTCCATTTTGTTTCTGAGTTTGATTTTTCTTTTAAGCCAAATTCAGGATTTCTCATTTATTCTTGTTATACTTCATCTCATTTGATTTGGCCTATCATTCTATCCTGTCAAGATTTTTTTTGAAACCTTGCTCTAATCCCTCCCAGCTTTGTGGTATCTCTAAATTTGATGAGGATGCTATTTCTGCTTCATCCAGTCATAAAGTGTGGACAGAGCCAAAAACCAATAGATTTCTGGTGTGCGCCATAAGATATTACCCTCCATTCAAGACAACAGTATCCAAAACAGAGCTCCTCTTTCCCTCTAAAACCATCCTGCCTCAATTCAATTACATTCAATACAAAACTCATTTGTAAATCTTGTGCTAGGCACTGAGGCTATGAAGACAAATTTGAAATGGTCCCTGCCCTCAAGGAAATTATATTCTACTTATCATTCAGGTGTATCTGACTCTTTGTGACCCCATTCAGGGTTTTCTTTGCAAAGATACTAGAGTGTTTTGCCATTTCCTTCTCCAGCTCATTTTACAGATGGGGAACTGAGGCAAATAAGGGTTAAGTGACTTTCTCAGGGTCACATAGCTAGTAGGTGTCTGAAGCTGGATTTGAACTCAGATCCTCCGGATTCCAAACCATTGTTCTATCCACTGCACCACCTGGCTGCTCCATTCTACTTCTTTCTTTCTAACTCCCTTCTGTTGAGGTACCACTAACGTTCAAGTCACCCAGGTTCATAACCTGAAAATCATACTAGATTCTTCACTCTACCTCATCCCCCATCTCCAATCAATTGCCAGATCTTACTGATTTTATATTCAAAGTATTCTTGCATTCATCACCACCATTCCACTTACATAGCCACGTCCCTAGTCTATATCCTCATCACCTTTCTCCTTGGACAATGTGACATACAAATGTGAAGATCTCTACCCTTTTCCTTGTTTTGAAAATCGGTCCAAATTTGCCCTTTTCCAGTCCTGCAATAGCTATCTTAACTTTCTATTATCTTTAATGGGTTAGGTAAAGGTAACATAGGTGTAGTTATCAGTGGAATGGTATTATCTATTATCTCACATGTGTAGTCACAGTAGATGAAAACCCAGCTAAGGGATTTGAATTATCTCAGAGTGTAATAACTGAGTCATCTGCCAGATAATGGTCTACTTGAACTGTTATAGCTTCATTGAACAATACCACTGTTACTGTGTACAGTGGCCTCCTGGTTCTGCTCACTTCACTTTGCATCAGTTCATATAAGTCTTTCCAGATTTTCTAAAATCATCTTGCTTGTCATTTCTTATAGCACAACAATATTGCATCATAATCATATGCCAGAAACTTATTTAGCCATTCCTCATTTGATGGGCATCCTCTCAATTTCCAATTCTTAGCCACCACAAAAAGAGCTGCTATAAATAAATATGGTAAGCTGTTTTTGAATGCACCTACTGGATTGCCGTTCACATCTATCCATCTTGTTCACAAGCTTAACATGAGAGACTTTGTCAGAGGCTTTGCTAAAATGCAGATATGCTATATATCTACTACATTCCCTTTACCTACTGTCTACTAACCTTGTTATAGTATTTTAGGATCATAGAATTAGAGGAAATAAAAGGAAATACTATTAGTCTGGCATGGCCTGTTTTAGATGAAGCCAGGACTCTTAGTAACCATCACTTCTCTACATAAATGCCTACAAACCATCTCTTTAATAATATGTTTCAGACTTTTGTCACAAGTCAAAGTCAGATTTGTAATTTTTGTAACCTCTACCATTTTCCCATTTTTGAAAATCGGTACAGTGTTTGCTCTTCTCCACTCTGGCAGCAACTGTCCAAAATTCCAAGATCTTTCAGAGGTCATCAACTGTGAATCTCAGTACAGAAAGCTCTTATTAAATTCCTATTATGTGCAAGCATTGTAAATGTGTAAAGGCAGCTAAGTGGTACAGGGGTTAGAGCACTGGAGTTGAAGTCAAGAAGACTTGAGTTTAAATCCTTTCTTGGACTTTGGCTGTGTGACCCTGAATCCCAGTGGATTCAGTTTTCATTTTGAAAATCAAACGAGGTAACATTTAATCTTAAAGCCTATATAAATGCCAACTATCATTATGTGGCACTGTTCTAGATGCTGGGCTAATGGAGACCAAAAAAAACAACCCAACCCTAACATTCTGGCCCTCAAGGAGCTTACAATCTATTGTTATTTAAATATATTATAACAATTCTTTGAGTACTGTGGGATGTAGTCTTTCTGACCTGATGACCTGAATTCAAGTCTTGACAATTCAGAGTACTACTCTTTTACCGTCTCCTCACTGATCTTACATTTCAACTCCTTGTTAACCAATCTTGTTCTATCCTTTTCAATACAAAAATTATATTTTTCCTTAGCAAATAAGAAAGTAGTAGTTGTATAGTTTCTCCTTCTGTCTGTCATGCATTATCATTTTACCATCCACTTCAAGTGTAAGGGGTTGAGGGATGGTAGTTGGAGATTTGGTTCCTCTCCCAGCTCAGTCATATAATCGCAGGATGAAATCACAGATAATGAGATATTAATGTGTTAACCGGGTGTTAATGTCTTGCTATCCTTTGACAAGGTGTGAATATCTTTATTCAAATTGAAAGGTCAAAGCCATTGAGTGGAATAAAAATTGGCCATACCTCTAGAGGCTTTAAATAGATAAGCTCTGTAGACATCTAGAAGTCAGAGAATCTATTTTGAGAGTTCCAGAGAGTTCAGGTGGGATCCAGTACTTGAGAGGGAACCTAGCCCTCGAGAAGGAATAGCCCTGGATGGAGAATAAAGAGGTGGTTTCTCTCTACTCTCTCCTCATATCAGCCATGGCAGCCAATAATAGAGCTACTCATCTAGAAGGAAGGACCACATCTGTCTAATTATTGAATCAGTTTGAGAGAGCTTGAGGCATAGATGAAGAAATACATTGTAGAACAACCCGGATACAGGGCCAGTCCCTTGGGACCAATAGCTTTAAAGCAACACAGCTTCTGGCAGTAACAAAGAGGGAGTGCTCTGTATTCAAAAGAATGCTAAGCTTACCGGTAGAGACTAGACCTGCTGGCCCTGGAGCCCAGCTGAGCTACCTGCCCACCAGAGAGACAACATTTTTGTATAGACATCATTTGTATAGACACCTGAAGCCATGAGATTTGTCAGTGGTTTCTTCTTGGATGTTGTATCCTATAAATTACTGGTCCTCTCCACTGCTATTCTTCAGGCTGTTCTTTCAATGATACCTTGGTACATATGGTCAGTTTTCTCCTCCTTTCTTCCTTTTTAGAAAAAAAAAAGCCTCCCTGATTAGAGTCATGACTCAAGGCAAATATATTTTTACAGGTCCTGAAAAAAATCCTGGTTACTTATAATCCATTCCTAGCCAAGAGTTCCTCATTTTTTTGTTTTAAATTGTGGCCCAGAATCCAAATTTCCTCCTCAGATATCTTCTTAACTTGTTGTTGACTTCCTATTTCTGTCTTACCTGCTAGAAACCCCTGCCTTTAGAAGGCTGGGGCAATAAAAAATACCACCTGTGCCCCGAGGATCTTCAGTTTCTTATCCAGGATTTCATCATCCCTGACAAAAGTGTTTGGCTTCCTTTTGCCAGTAACCTATACACCCACATGAATCATCCAGAGTGCCTCATGGTAGTCAGGTTTGGCAGGTCTTGGGAAGAAACTGGGTCTCTTGTATACATCAGGTGAACAAATAATATACTACTTCCTTTTCTGTTACTGCATGACTTCTCTCCTGCTGCCCCCTCTAAAACACTCCTTGGAACACAGGAAGCTATGTCTTCCTAAGATAGTCTAGCTCTCCCTTCTAGAGGAAGATCTTCATACCTGTTAACTTAATTCCAAATATTTGGTTGTCCTTCTTCCCTTCCTTATCTATGTCATGTTCTTCTGCCCTCCAGCCTCTTACCACAAATTAGTATCCCCTTCTGTCTCTTCAGATCCTTTTTCATCTTTGTTTTCTTCTCAAAGTTCTGCTTCTGTGCTTTCAATGAAACACTCCTTTCATTCTCCCTGACAAACTGCAGAGTAAAGGATTCTTCTTGCCCTTTCACGCCTTCCCCTCGAGGAAGAACAACCTGCACTTTGTGCATAGACAGCTGTTATCTGGCACTAGCAGGAACACAAACATAGTGTACTTGATACAGGTCATTGTAAAATTCCTTTTGTGCTCCTTTATTTGGAGGATTCTTTGAGTTCTTTATTTAGAGATCAGTGTGACAAACTTCTGTAACTTACAGAGTTGTCTGGGGGTACTGGGAGGTAAAAAGAATTGCGGGACCCTCCAGCTACTGTGTGTCAGAGGGCAGACTCGAATTCAGGTCTTCCTGACTCCAAGGCCTGCCTGTTGTCCGCTATGCCCCTTTGCCTTTGGTCCTCTTGTCTTTCTAGAAATAATGTGCTTATTCTTCTGCTTTTCCTGTTTGTCTCGTGTTCTGTGTTTGCCACACCTTTTCTTCATTCTGGTATCCCAGTCATTGGGAACTTATTCACGATGATCTTCCTGCCTTGGCTTTGTTCAAGTGCCTTTGATTGATAATTAGCAGCTTCTGTCAAAGCTCCAGAGGAGACTGAAGCTGGTACCAGCTACCACTGTTCCTCTACCCCCTTTATCTTCTCTCATTAATCAGATTTAGAAACTTATCGTGTTATCTCTTTGCTTTTTCTCTTTTGAGGAGGTTGGGAGTGTTAAAGAAAAAGATAATACTAATACTATACTTCGTGATTTAGCCTCAAATTTTCCAGAAACAATTTAATTTAATGTAACATTAATCTATATCTGAGACATTTCTAGTCGAGAAGAGAAATGTCCAAATTGGCATAATCCCCGTGCTCTCCAACATGACTCTCTAGCCAAGATAATTTGAACAAGGAAAAAGATTATAATATGTTAAAATACAGTAACATTCCAGAATAGCTGCCGTTCAGTTCCTTCCTAGTCCTCTCCCCATAAAGATTGAAAAGAGTTCACTCCTGTGGTCAGTACCTTAACTTTGAATGCCAGAGTACACTCTCCTTAGGTGGGTCATGGCACCAATCACTTCAGGTTGGTGAGGATGCAGTGATTTTATCTAGATAAGGGTTAAGTTTGATTAACTTTGATTCCCACTTTCCTAAAGGGAAAATCTGGAAAGGTTTTAAGCTGGAAAAATATTATTTCTCTATATTTTTAGAGACTAAAAGGATTTTCTTAATATGCTTCCATAGAGGTTAATGAAGTTGGGGGGAGGGGGTGGCATGGTCATGTTTGACAGGAAACTTAAAAACTAAATTTCTTTTTCTACTCACTTCAAAGGTATGAATGTATGTAGGTAGGATCAGAATTAGCTGATGGTAGAATCATGAGAGAACCATGCAAAGCAACCTATGAATAAGGATCCCCTCAAGTGTTAGGACAAGAGATTCTTAAAAATAAAAGTGAACAAATGTGATTGTGCAGGACCCTCCCACTTCCAGGGATAGATTCCTCTCTCCTGTGAATTCCCGTAGACCTTTGGACCCAGGGCTTTTCATACTCCAATATATTTATTTCTGTATACATCTTATCTGTCTTATCTTACTGAAGTAAAAACTTCTTGAAGTTTGAAATTACATCACATGTGTTACATTTGCTGATTTGCATATAGTGTTGTTAAAGCAATAGACCATCATTTAGAATAAACTTGATTTTTTAAAGTCACAATCGAGAAGATGGCAGGGTTATAGGAAGCAATACCCTGAGTTCTTCTCCACAAACTCTTGACAGATCTAGAAAATGCACCATACTGATGGATCCTGATGAGCAAATCCAGAAAAAGTCAGAATGAGTCTTTTGCCCAGTCCAGCTTGGTATAGGATGACAGAAAGGGATGTCAGCAGACACTGGAGATGGGGTCAGGCCAGGAGCACACTGTGGAGCACTTCAGTGCCCAGAAAGAGGCTGTGCACCAGGACAAGAGGAGATCTGAGACCAACACTAGGGCACTCTGATGGGGACAGGTGCCAACTGGCAACTTGGTCGCTCACTACCCAGTCCTGGGCAGAATGAGAAAGGGACTACTCTCAGGTAAGGAGGCCCTAGGCCATGTATGGAGAAAGGAGGAAGTTCAGAAGCCAGTAGCAGCAGTGGTGTAGCTTAGACCTCAGGCCTAAAGCAGGGTCTCACTTCCTGCATCTATCCCAGACTGCAGAGGAATAACCAGGGCAGGGATCCCAGACCAAAAAAGAATCTACAGTTCTGCCTTCCTGAGCCCACAGAACTTTTCCCACTTGCTTATAGAGGCAGGGTCCAGCAGGAGTCTACTCTTGTTCAGACCTAAACCCAGGTCAAGAACCTGAAGGGCTCATGGGGGAAGGAAGGAAGAGGAAGAGAAGGCTAATCTTTTCTTGAAAATAAGAAAAAATTTAATTAAAAAAAATTTAAAAAGAGGGGCAGGTAGATGGCACAGTGGATAGAACACTAGTCCTAAAGTTAGGAGGATTCAAGTTCAAATCCATCCTTGGACACTTACTAGCTGTGTGACTCTAGGCAAGTCACTTAACTTCGATTGCCCCCCAAAAAATAAAAGGAAAAAAGAACAAGAAGCAGCATGGTATAGTGAATAAAGTGCCAGTCTTGGAACAACAAAGACCCAAGTTCAAGTTCTGCCTTCAACACATACTGGTTGTTTGACCTTGTGCAAGTTTCTTAACCTCTATGAATTCTAGGCAGCTCTTTAAGAATATAAATTGCAGAAATGTTTCCAGCCTGTGTCGATAGATTGGTCATCTAGCAATTCCTTGTATCAATGAGATTAGAGGTATGGATCTTAGCTTTCTCTCTAAAAAAGAATGAGAAATCATGAGATCCTTAGTGGTGGGTTAATAGGAAATAATAGAAGCATGAACAGGAATTTTAATGGTTGGGAAGGGATAGAATTTAGAGCTATTTATAAATTTTATAAAAGCATTTTAGCACTAATCCAGAATTCAGAAGTTGAAACAGACACATACACAGTTTGGCAGCATGATCAACTCTTGAAGGTATTTGAGAAATTGAAGGGTATGTGTCAAGGGGAGGAGTGAGGGCCATATGACTGGCTTTGGAAATTTCTTCCAGAATTGTGACAAGCCATATTCTTAGCAAAGGGTTAGTTATTATGGAATAGATCATTATCTTGACCATCTGCAGACATCTGGTAATTATATCAGTTTCTGACTTACCACAGTACTTCCTCCTGTGACTAGAATACTGAGAAAATTATTACTAGTCACACAATTATAGGTTTTAGCTTTATGGGCTATTGAAGAGAATAAACAATTCTTTCTTGTGTGAGTAATTTGTTTAATTATGTTTTGACAAATCATAGTCTATTTTGTGTGATTTATGCTTGAAATACATTTTAGAGAAAAGTGCTTGCTACGTTTAATTATTGTATCCATATTCTATTGCCATCTTATATTTTTTCTTTTTATAATATTTTGGTATCCCTCCAAGTTAGCATTCACAGATTGCAGGTTGGGTCTCTATGAAGTAACTGTCTTGGGTTCAGGGTGTTCTGTGGATCTGTACTGTTAAAATTATGAACCATGAGCCCCAACCAGTACACTACCCTTTAATAGTCAGCCTATTGGGATAATAGCATTTTACTGAGATGGTAAAGAAGGTTCAGTAGCTATAAAACATTCCCACCTTAAACATGGAGAGCATTTTCCAATACATATGTGTATAGATAAAGGCATATGTATGTAGCGTCTATGGGAAGAGTAGGTACATATATAGAATTCACTGGTAGTGATACACACATAAAAAGGAATACTTGTAACTAAGACAACTCACTCCTCTGGTACTGCAAGGCCCCAATGTCTTTTCTCTTTTCTTGGCTTTGTCATGTTGCTCCACTGTGGATACATCTCTTTTTGACAGGGTGCTGCTCATCTAGGCCTTCTGGACTTGCCCCTCTCTTGGCTTGACTCCTGTCTGCTAGAACTAATTCTCTTCTGCTTTCAGGAATTACACTGTGCAGAGCTCCTTTCTTAACTGTTGCAGAAGTAGGAAGTTTGTTCTGTAAAGACCATTAAGAGTAGGATGGGGGCAACTAGGTGGTGCAGTGAGTAGAGCACCAGCCCTGGAGTCAGGAGGACCTGAGTTCAAGTCCAGCCTCAAACACTTGACACATGTACTAGCTGTGTGACCTTGGGCAAGTCACTTAACCCCAGTTGCCCTGCCAAAAAGCAAAAAAAAAAAAAAAGAGTAGGATGGTTCTTCATCTAGCCAATGGCAAGCTGCTTTCTAATTCAATAAATGAGTATTAACACCTTGTAAAGGGGTAACAAAGTTTCAAAAAAAAATCTTTATTTGTACTTTAGGTTGTTAACACTTTGTAGTCTCTTACCTATCCCTCCCCTTATTTCCTGTGGTTATCTTGATCAGTTTCCCTCCACTGTATCTTCAAGTATTGTTTCTTTTTTCTCATAAAATAAATAAAGAGAAAGCTCACTTACATATAAAATCAATTCTTGAAGACCAGAGATAATTGCTATTGTTATAAAGGTGGTTGATCGAGGGATTGACAAGCATATATGCTTCTGTTACATATCCAGCCTCCACTCTCTCCCCTTTGCCCTGGCACTCTTGAATAAAGACTTGCCCAAAAATGATAAGTCATCACCTCTTGTCCCCAGGCCTCGGTTTACACTGGTAAATCTCCCTGTACAGGTTTATAGTTTGTGTTTATTTCTCAAATTGCTAGCAACAGGGTCATCATTGCTCAAATAAGCACTCGAGGTAAATGTATATTGAATAGGACAACCTGTTTTTCAACTTGCAGAAAATTCAAATGATGTAAAGGATTCACAAATACGTAAAACTCATAAGGCACTCAAAAGACTACAAGAAGTAGGTACTGCAAAAACATAGAGTACTCAGAAGTAGTTCTAACATTCCAGTTAGTTTCTCTTTAATCTCACTGTTAACCCATTGACAGCTTCGACAGCCCCAGAAGGGGAGCATACCTTGAGCTTGCTAGATACATAATCTTCATACCATCCGGGTGGCATTGTCTGAATAACTTGTTTGTAATATCAAGGAAAGATTAAGGTTGAGGTCCTTTGCTTCCCCAAGAGACAGGTCTCCTTCACTTCCCAGCCCTGGAGATCATGTGGTCTATTCTTTTTTTCTTTTTCCCTTAAGAAAGATGCTACTCAGGAATGCCTCTGGGGTCAAATGGGTGAGCACATGCCTGCTTCTGCCAGGCACCGTCTCTTGGATGGGAAAAGTCCATTCTCAGGTCTCTAACCTGTGCTCAGAAAACCACATATAACTCCTTTCCCAAAGCAGCGTAACAGAGGTCGACTGTTATTACTTAGGAGACTGTGAATGTACACAAACTGTTCTTTCCCTAGTATTCCATTCTTTTCTGCTGTGGGCTGGTTTGTCTTCTAAACAGGCACAGATGAAAGGGAAATCATGAAAAGGCTGAGCTGGTTTTGCAACTTCATTTTTATAGACCACGGAGAGTGGTGATTCTTCCACATAGAAGCCATACTCCTGAGTATGGAGTCAGTCATCTTGCAGACAGCCTTAGTCACTGAAAATCTATTAAGAGCTGTCTTCTCTCTAGACAAAGTGACACTGTGCTTGTCTGGGGAGGTGTTTTCCTGACTCCAGACAAAGACTTGCACTCTGTAACCTCATCAAATTGACCAGAGACTTCATTAAATTCCTCAGGGAATTCCCCTGATGGACCTTCTTATATTTCACCAGCTGTTTTGAACTATTAAAATTATTGTGGCTGGGGGG
>CM053622.1:376850901-376878556 GCA_028646595.1 Phalanger gymnotis
GAGTGGGGGTGGGAGGAAATGGGGAGAAAATTTTTAATTCAAACGCCTGTGAAAATCAATGCTGAAAACCAAACATGTCAAAAATAAATTTAAAAAAAAATTATTGTGGCTATAGATCTATATCCATAGAAATATAGGCTATTCTGTCAATGCTAATGTCAGATGTGTAATTTTAGTGATTTTTGTGTTTACTTACTGCTTTCGTGTTATATATAGTTGGAGTATTTTATGATTCAAACCTTGAATCAAAAGTCATCTGAAAAAATGAAGAAAAGAAAAAAAAGCAGCAAGTGTCATGGAATTAGGCCACCTCAGCTTGAACAACCAGGTGATCTTTATAGCTCATATAAGCATAATGCTCGAAAAATGGTTGTCACTTATTAGATTGGATGGAATAGCTTTGAAACTTGCTAATAAATAAGTATATAAATAATTTGGTTCTAAAGATGTTCCATCAGCTATCATAAGCATTTGCTCAGAATTGTTTTCATGTTTATGATAGGTGGGAGTACCCTAAATTACAGTTCTTTAACTTCAGATACCTTTACTCTGATTTGAAATTCAGGCATAAATGTTTCTATACTTCTGGTAGTCCCTAGGTTAATCATTTACAGATTATATAATTTTGTTAGGAAAAGTTTCTGCAACCTTTCAGAAATAAAGTAAAATCTTATTTTTCTGTTCATAAGATTGAGCCTAATTAATTCTCTGGCTGATGGTTTGAAGGATAGGAAGGCCCATTGCAAGTTTGTATAGGAATGCACAACTTTAGTTCTTCCCAAGAGAACTGCTTCAGAGAAGAGGGGGAGAGTTTGCTGACTGTATTCCCCAAAGCAAAGAATGGTAACTCCTTAAATAAAGAGCTTAAGAAATTATGTTTTATAAAACCATAATGTGGGTTTTATTCTACATATACGTATGTATTTTCCACTTCTCTATAAGTGAAACTAAAACTTTTGAATATATAAAAAGGAAAAAAATCACTCATGTATATGTTATAAAATTCTATAATTCTTTAAAATATAATGAAATTGTTGCCTATCTCTAAAAGAAAGAGCACTAGATTTGGAAACAGACGTCTTGGTTGGAAACTCAGCTCTGGTTCTTACCTGCGTGATCTTGGGCAGCTCAATGACTTGTCTGAGCTTTAGTTTCCCCTCTTATAAAGTAAGGAGGTTAGATGAGATTTTTCTAAGGTCCCTCATTACTCTAAATCTTATCCCAAGAACAAACAAACAAAAAACCACTAAAAGAACCGTAAGTTTTTATAGAGCTATGCAAGGATTGTTATTTTTCTGTTCTCTCTTTTTTTAATAGAAAAAATGCCTGTCTTAAAGGGCGAAGCATCACACTATAACTCTGACTTACACAACCTGTTGTTCTGCTGCCAGTGTGTGGATGTGGTATTTTATACTGAAGATCTAAAGGAAGTTGTAGAAGCCCATAAGATCGTCCTTTGTTCTGTAAGCAATGTCTTCATGCTGCTGTTTAATGTGAAGAGTCCTGCAGATATTCAGGACTCCACTGTGATACGCACTGCCCAAGATCTCTTTGCTGTGAACAGTGAGACGACGTTTCCAGTTGCTAGCCAAGGCCCACCGTGCAACCCACCAGTAAGAGTCATTGTTAAAGACTCTCTCTTCTGTTCTTGCTTATCAGACATTCTGCACTTCATTTATTCAGGTATCTTCTCAGAATGGCTCCAGCTACTCGGTGTTTTTAAAACTTTTGAATGTGAAGCTTGCATGTTGCCCTTCCCAGTAGTCTTGTTCACTTTGACAGTTCACATACTTCCCTTTCTTCCGCTTCTAGGTTATTATTTGAAGTGGATTCTATAAAGAGAAAGCAAGTCATTGTGCCACAAAGGAAAAAAAAAATCCATTCAATTCAAGCAAGCTTCTTGATTCCAAAGAGATTTATTTGCCTGTAAAATCACACTGGTGGTGAAACAATAGTAGTGAATAAAATATCCTGTTTTCTACTGAATAGGCGGAACTTATTATATGATCAGCAGTATTTAACAAAGATTAAGGTGAGCTCACAGCCTTATAGAGCAGAAAGGCAAAAGTTCACTTGTTTTTTTATTTCAGTATGAATGCAGACCATGAAAGCAAGGCCTTGAAACCCTGACCTACAAGATTTTAAGTAGGAGATGTAAAGGGAAAAAAAAAATAGGTGGATGGAACACTCTGCTAGACGTTAGAAATATATGGGTTCCAATTCCACCTCTGGCACAAGCTTTGTCAATTAATTTCTCTTAGCTTAATGCAGTTGCTTAAGCCTTACTTGCTAAATTATGAGTTCTAATCTCTGTTGGAGGGAGTTCCCGTGCCAGTAAAATCAAAGATCCTTGATATATTGGGATATTTATAAAATAAAAAAGAACACAAAGAACTCTTCTCCATTTTTCACTACAGAAATATAAACTTACCAAGTGTATGTAAGGTATTTTGCTAGTTTGCCATTTCATCACTTAGCTAGTCGTTCTGCTAAGTAACTGAGGAATTTTCAAGCATACTTTAAAAATTAGGCTAGGGTCAGCTAGGTGGCCCTGTGGATAGAGCACTGACCCTGGAGTTAGGAGAACCTGAGTTCAAATCCAGCCTCAAACACTTACTAGTTGTGTGACCTTGGGCAAGTCACTTAACCCAAATTGCTTCCCCTCCAAAATTAGTTTACATTTGGACAGGAATACCCTTAAATTTTGGTAATAATTTTCTTAATTTTTGATACTCTCTCCTCCATACTGCCTTTTTCAAGTTCATTTCATATACCAAAACTAGCACTCCATCACCTTTTCCTTGGTTCCCTTTCTTTTCGACTCTTAGATGCTCCTAACATCCAAAGAAGCAGAAATTTTGCCTAATTTATTTTACCAACAAGGGTATATAGCATGGCAAGATGACGCGTCTAAATTAGTTTAAATGGAAAGTTTAAGATTTGAAGTAATAATAATAATTATATATTATAATATATACATATTATAATATATATTATAATAATAATAATTTGAAGTAAAACAAGGAAAATTATTTACATCTTTAACTTTCTACTCATCCATGGAGCTAAAATATGCTTTTCTCCTTTCACACTGAAACTAATCATGTTCCTAAGAGTAATCAGTGGGAAGCTTTTTTGATCCGATTCTGTATTTCAGAATTTTTAACTGGGAACATATGTTGAATTTATTTTGGATACATTAGGGGAAAGAGTGTCATTGTTTATGTGTATGCAACAGTTCTAAAACTGTTGATGCTAGAAATTAGGTCACCTTTCCCTCCTTCTGTTGTTTGTGTATAACCTACATACATGCATGCATATTCACAAAAATCTAATGTTGAAATTGGTTCTTTAAAAAAAGAATAATAGCAGCACATATGTCTATAAGGAACAAGGACATTATAGAATTATTGGGATGGAAATGAGTGAAGTCAAGTCAAGTAACATTTATTAAGCACTGTGCCCTGGCACTGTGCTAAGAACATACAAAAACAAGCAAAAGAAGGTGCTGCCCTCAAGGAGCTCACAATATGCCCTGGCACTGTGCTAAGAACGTACAAAAACAAGCAAAAGAAGGTGCTGCCCTCAAGGAGCTCACAATTTAATGGAGGGAGACAACATACAAACTATGTGCAAAAAGATATGTACAGGATAAATTGGAGATTATCTCAGAAGAAAAGTACTAGCATTAAGAAGGTAAACCAGGGGAAGATTTTAGCTGAGACTTGAAAGGAGCCTGGAGGCAGAGATGAGGAGGGAGAGAACCCTAGGCATAGGAGGTAGCCAGTGAAAATGCAGAGGGGAGAGATGGAATGTGTTGTACAAGGACCAATAGGGAAGCCAAAGTCACTGAATTATAGAGTAAATGGAAGGGAGTAAGGTGTAAGAAGGCTAGAAGGGTTAGAAGGAGCCAGGTTATGATGGGTTATGGAGGGTGATGGAGTTATGGAGCGCTCTCAATAGATTCTGATTAGACAAGCAAAAGTGCCATCAGTAGAGTGAATAACTTGCTTAATACAGGTTTGTTGAATAAACAGCTCTAAAGATATGCTATATAATGTGAATTAATGAATCTTAAGGACTTTGCTTAGTATTCTGGATTATTATGTTTCAGATTTTGAATACTTTGGTTCAAAATTTCATTTAAGAAAATTTTAATTGGGAAGAAAGGAAGTGTAAATTGTGAATAGAAATCAAAAATAGTGCATAATGTTTTATTTCTTCATTATTTCAATGATTTGTAGGGATTTCCTCCCCTGATGCAAATCAGAACCCTTCAATAAATTAGGAGATGGTCTTTGAGAGTTTCTGTGACCAAAAAACTCATCACTTTGCTGCCAATCTGACATTGAACTTCTCCAAACTTAGCTAATCTGGCCCTTGTGTGACAGACAATACAGTCCATCCCAGGGCCCGTGCTGCAGACTTTCCCATTTCAGACTCTCTGGAATAGCCCCTACGAACTTGAGGTCATCTCTCTACAGTGAGACTTGGGGGAGGAATTTAGTTAGTGTAACTTTCTCATAGAAAGTTTTGAGGAAGAGCTCAGCTTTCTCCCTTTACAGTAGTGCTGTAGAGCTGGATTTTATTTACTAATTGAAACAGGATGGATTATTTATGCACCACTAAGGTCCTACCTCTGTGCCTCATTATGGCATGTAGGTCATCCTGGGTTTTTGAAGGCTTTGCTAACACAGCACAAGCTCTGGCAGTCTCTGCCACGCAGGAAAGGCGTGTTCCAGTGGCTGGCTGTGCCTGCTGGCTGACAGTGATTCTAAATGAGTGCAGAGAAGCTCATTGCCAGGAGGTGATTGCCCACAAGGCGATGAATTCTTTGGTTACGGTGTAACGTGTGAAATGAGGAATAGTGTGGAATAGCCCCTAGTCCTGCACAGCTTCATCAAATACGGTATCAGAGTGGTAGAAAAGGACTCAGTATATAAACCTAACTGTTGGTTCTCCAGTTATGGGATCCTTGTCTAGTGACCATTGAGTCCCTTTGATCCTCATAACAACCCTGAGTGGTAGGTGCTATTATTATCCCCATTTTACAGTTGAGGAAACTGAGGCAAACTGAGATCAAGTGACTTGTCTGGGGTTATGTAACTAGTAAGTGTCTGAGGCTGAATTTGAACTTGTCTTCCTGAGTCCAATACTAGCAGTCTACTCAGCTGCCTTTGTGTAAGAACAACATAAATCCATATAAAACTGAGTTCTTCTGGTGATGCCACATGACTGCAAATCATGGAATACCATGACCTCTGAAGAAGCAAAATGGCTTGGGATCCTAAAGGTCACAAGACAGGTGTGTGTTAGGCATAAATACACTGAAACTTACTACCAGTGATGAATTGTAAGGAACAAGTTGTGTAAAAGATAGTTTAACAAGGGCGGGGAACCTTTGGCCTCAAAGGCCCTCTAGGTCCTCAAGCGTAGCCCTCTCAAATCCAAACTTCACAGCACAAATGGTTTAAAGTTATACAACCAGAAAAGGAGGTGGGCTGGTCATGTTGTAAGAGCACAGGATAGCAGGTAGATTAGGGTTAGCTCGCGTGCTTCTTTGGTACTTACATAAAATATCTAGCATAAAACCCCCAGCACACCGGTAGCATTTATGGGGGAAAGGGTGTTACATAGAATGAGAAGGCATGGATGGACTGTGGCTCCATTGGAGAGTACCCACAATGATGAAATCACAGATTCGTTGGAGTATATGAATTATTCATATGTTCTCGTTGCATAAGGAGTTAGATATATACTTCTCAAAGTGGTTTCATGCTTCAAAGCCCCTATATATGTTCTGACACCTCATCTTACTCAAAGCTGTAAGTTACTAGTCAAATATTCTATAATCAATCAAGATATACATTGAAATAGCCCCTTATTAAGTGGAGCCTTCGCTAGTCCCAGAGGGTCTTCACTTTTTCCCAGATGGTAATTTATATATTGGAGAAATTTGACTGATTAAATAATTTAATACATTAGACACAATTCTTGAGCCAAAGGAGTAATGCTCTTAGCATTCTTTCAGGTCTTAATACATATAGTGTAGAGGAAATGCATTATTTCCTAATAAAGAACCAATTATGGAGATTTTTTCTGTTAATTGGACTGGACCTGTAAAGTCGGCTTAGAGAATGCTAGGTCGGAAAACCTCCCTGTATCGATGTAGATCAGCAGCTGGGTTAGAACTTAATGTCTTAGGGAGTTACCTGGGACCCCGAGATGTTACGTGTCTTGCCTAACGTGATGGCGATTGTGGGCCTTGAGCACGTCTCCTTGACTTTGAGGCCTACTTTCTACTCTGCCAATCTGCCTCTTATCATTCCTCAACACAGCCAGAATTGTTCAAACACCAGGATACTCCCACAGTGCATCAATGCCAGACCAGTTCAACTCTCTGGGGTATACTGACTGGGAAATGGGTACAACCTCCAAAGGGAGCACTGCCAGCAGCTTACGTCAGGCAACAGGTAGAAAAGTTAATTATAGCACTAGCCATGTGAACCTCATACTGAGATAAAGGGTGTTTGAATTCAGGTGCTGTATAAAGGGAGGAACTAGACTGGATATGATTGCATCGATGAGAGGTATAAGCAATGGGGTATCCATAGTTATTTGAGAGGTGAATAGAATTATAATTGCCAGTACATTCTTATACCACCTGACAAAAAGGTGGGAAAGTTATGGGTTCAACATATGTTTTGACATCTCATCTTATTCAAAGCTGTAAGTTACTCATCAAATGTTCTATAATCAGTCAACATGGACTTATTAAGTTCCCACTATGTGACAGGCAATTTGTCAATTCCCAGCAAGACAACTACAAAAATGAGGCAGCTCCTATCCTAAAGGCATTTGGATTCCATGGTGGGGGTGGGGATTTGGGGGTGGGGGTGGTAGTGGGCATACAACATACTCATAGATGAATACATTGAAGATTTACACAAAGTAAATTAAAGTGATAGGTAGGTACTAATAAGTGGGAGAATCACACAGGGTTCTTCAAGGAGGTGGCATTTGGGCTTAGCCTTGGAGGGAGTTGGGAATTCTCAGCAGCAGAGGGGAGAAGTAATAGCATTCCAGAGATGCAGTACAACCTGTATCAAGGCATGGAGGTGCAAGATGGAATGCCCTGTACATAGGGAATGGCCAAGGATGCCAGTTGAATGAAGTATAGAGTATTTGATGGGAAGTTGTTGTCTGGAAATATATAATATAGCCTGGAAAGATAGGCTACAGCTAGATTCTGAAGGACTTTAGGCACCAAATTAAGGGGTTTGCATTTTATCCTAAATCTATTTTATCCTCTGAAACCTCTTGAGCAGGAGAGTGACAGAATTGAATATCCATTACACCATTGTGTGGAAAATGGATTGGATGAGAGAGACAGAAAATAGAAAGAGTACTTAGGAGGCTAATGCAGTAGTCCAGGGTACAGGTTATAAAGGGCTTGAATTAGAATGATTGTGGTGTGAGTAGAAAGAGAAGGGGATAGATGTCAGGGACCTTGAGGAATTAGAGGTGACAAGACTTGGCAAAGTCTTAGAAATGGGAGGTGAGTGAGAGTGAAGAGTTGAGTGTAACTCCTAGGTTGTGAATCCAGATGACTGGAAGAATTGTGGTTCCCTTGACAAAATAAGAAGTTAAGAAGAGAAGTCGTTTTAGAGGTGCCTCTGAGATATTCAAGCTGAGCACAGAAGGCGGAGTGGGAGTGGGGAGGTCTCTGAGGAGAGAGATGAGAAACAGATACGTGTAGATTTGAGAATCATTTGCGTGCCGCATAGTCAGATCTATGGGAACTGATGAGAGTATCCAAAGGTTCTTAACTCAAGAGTCCATGGACTTTTTTTTAATATTTTGCTAACAATTTCAATATAATTGGTTTCTTATATGATTTTTTGTTTTTTATTTTATGCCTTTAAAACACTTTCAGAAAGGGTCCATAGGCCTCACCAGATTGTTAAAAGGGTCCATGACACACACACAAAAAGATGAAGACCCCTGCCCCCCAACAAAGAAAGAAAAGAGGAGAGGGCCTGTGACAAAGTTCTTCAGCACACCTAGGCATAGGGGGTTGGACTTGGATGATCCTCCTGCAAAGGGCAGTGAGAAGAATGGGTCAGTTACGTAGTAAGAGAGTCATGAGAGAGCAGTGTTGCAGAAATCCAAAGGAGAGATAATATTCAGGAGGCAGTGGTCAACAGTGTCACTTGCTACACTGGATGAGAAACAGCCATTGGGTTTAGCAATATTGCTCATTGGTGACCTTGGAAAGAATAGTTTCGATTTAGTATTGAGGGCAGAAGCCAGATTGCAACAGGATGAGAAGTGAGTGGGGGATGAGGAAGTAGAAGCAACAAACGTAGACTACTTTTTCTAGGCGTTTGTCTGAAAGGAACGACATATATAAAATTATGTAGCCTGAGGGCTCAAATGGAGGGGTTTTTTTTTATAAGGATGGGAAAGATCTGGGCATGTCTGAGAGTGAAAAAGGAGGAACCAGGGTGTAGAGGTTGAAAATTAGGGAGAGATTAGGGATGAGCTGCTGGAGGACATGGGAGGGGAGAGGATCAAGACCCCAAATAGAGGGACTGGATTTAGCAAGAAGGTCCAGTTCATCTTCTGAAATTGGGGGAAAGAGGAGAAAGAGGGAGAGGGAGGGAATGGGTTGTGATGTTAAGGCGAAATGTGAAACAGAGAGGAAGTTTACAAAGATGGCCTCCAGTTCTTCAGTGATGGATGAAATAAGGTCCCCTTGCAGAAAGAGAAGGGAAAGGATGGTAGAGGAGGATTGAGAAGAGAGTAAGTAGCCAGTGTCTACTTTCATAAGATTTTTTCCCCTTAACAAATCTTGCCATAGACTTAGGATCATTAGGCCATTGGACCACAGATCTAGAACAGAAAGCCAAGAGGTTATGGGTTCACAAGCCTAGAGTGGAAAAGGGACCCCACAGGGCATGGAGCCTTACCTCCCCTTTTCCCCTCCTCCATTTCACAGATGAGGAGCTGAGACCTGCTTGAGAAGTTGAGTGACTTGCCTACAGGCACATAAGTGGCAGAGCTAGGATTCAAACTCCACTCTTTTGACTTCAATATGCTTTTCACTAGACTTATATTAAAGCATTAAATACATTGTATTAAGCATGTTTTGGAAAAAAAACCATTTTTTATGTTACATGGCGATTTCCTCACAATAGGACTAGAGAGTGGAAGTCAGCAGCATATCATATATAAAAATATTGGCTCTCGAATCAGAAGACTCAAGGTCAAAAGCTGGCTTTCCTACTTCCTATATGAATGACCTCGAGAAGTTTCTGGGCCTCAGTTTCCTCATTTGAAAAAAAGAAGGGCATTAGACAAGATTGTTTTGAAGTTTCTCCTAACTAATTCCTGTGATCAACAGTAGAAAGATCATAGGGTTTACAGTCCCACGTCTTGGGTTTTAATCTGGCTCAATTTATCGTAGACATTTAATTTATTTGAGTTTTAATTTCCTTATCTGTAAAGGAAAGAGGGATTGGACTAATCTCTAGAATCCCTTCAAGCTTTAAATCTGTGGTTTTAAGAGTGTGTTTGTGCCAAGGAAATGGTTAGAGAAGATAAATGTATCCCTGCTAATAACAGACCACACTTGATACAGCATTTGAAGGTTTACAAAGAAACTTCTTCACTTGTAATGGGTAGGTAGTGCTGCTAATACTATCTGCATTTTGCGTGAGAAAAAAGAATACTAGAGGGATCGAGCGCCTTTCTCACAGGGCCACCCATCTAGTAAGTGTCATCCTGCTTTCGTTCTGTTGTGTTTTGTGACAGACCGATATGGTAACATGGTACGGGTCCTATACTGCTCTGGCACTCCTGGCCTTCCCAGGGTCAGCACGGGACCTTTTCGGTGATTACAGTTATAGAAGTAGAGCTTCAGCCTTCAATCAGACCAGGCAGGAACCCTAAATCAAAGAGCAAAGTGTTTAATTGGAAAGAACAGAAGTTCAGTTACCAGAAAATCAAACAATAGAATTGCTTTTAACCTCTTGGTAATGAAAACAGGGCAGCCTCCCACAGACTCCCGTGCTACTGGGAGAGGGGACATTTCTCAGAGGACCCCTGCTTCCAGGAGAGGGAGGTTTCCCATTCCTGTTCCTCCGTTCCACTTCCGAAGCTGCCATTTGCTGCTTTGTTGCTGAGCTGCTGCCGCCATCTGCTGGAACTGTTTGTTGCTGTGGCTTCTTTCTCCTTGGGGCTGAGGAAATAGAAGAGGTAGAATTAACAGTTTGTAAGACTGCCAGTAGTTCTTAGGGGCTAATCGGCATAATTTCAGCTTTCATTTAAAACATTTCTTCTCCCAGTGCCCCCTTCCCAATGATCCATCCTACCATAACCTTACCCACCCCAGTCCTTACTCCTAGCTGGGTTAGGGTAAATGAAGTCCTTTCAATGCTTGTACCCCTGACAGTCAGTAGCCAGGTCATCCTAATTACTTTGAAGTGTCAATACTATCTTCAAGGAGTCATTTAATAACACTGGAAGGGAAGGGGTAGAGCTGTTGACCTTTGCCCAGCATTCCTGATATAAGCAAGCAAGCAAGCATTTATTGAAAGTCTACCATGCGCTATGCTAGGTTCTGTGGATCCAAGTACAAAGAATGACACAGTCCCCACTGGCAAGGAGCTTACACATTCAGATGGGAAAGAACAGGTACATATGTAAGCATACACAGAATACAAACAAATGCAAAGTCATTAACTGTAAGGTAGTTTAGAAAGAAAGACATTAGCAGCTGAGGGGTTAATAATATTAATAGCACCTTAAGATTTACAAAGCACTTTAAATGCGTTATCTCATTTGATCCTTTTAATTAACAACTCTGTGATGTGGGTGCTATTATCTTTATTGTTATTCTCAGTTTTTAGAATCAGGAAAGATTTCACAGAGAAGATGGTACTTGAGTTACATACTCTTACAGTAACGATAGAGAATATAGTAGAATATTCTGATAACTTCTTTTGGACTTCACTATTTCTTTCTGGGGCATGATCATTTTTTTATGGTCTCCCATGTCCTTCACAGTTGGTGTTATCTTTGGTTCTTGTCTCTTCCTCACCTCATATATAGTCAGTTACCTGTTTTCTTCAGTTCCAACCCAGAAACGCTTCTCTTAGCCATCCCTTCTTATTTGTTCTCCTTCATACCACCCTGGGACACCTAGTAATATACTTGCCACTATTATTAGCCTTTGAATTATTTCCGTTTTTACTTTCTTGCTTCTACAACCCATCCTTCATATCATTATTGTTATGATATTCTGTGGTCCTGACAAAAATAATCTTCAGATGAGAGGAAAAGAGAAAAAATAGTAGAAAATTCAAAACCAGGAAAATTAAGTAGATAATAAAAGAGTATTAGCTATATTTGGTGAGTTCAAATCACCAGGCCTAGATAAACTACATCTCAGGTGGTCAAAAGAACCAAGAAATGTGATTGATAAGCCACTGTTGGTGTTCTTGATAGACTATGGATAGCCAAAGAGATGGCACCATACTGAAGTAGGGCAAATGCCATGATTTTCAAAAAGCAGAATGGAGTTGGTTCCACAAACTATAGGCTAACGATTGGACAAACAACTAAAATTCCTGGTAAAATCTTAAAATTTTATTCTTAAAGAGAGAATGAATATCTAGAAAGGAAAGATTACATAAGGCCAGCACGGCTCTATCAAGAATAGGTTATGTCAGAATTAACTTCATTTCCCTTTTTGACCAGAAACAGACTATATTGCATCTATGGTTTAGTTAGCTTATAGGAAAGTATTTGGCAAAGTGTCTCATGCCACTTTGATGACACAAGATGGAGAGATACGTAGGGGCTATAGAAAGGTTAAGTCAATTCTGAATTAGTTGAATGACTGGACATGAAAGAGTAGTCATTAAAAGGTCAATATTAATTGGAGGTTGGACTCCAATGGAGGGCCCCAGGAATTGGTTCTTGGCCATCTGTTGTTTAATAATTTTTATCAGTGCTGTGAATGAAAACAGAGATGACATACTCATCAGACTGACAGATAACACAAAGCCAGCAAGTGGAATGACAATCAGGATCCAAAAATATCTTAACAGGCTAGAACTTTGAGCCAAACACAGTGTGATGAAATTTAATGGGGATAAATAGAACATAAGGAAGCATGGTGTAGCAGATAGAATGCTGACCTTGGAAGCAGAGAGACCTGGGTTTGAGTTGTACCTCTAACATTTAATAGTTTCATAACCCTTGGTAAGTCACTAAGCATCTCAACTGCTTAGGTAACTCCCTAGGAATTATTTTCTAAATTATAGACCTGTTGAGATTGGAAATGATGGAGGAAGGGCCCACACTGGAAATCACACATCCTTTCCATAACTATAAAAGTGTAGAGTCCTACACTTGGGTTCAAATAGTAAATTTGGTAAGTACAAGATGGGAGTGATGTGGTGAAATGGCCACTCATCTGAAAAAGGTTTATAGCTTTACTGAACTACAAGTTTAATGTGAGTCAAAATTTCTGGCGGTTGAAAAAGCTAATTAGTCTAAGGTAGCATTAAAATAAAAAGAATCACCATATCTGGAATGGGTGAGCTGATAGCTTTGATCAGACCACACCTGGAATATTTTGTTCAGTTCTAGGGACCACATTGTAAGAAGGACATTGATAAGCTAGTAAGGGTCTAGATAAAGCTAATGTTTTATGAGTTACTCGAAGGAACTAGGGAAGAAAAGACTTAGAGGAATGGTAGCTGTTTTTAATTACTTGATGGAAGAAGGATTGGGCTTACTCTGTTTGGCTACAGAAGGCAGAAGGACGTACAATAGGTAGAAGCTGTCACAGAGCAGATTTTGGCTTTGTGAAACGGAAGGAGGCTTCCTGACAAAAGTGGGAGAGATTGGCTTTTCTTTGTCTTCGGTGTCCAGGCACACTCTGGATTGTCATTTGTTGAGGATGTCACAGAGGGAATTTTTGTTCAGATGTGGGTTGGATTAGATGGCTTTGAGGTCCCTCAAAATTCTGAGAGTCTCTAATTTTATCACCTCCATAATAAAATTTCATATCTTTTATCTAGGAGACAGTGCCCTCAGTAGTCTAGTACTGTCCTACCTCATGTTATTTCATGTTATCTACTTTCTGGGTACTCTTTGTTCCAAGTGAAAATGGACTACTCGCTGACTGTACATCAAACTTTCATACATTATGAATTCTGCTCCAGCCCTCAATTTTAATTCCAGGTTACCTGTATTTCAAGTGTTCTTTCTTGTAAGCTGTTGTTCTTGATCTGTGCCTTTTACCTAGGCCTAAAATACCTTCTCTCTGGCCTTTCAGCCTCACCTCAAGTGCTACTTTCTCAGGAAGCCTTCCTTGATCTCCTAATTGGTAAATGACCTTTCCCTTTTGGCCTAATATTTTGTTTTGTGACCCTATAATGCATTTATGTATGTGTGTATACATATATATGTGCATATATGCATATATATGTATATATATGTATACACACACACACACATACACACACACACACGCACACACACAGAAAAAGAGAGAGCCAGAGCGCTATCTTTACTGATATATCTCTCTACTAGATGGTAAGCTTTTTAAGGGCAGTGATTTGATTTTATTTAAATCTAGTACCTCTTGCAGTGCCTATATAATGATGCTGTGCACACAGTAGGTGTTTTATGAGTGTTTCTTGCATTGCATTTTTTGTAGCATATGAAAAATCTTGCTTATAGTCAACAGTGTATTTTGAGCTTATACATTTGGTGAATGACAAACAATGCAAACTTTCATCATGAATCTAAGTAATGTATACCTAATATCCATGTTTCACAGTCAAAGCAGAGTAAAGATTGAATTTGGATACTATTCAGCACCAGTCTGACCCTCAGACTTCACTGGGGGTCTTGATCTAAATTGAGTGTATCCTCAACTTACTTCATAACAGCCCATAACAGGTCCTGACTCATTTTGGCTTTGTAGATGTGGCCATTGGATTTTTGGTTCTCCCCTAAATGATCTGATCATATGCTACACTCTAACTTACTGCATTTTCTGTGACTGACTGTAAGTCAGCTAATAGCTAATAAGATCTAACTGGGCCTGAAACAGGATCATTTTCCTATGCCTTCAGGCCAAGTAAAAGAGCATGATCTCTTGAATTTGTTTTCCTATCATTGTTCCCTCACTAGGGGAGTGAAAAGTAATTTTAAAAAATAAGTGTGGGCTGCTAACTTTTTTACTTTACAAGAAGGATGTAATTGAACCGAGTGTGACAATTTAATATTTGACAGCAAGGTTCCTTAAATCTCTCTTCTCCTGTGGCCAATTTCTGAATCTGAACTCATTTTTTATTTTTTGCTTATTTTCTTATTCATTCACAGGTGCTTTTCAATGGGAAGAGTTGGAAGAAGATGTAAAGAAGAAGTTGAAAGACCCCAGCGATGTTTTAGGTGTAATTGAGAAGGTTAAATGTATATTGAAAACACCAGGGAAGGTAAATTAGTTAACTCTAGTTTCTTTTCTGATCTCTCTTTGATAAATAGTAGAAAGTCTTCAGAAAATGGTATGTAATACTAAGTCAAGGATACAGTCTAAAGATACATCAGACTTTTTCATGAATCATGTTTTTATCTTTTTAGTATTTTAGTAAAAATAAGTCAGAATCATTAGTCTTTATTTTTTCAGTTTGTCTGTGAAGATCTAAATTACTTTTAAATGGTTACTTATGTGTTCTATCCTTTTGATGAATATTTCCATAGGCTCAGAGAATAGATTTCTTCAGTCTAAACTTTTAATAAGGGGTTGCTTCAGTTTTTGGTTAATTTGGTTAATTTATTTTGAGATTTCTCACTAGGGTGTTAGACGAACAATACTTCATTGGATCAGTGTGTGTGCGTATGTGTGTGTGTGCGTGTGTTGTGTGTGCATGTATGCCTATGAACGCACAGGAGTACTACTTTTTAAAATAATTTTAGAAATTTCTTTGTTAGTATGAACTTGACAAAAACTAACAAATGTAAGCATTCTCACATAGAACATAAAATAGGATTGTTTTCAAAATTTTATTTCTATTATGTACAGTTTATTTTTTATATACGTGATAAATTTAGTAAGTTAATTCCATAACTGTTCTTCTCTCTGCTTCTCTCTGAACCTCCTCTTCTCTTCTGGCCATTTAAAGAATTGCTTTATTGGCATTCTTACTTTTGTTTTTCTGAATTGCTGTTACTAGTCCTCTACTCTTCCCCCAATGCTCCCCCACTCAAAAAGAAAACAAATCCCTCCCTATTACAAATAAGGCATGTCTGGCAAAACAACAGCAGCAGCAGCATGAAAACTACACATTGGCCATGTCTGAAATGTATGTTTCATTCTGCACCTCTTGTCCATCACCTCTGCGTCAAGAGGTGGGATGCATCCTTCATCAGTCCTTTTGAGTCATTGTACTGATCAGCTGTCTTTTTCAGTCATAGCTGGTCATTATCCTGATTGGTACTCTTAAGGCCTTCAGAATTGTTTTTCTTGAAAATTTTGTAGTCTTTTGATAACTTGTCCTGGTTCTACTCACTTAAATCTGAATTAGTTCATGTCAGCCCTCCTCGGTTTCTCATAATCTCCCCCTTCATTTCTTTTGGCACAATAATATTCCTTTACATTAATGTATCATCATGTGTTCAGCCATTCCTCAATTGATGGGCACACCCTTCATCTCTGCTTCTTCGCTACCACAAAAAATGGAATGTTTTTGTACATTTGAGTCCTAGTTGTGGTATTGCACAGAGTATTCAGAGATTAGTGACTTTCGTGGTATTGTTCTAAATTTCATTGGAGTGGCTGTACAAATGTACAATTCTACCAGCAGGGCATTAGTATACCTGTTCTCCCACAGTCCTTCCAACCATTGCCGTTGCCATTTTTATTTTTTGTCATCAGATCAAATCTTGTACGTGTGAGTAGAACCTCAGCATTGTTTTAATTTGCATTTCTTTGATTAATGATTTGAAACATTTATGCATAAAATTGTTCATAGTTTGACTTTCTTCTTTTGAAAATTGTGTGTTTCTGTCTTTTAGCCACTTATTTATTGGGGAATGGCTCTCATTTTTATATATTTGAATCAGTTCACTGTGGCTTGAATATAAGATGTTTATCAGAGAAATTTGCTGCAAAATTTTTTTCAGCTATCTCCCTTTAATTTTAACTTCACTGATTCATGTGAAAAACTTTTGAATTTTAGGTAATCAAAACTATTTTATCTCCTGTCTTTCTTTTGTTTGGTCAAAGAATTCATCTCTTATCCATAGTTGCAAAAATACCCTCTAATTTGTTTATGTGACTTTTTAAAAAAATAAAGATCATATATCTATTTGGAGCTTATTATGGCATATGGTATGAGATGTTAGTTTTAAATCTAATTTCTGTTGGACTGTTTTCCAGTTTCCGTAACAGTTTTTCTCAAATAGTGAGCCATTATTCTATGGGGCTCTAGGGTTTATCAAGCACTGTGCTACTATATTTAATTGTTCTGAATCTCTTTGAACCATTGACCAACTTTTTTATTTTCTAACTGGAACCAAATAGTTTTGATGATTGCTGCTTTGTAATACAGTTTGAGATCTGGTCTGAGATGCTAGGCCCCCCTCCTTTCCGTTTCTTTTCATTATTTCCCTTTAACGTTTTTGATCATTTATTCTTTCACATGAATTTTGTTATTGTTCTTCCTAGCTCTGTAAAGTAACCCTTTTTTAATTTGCTATGGCACTGAATAAGTAAACTAAATTACATAGTATCATCACTTTTATTATGTTAGCACAGCACTGTCATGAGCAATTAATGTTTTTCAATTATTTAAGCTTATATTTACTTCCATAAAAATGTTTTGTAATTATAATCAAACAATTTTTGAGTATGTATTGGTAGGTAGAATGCCAAGTAGTTTATACATTCTATAGTGATTTTGAATTAAAATTCTCTTTCTGTCTCTTACTACTAGGCTTGTTGGTGATATATAGGAAAACTGTTGAGTTGTGTGGATTTATTTTATATTCTACTAGTTTGCTGAAGTTATTTTTTCAATTTATTTTCAGTTAACATTTAGAGTTCCCTAAGGAGATTATCATTATCTGTAAAAAAAAAAAATGGCTATTTTTGTTTTTTCTTTACTTATGTTAATTCCGTCAACTTATTTTTCTTAATGCTGTAGCAAGCATTTCTCAGCTTTCTGCTTCCCGTCTAATCTTGGTTGCATTGGCTTTGTGCAACTTAATGTAATCATAATAATCTGTTTTGCATTTTGTAATGCTCTCCATCTCTTATTTGGTCACAAATTCTTCCCTTCTTCATAGATCTGACAGGTAAACTGTTCCTTGCTATCCTAGTTTGCTTATAATATCAACCTTTATATGTAAATCATATACTCATTTTGAATATATCTTGGTATAGGGTATAAGATGTTGTTCTGTGTCTAGTTTCTGCCATACTATTTCCAGTTTCCCCAGCAGTTTTTGTTAGTAAGTTCTTATCCCAGAAGCTGGAGTCTTTGGATTTATCAAACAGTAGATTATTATAGTCACTGACTGTTGTGTTTTGCGTACCTAACCTATGCCACTGATCTACTATTCTATTTCTTAGCCAATACCAAGAAGTTTTGATGATTGCTGCTTTATAATACAATTTAATATCTGGTACAGCTAGGCCACCTTCCCTTGCATTTCTTTTCATTAATTCCCTTGATATTCTGGAACTTTTCTTCTTCCAGATGAATTTTGTTATTATTTTTTCTAGCTCTATAAAATAACTTTTTGGTAGTTTGATTGGTATGGCACTGAACAAATAAATTAATTTAGGTGGAGCTGTCATTTTTATTAGCTTAGCCTACCCATGAGGCAAACATTTCTCAAACTGTATCAAATACTAATAATGGTGATAACAGATAACCTTGCTTCACCCTTGATTTTATTGAAAGGACTCTTTTGCGTTTCTCCATTACATATAATGTCTGTTACCTGTTGATTTTAGATACATTCTGTTTTTCGTATTAAGTAAAAGTCAGTTTATTTCTGTGTTTTTAAAAGTTTTATAAAACCAAATAGATATTGCATTTTGTAAAATGCTTTTTTCTACATCTGTTGATAGCATGTGGTTTTTATTATTTTTATTTTTAATATGGCCTATTATGTTTATTGTTTTTAAAATATTGACCCAAATCTGCACTCCTGGTATAAATCCAATCCGATTATAGTGTAAGATTTTAAAAATATGTCGTTGTATTCTCTTTCCTAATATTTTATTCAGTTTTTCATCATTATTCCTTTGGGATATTGGTCTATAGTTTTTGCTCTCTACTTTGTCTCTCCCTGATTTAGGTATGAAGATCATATTAACATCATAAAAGGAGTTTGGTAGGATCCTTTCTTTTTTCTATTTTATCAGATAGTTTTGCATAATATTGGAATTAATTAATATTTGAACATTTGATAGGATTCACTGGTATATCCATTTGGTAGTGGGGTTTTTCCCTGTATTCATTTATGGCTTGTTCAATTTCTTTTTCTGTGTTTATATTTTTAAATTCTTTTTCTTTTACTTTTAATCTGGTTCTTTTCTATTTTTACAAAATATTTATCCATTTCCTTTAAGTTATCAATTTTGTTGTTAGGTAGTTAGGCAAAATAGTTGCCAGTGACTTCTCTGTTTCCCTTTGATTTGTTGAGAATTCTCTTTTTTGATTTTCTTATGTAGTTAATTTTGTTTTCATCTCTTTTAATCAAATTAAGAATTTATATTTAATTTTTTTCAGAAAACAATATTCTGGTTTGATCAACTCATGATTCTTTTGGGTTTCAATTTTATTTATTTTACTTAATCCTTTATTTTCAGAATTTCTATCTTTGTGTTTAGTTGGAGTTTTATGATTTATTGCTTTTCTAAATTTTTTGTTGTATGTCAAGTAATTTATCTGCTTTTTCTCTTTTGTTGATGAAAATATTAACATGTATACATTTCTCCTTCAGGACAGCTTTGGAGGCATTACAAAAATTTTGCTAATTTTTTTGTTGTCATTTTTATTAATGAAATCATCTAATATTCCTATGGTTTCTTCTTTGACCTACCTATTTTATAGGGTTAAATTATTTAGTCTTCATTTAAATTTGAATCTTTTCTTCAAAGGCACTTTATTGATTGTAATTTTTATTGCATTGTGTTCTGTAAAGCATGTGCTTAATATTTTTGCTTTTTGAAGTTGTTTATGAAGTTTTTCTGCCCTACTGCATGGTCAGTTTTTGTAAAGGTGGTAAGCACAAGTGAAAAAATAGTATTTTCCTTTCTTTTCACACTCAGTAATCACCAGAATGCTATCATATCTTTTTTCTGATGTGCTTTTGGTGTCCTGCTTTTTTGAGTTCACCAGAAGTATAATAAATTCTGTTCCAGCCCCTTGCATATGGAGACTACTGTACTGCTTGCTTTATATTCTTGCAAATAAAACTGATGAAGACTACTTCTGAGAGTTATCACCTAATTTCCACTTTATACCCTTCAAAAATAATTTGAATTTTTTTTGGCATTCAAAGTCTTGTAAGTCAGGCTTCAGTTAGATTCTTAAGTTATTTTGCATGTGTCTTCTAGATGTTTTTGGCTCATTCATGAGTCTCTTAGAAATATTTTTATTGGGGTAGCCGGGGGGCACAGTGAGTAGAGCACCAGCCCTGGAGTCAGGAGGACCTGAGTTCAAATTCGGCTTCAGACACACTAGCTGTGTGACCTTGGGCAAATCATTTAACCCCAATTGCTCTGACTTCCTCCCTCAAAAAAAAAAAAAGAAATATTCTTATTTCTTGTTCAATAGGAGTTTGAGTTTCTGAGCTCAGTTTCCTTGTATCAGTAAATGCCAACTCCAAGCTTTCTACTCCTTTCCAAATCAAATCTCTATTCACTTTGCAGTAGCATTATCAAAGTCACTAGAAATACTTGTTGTGATGTGGTCAGTTCCAAACATAAGCTCTTCTGTAGTTCTTCCTCCCATACTAACATCCATTTGTGCAAACAGCTTGAAGAATTTATAGCTTAAAACTTCACCAAGACTTTTGGGATGCTGTGTATAAATGCTAGCTCTCTACACAGTGACTGATACATAATAAGTCCTTCTTTAATAAATATTTGTTGATTGACTCTTCACAGTTGTGTATTTCCTTCTTTCATATCCTCTTATACTTTTTCCTCTCTTTGCCCAACCCTTTTTCCAGAGAAGAAAGTGGTGAAAGAGAAGGAATGTGTTCAATATTAGTGATCTTTAATTGAATAGATTCGCTTCCACTTCTTACTGTTTGTTCTTTCTTCTCTTCACCTGTACCTGGGCACTGGTTCTTACAAATTCTTTGTCTTTAATTCTTCCTTTATGTTTTACCCTATGAAGTTGAAGTTTATTTCCTCCGCAGCTCCCTTTCCCTATCTTTTCCTATTTCCTTGTTGAGTTTAATATATCACTCTATCAAACTTTTTGTGTATATGCGTAGACATCTGTGATTCAGCCCTCCTTTGTCCAGTACAGATGAGAGCGAGTCTCTTTGCCTGTTTCCTCCACTCATTCCTTCATTTTTTGTATACTTTGTATACCTTTGTATACCCTAATAGCGAGAAATAATAAGTTCCATACTTTTTCCCCACAATTCTTTCCTAGTGTATTACTTTTCCCTTCTGTTTTCCTTCCTCTCTTGAGACCATCAATATGGAAGAAAACTACACCCAATCACAGGTTATTCTTACTTAATTTCCTCTGTGATATTTGAATTCTTTAGGATTCTGAAGGAACCCTTAGCTCTCCTCTTATTAGAATGTAAAACTTCATCATTATTTAGTTTCTTCCAGTTGCTTGAGCGTATTTACTTTTCTATTTTTCTCTTTACTCCTATTGTCTGCATTTCAAAGTTTCTATTTAATATGGGGCCTTCTCATCAAGAGTGTTTAAATTAAAAATCTTTTATTCCATTAAAGATCCATGTTTTTTGTCCTGTATGATTATACTAATTCTCACAGAGTAAGTGTTGTTTTGTTGTTGTTGTAAGCCTTCATTATTTACCTTTTGAAATGTCATATCCCAGGACTGTCTCTCCTTTTGATAGTTGTAGCTTCAGAATCTTGTGTGATTCAGATTTTATTTCCTTAGAACTTGAAATTTTTTCTTTCTTTATCCTTTATAAGGTCAGGATTTTGGCATTGACACTTATGCAAGTTTTATTGAGGCTTCTTCTGTTTTCGCTTTATCCTGTGGTTGATGATTTCATGAAATATGGCATCAAGGGGTTTAGTCATGGTTTTTAAGGAATATGATTATTCTTAAATTATTTCCCCTTGATCTTTTTCCCAGTTCCTTTGCTTTCGATATGTAAGAAATGGTTATTTCTCTCTTGTATTAATAGCTAATTATTGAATCAGAACCAAGGTTTTTTCCCCTTTTCTACTTCCTCATCCAGAAATCAACCAGTGTGGAAAATCTTTCTAAAACACTTACCCAGCCAGGATGGCTGAGATCTAGTCAAAGACAGTAAAAGAAGTTCTAAGTTTGGGCTAGTGGGTGCATTCCTGTTCATTGTGTTTACTCAGAAAGGTCTGGGAAAATGTTGATTCTCCCTTTTGTCAGACAGCTGATATGGAAATTGAAAAGTTTCTGACCAAGGTTTGGGTGATCCAAGTCCTGTACTCCAAGACCCTTATTGTAATATAGCCCAGACTCATTGTGATATTTGTTTTTTCACTATTTGTTAACCAATCAGAGTTGATTGCCACCCTCAGGAACACCTCCTCTTCCAAGGTCATATAAGCTATGAACCCATTGCCGTTAGGGTCTTTGATCTAAGAGAGAGATGGCCAAATGACCATCCTTTTATTAAAATGCAGGCATTATTAATGAAATGATTAAATTACCCAGAAACTGTCTCTCGAACTTTTTAAATGCCACAGATAGTAGGTAGTTTATACTTTCTTTCACTTTTTTCAGGCTTTTGTCTATGTTCTGAGTTTAAGGGAGTTAATATAGTTATAAATGTGGTTAAGAATAATTCATATTTGTACAGATCATCATAAAATTCTTGTGTATTTTAAATTTTAATAACTTTGGTCATAGTTAGAGAAACATTCTATAAACAACATTGAAAGGCAAATTTATTAAATTTTTTGATGATGAATGCATCATGTGCTTAGTGTAGTCTTTAGTTTCTGCAACAAAAAAATTATAGGTAGAATAGGCCAGAAGATAGATCGAGCTCTATGGTATGCAGAAGTCATAAACTCACAAATCGAGAACTGGAAAGGACCTCAGAGATCAGAGCACCCCACGTTTTTATAGAAGAGGAAACTACCCAAGATCACACATGTATGTAGCATCTGTGGCAGGATTCTGTCCCAGGTTCTCTGGTTCTTAAGCTAGAGCTTTTTCCACTGTCCCATAGTTGCTGGAGAATATATATGCTTTTACCTTTAATTATATTTTATATATTGTTTCTATTATGATTGTAGCCTGTTATTTAGCCTTCAAAGTTGTTAGTTTGCAGTTTAGAAACAGCAGGAGTACTTAATTAAGATTTTACGTATTATGTTTTCCAAGTGAAGAAAAGAGTATTTGTCTCTTTCTCCAACTAAGTAGGAGATAGAAGAAAAGTCCTTTTCCTTCCTGTTTTGTTGGCCGCAGATAATAGCTAACAGTCCAGGGCATAGGTCTGTGGTATAGCTGCAGCTATTAGCCACAATCCAGTTTAGATAAGCACTTTGTAGCAAAGTTCAAGTAGATTATTTTCTATTTCTCAGCGTCCTCCAACTCTTTAGAGCCAAGGGTCATACCTTTTTTGTGTCATGGACCCCTGCAGCAGGCCGATGAAACCTTGGAACCCCTTCTCAGAATGTTTTTCAATGCATCAAATAAAATACATGGGATTGCAAAGGAAACCAATCACATTAAAAATAGTTATTAATTTTTAAAATATTAACAGACCTCAGCTTAAGAATCCCTGCTTGAGACCAAGTTATTTCATGGATATCTACAGAGATATTTATCTGTGTTCTCTCCTTCACCCCACTCCCACCCCAGTCGTTTGACCTGAAGTATGTGTCAGGAGGCCAACTAGTTACATTGAAACATAATCCTTATATGTGTGATGAGGAAGGAAGGTAGTGCTTTTTATTTTGAGCACTCAACTGATCTACTGAATGAATACTTACTGAAATGACTGTTCAGGGAGGCTGGTGTTAGCTTCACAGCATAGTACTACAGCAAAGTTACTTACAGTCCTTTGGGGCCTCTTGATGGAAAGCACTATATGTTACAAAGTACTAAGTTCTTTTCCCCTCAGGTAGGGGATTTACTTTCTTCCCCCTTAGAAGGAAGAAAAACACTTTCCACCCCTCTTCCTACATTGGCCTGGGTTAAGGGGCAAATTAGCAAGCAGTCACCAGGAGCTAGACTTTCTGTCCTCTGTGAGACAATCAGCTGAAAAGTCTTCTTTCCACCCTCCACCTCTGTCTCCCTCATCTCCCTGATCCCAGCTGCACTTATATTAGTATGTATGATGATCCTGGGTGTAGGAAGTTGGAGATATACCTTACAGAATACAGGCATAGCCTGGATTCACTAACTCAACTCTGCCATAACTCTAGTTCCCCTTCTGGGATGTTTCTACCAGTTCTGCATGGCAGGCTAGGGCCTGATCAGCACCACTCTGCCCTCAAAAGCAATCATACCTTTTACTCTGTCTTATAATTCACATTTATAATAAAACCCAGTTTGGTTTTATTCATATTGCTACACCCTTTGTGCTCACTGCTTTTCCCTTCACCTTGGTGGACAGTGGATTTCATTTTGAATACTTTTTTTCCTCCTTTTTTTGTTTAGTCCGCCTTACTATAAAAACATAAATAAACACAAATGTGACCATTAGCAGCGACTTGTAAATAGATTACATTAATTACACATGTATATAATATTTTATAATAACTGACTTCATCTACTCCCTATTATATAACAATGTAGTTTATGTGGCTATGTTTCTAATTCCAGTTTTTCTATTTTTCATAGATGTGTTTGTAACTCTTATAGTTGTCAAACAAATGTAATACTTTGTTACATTAATGTCCTGCAGCCTGGTTAGCTATTCCATTAAGCATTTGGCATGTTTCCAATTTTTCACTATTATAAATGATACAATTATCATAAGCATCTTTGTTCAAAATGGCTCTTTTTTTCTCCTTTCTAATTATTTCCTTGGGCAGTATTCCCACTAGTGGAAGTAATAGGTCAAAAGGGATGGTCAATTGCATTGCTCTAGTTACATCTCTGCTATGTTGCTGCTTTCCATGAAGATTACGTTAGTTTGCATGGCCACTGGCAGCATATGCCTATCCTTGTTTTTACTCAGCTTGGCGTGTTTGGATCTTTATTGTTTCATTTGTTTTTGCTAATTTTATTAGAGTAAGTTGATACTTTATAGTTTTTTTTTAAATTTGCATTGTTTTAATTCTTTGGTTGAACTTCTCCCCAAGTGTTTATTTGGTGCTTATATTTCCTCTTTGGGGAGATAGCCTATTCATATCAGCTCTTCGTCTGTGAAATGAGGAAAACAATATTTTCCCTCCCCACCTTATAGGATTGCTGTGAAAAAGCACTTTGTACACCTTAAAGAATTATATGAATGTGAACTATTATTACTTGATTGTTAATTATTATCCTTGCTAAGGAAATATATGTGTGTATGTGTATATACACACACATATGTAAAATAGATAATAATTTTTTTTAGTTTGCGACCGCATGATATTCAAAAATCTCTAATGGTTATGCCACTGAAAAGAAAAGTTTTGCACTAAAAAGCAGCAGTAGTAGGGGGTGCTGTGATGGGGAAAGGAAGATCTCAAGATCACATTGTTTTAATCTTTTCTTGATAAGTTGTAGATTTAGTGACTGCTCTTTAAATAAGAATTCACATTTTTAGAGTACTTTTTGAGCCATATTTTATTAGTTATTCTTGTGAGATAAGCCAGTATTAGCTTGCCTTCGAAATTGAGAAACAGGCACATTACTACAATAAATCAATTTCAGGATTAAGCAACTTGGTTCCTCTGGCATAGGTCACTGCTAAGCTTATTGAGTTTTGCAATGTTGGCTCATTGACATATGTAGGTTTATAATATTGTCTTTGATGATACTGTAATTACCATAAAAACTATACTAAATCATGACACGGGTTCTTAGATGGGGAAGATGGATTAGATTAGTGGTTCTCAAACTTTTCCACATGGTAGAACTAATCCCTTGTTGTAATATCCTTGAAAATTACCATTTGTTACGGCTTTTAACAAATGTATGGTTTGTTTGTTTTTTTAAAAATAGACTTGGGTTGTTTCAGGACTCCTTGCAGCTCAATTTGTAAAACACTGGATCAGATAATTCTAATTCCTGTCCGGTTCTGAAAGGCTCTGCTCTTAAGAGGAATGGACAGTTTATAGTGATTATGCATCTGGTTCAAAATAATCAAGCCTATTGTTCAACGTTATTTTTCTTGTGTCTTTTTTTTAATGCCTTATAGATGAATTGCCTGAAGAATTGCAGATCCTATCAGGCCAAAAGACCCCTATGGCTTTATAATACGTCTCTCAGGTTTTTCTTTAATACACCCATGCTTGCTGATGTTATCTTCAAAATTCAAGGTACAGTATGCTTTCCAGCTGTCTAAATGAGTGTTTTTATTTCTTGTTCCTCATTTATAGCTTTAGACATTTTTAGGGGAGAAGAATGATAATGATCAAAGGTGACAAAGTCTCGCAGGGAAACATGTATTTTACTAAAATAATAAAAGTAAATAATACTTTCTTTACTACTACTTTTCTTAAGACTTAGGAATCAAGTAGGATTTGTTTGCTCCGTTTCACCAGTCAATAAACGTTTGTTAAGCACTCACCATGTGCCAGATACTGTGAGAGATGCTATGTATACAAAGACAAAAAATTTTTTTAAAAATCCTTGCCCTCGAGGAGCTTTACCACTTCTCAGTGGAGACAACATTACATGTATGTGAAATAAATAAAAGTTACTTGGGAGCAACGGGAGAGACATCAGCAGCTGAAGGGGCTGGGAATCAGAAAAGGCCTCATGCGGGAAATGGCTTTTGATATGACCTTCAAAGGAAACTAAGGATTCTCAGGGCAAGTAGGGAGCATAGCAGATACAGTGCCAGGTCTGGAATTAGGAAGAACTGAGTTCAAATCTTGCCCCAGACACTTACTAGCTATATGACCCTGGGCAAGTCACTTAATTCTGTTTGCCTCAGTTTCTTCATCGGTAAAATGAGCTGGAGAAGGAAATGTAAGCACTTCAGTATCTGCACCAAGAAGACCCTAAATGGAGTGATAAAGAGTTGGACACAACTGAAACAACTGGCAACAATAACTCAGGATTCTTAGAGACAAAAGTGAAAAGAGTGAATTCCAAGCATGGGGCACCATTCCAAGCAAAGGCTTAGAGATTGGAGGTGGAGTGTCACATGTAGGAAGCAGCAAAAGGGCTATTTGATAGACTGTAGAATATTTGAAACAAAGTAATGTATAATATGGCTGGAGCTAGATTGTGAAGGACTTTAAATGCTGAACAAAAGAGTTTGTATTTGATTCTGTAGGTCATGTTGAGTCATTCAAGTTAATTAAGCAGAAAATCCATTCTATCTTTGAATATGTGTATATTAATTTTGTACACTTATATGTGCACATATTTTCTCTCCTGATAGAATTCAAGCTCCTTGGGGTAGGAACACTCTCATTTTGTCTTTATATTCCCAAATGCCTAATATATATCAAGTTATTAAGTATTAATTAGACAACTGAGTGAGTAATCTGGTTGGGTCTATGCTTTAAGAATACCACTTTGGAAGCTGTGTAGAGGGTGAATTGGGGAGGGGAGCGATTATAGATAGACGAATTAAGAAGCTCTTTGCAATAGTTCTGAAGAGATGATAAGACCCTGAACTAGATAGTCACCACGTGAGTGGTGGGAAGGGGACAGATATGGGAGATATAGAGGTAGAATCACTGACATTTAGCAACTGATTGGCTTTATGGGGTGAGGGAGAGGGAGCGGTAGAAAACTCCAAGGTTGTGAACATGGATGACTAGGAGGAGGTGTACCCTTAGCATCAGTGGAGAAGTTTGGAAGAGGAGCAAGTTTGAGGGAAAAGATACTGAGTTCAGGTTTTATTATATGCCTTTTCTTGTTCATTGGTTCATTAAAAAGTTTTTTCTCATTTGAAATTTCACTTACTTCACTTTGATGCTTATTTTAATCAACTCTTTTCTTTTTCATTGAAAGTAAACATCCATGACTAGGTTATTTGTATGCTAACAAGCACCGCACAATAAAGTGTTTTTTCTTATTCCTATGGAAGAGTAACACCTCCTTTATCTAATAAATTTTTACAACTGTAACTCTTTAGTCTAATATGTGTGTGTGTATCTTTGAAACTTTTCATAAATTGAAATATAATCATTAAAAGTAAATTGAGAATTCCTACATGGAAAGATGATGTTTACGATTCATGAGACCTCAGTATTAGTGTAGCTGAAGGGAATATGCATGTATGTATTTATATATGT
>CM053622.1:376879056-376921348 GCA_028646595.1 Phalanger gymnotis
TATATTGTTCTTAATATAAGCCTTTAATTCTGGGAACCACTCTCTAGAGACGTTAATTTTACTTTTAAGCTTTGTCATTTGCCAAGATAAAAAGAGATTTGGTAACTTTCCAGAATGCAACTTGCCAAGCTGCTGTCGCCACTCTATAGAATGTGGACCAATGATACCAAAAATAATTCAGTAAGAACGTCATTGAAGTAATAATTCTTCAGAGAAGTAAGAAATGGACCACTAATTTCTAGCAGGCCCTTCCTCAGAGAAGCTTTTAGTTGGCTCTCTCTAAATGTAAAGCATTGATTTGGTGCTTAATGGGAATTACTCTGATTATCAATGACTAAATAATCTACAAAGACCTCTCCTGTACAATGAATAACTTACAGCTTATTATAAATATGAAGGCAGAATCTCTAGCTTGTCTCATCCTAATAACCCAGGGGCTTGATGATATTTAAGCAATCAGAGCTTTGAGGGGTGGGTGTGTGTGTGTGTGTGTGTGTGTGTGTGTGTGTGTGTGTGGTGGGGGAGGGGGATAGTCTTACTTATAGCTACAATAATCAATGCAAATGCTGTTCTGGGGATTAAGTTAGTATCTTGTTTTTATTCAAGATTTTTCCTTAAATTATCAGTTATATTCAATACATATCCATATAATGAGAGCAAAACTTTTCCGTGTTATTTTTAGAAAGTTTATATTCCAGAAAATAATGTAATAATGCAGCTTGTGCTGTGAATAGATACTTCTCTCTGGTAGTGATCTGTTTATTTTGCAGTTAGTGAAGAATAAGGGTCCTTTTTTTTCTAAAAGCTTTTTTTCCTCTTATTGTCTTGATGTGTACATTTATGCTATTTTCTGAAATTAATTAATTTGAATATAATTTCGTCTTTTCTCCTCTCCACAAATTATGTAAGTTATTATTGTGACATTAAAACATTTTGAAGAGAGAAGGGATTAAGTTAGGAAAAGTCCTGGTGGGCAAGTATCTTACGTATCCTTATTTTTTAAGTCTTGCTTAAGAAGCCTTAAAGTGCAACATTATGCATGAAGCTAAAACATGATATTCAGTTCAGTTTGATTCCGTAAGTTAGTAAGCCCCGACTGTGTGCTAGGTTGGGCAGGTAGGTGGCACAATGGACAGAGTGCCTGGGCTGGAGACAAGAAGACTCCTCTTGCTGAGTTCAAGTATGACCTGTGAAGTGCCAGTAGCTCCCTGTTGCCAAACTCTTCTCTTTGTCATTTAAAGCCTTTCACAATCGGGTTCTAATCTACCTTTCCAAGGTATTTATATGTTGCTTATTATGCTGTGTGGCACTTACTAGCTATGTGACCCCTGGCAGGTTACTTGATCCTGTTTGCCTCGGTTTCCTCATCTGTAAAATGAACTGGAGAAGGAAACGGCAAACCATGGCAGCGTCTTTGCCAAGAAAATCCCAAATGGGGTCACAAAGAGTCAGAAGTGACTAAACAACAACAACAAATCCCATCACATTCATATATAATTGTTTCAGCCATTCTCCAATTGATGGTTACCACACATTTTCCAATTATTTGTGACCACAGACAGTATTTTTGATTATGTAAGTCCTTTTCCTTTTTTGTCTTCTAGTACAGACATGGCAATGGTATTGTTGGGTCAAAGGGTATAAATAGTGTAATAGCTTTTTGTACATAGTTCCCAATGAATGAACCAGTTCACAACCCTACTAGCAATGTAGTAATATACCTGACCCCCTGCTTTGCTTCTAGCATTTGTCATTTTCCCTTTTTTGTCAACTTTGCCAATCTGAGATGTGTAAAGTGGAACCTCATAGTTGTTTTAGTTTGCATTTCTCTAATTCCTAGTGGTTTACAGCATTTTTCTTGTAGTTATTGATAGTTTGGATTTCTTCCTCTGAAAACTGCCTCTTCGTATCATTTTATCATTTATCTGTGTAGTATAGGTGGAGACCTGTTACTATTAGGTCCTCCACCTTCCCACTTGTTTTTCATCACCTCTCCTTAGCTTCTTGAACTTTACTTCCTTCAGATGAATTTTGTCATTTTTTCTGCCTGAGAGAGCATTATCATTAAGTCCAGGGGAAAGAAAGTGTTCTGCAGGAGGGGACAATTAGCAATATTAAACACTACAGAGGAGTGAAGAAGGAAAAGGACTTGAGAGAAGGCTATTTTGATTTAGCAAGTAAGACATCATGGATAACCTCAAAGAAATAAGTTTTAGTCAAGTGCTAGAGTAGGAAGCCAGAATGTAAGAGGCTGAGAAATGAATGAAAATTGAGAAAATGGAGGCAATTAGTTTAACTTTTCTAGGAGCTTGGCTTTGAAATCTAGGTGATAAAGAGGATGATATATCTTTTTCTCCCAATTAACAGAACTTTTTTCTCCCTCCCACTTCCCTGCCTTGGGGGAAAAAATGAAAACAAAACCCTTATAATAAGTATGTACCATCGATCAAAACTAATCCTTGCATGTTGCCTGTCCAAAAATATTACAAATGTCTCAGACTGTATCCTGAGGCCATCACTACTCTGTCAAGAGGTGGGTGACATGTTCCATCATCCTGTGGAATCATGGTTGGTCGGCTTTGATCAGAGTTCTTTAATCTTTCAGGGTTTGACGATGTTCCAGAAACAGTAGCCAAGTCAGCTGAAGGCTTTTTTGTTTTTCTGTTTTTAAAGATAGAGGAGATGTAGGAATGATTATAGGCATCAGAGGAGGAGCCAAAAGGTAGAGATAGATTGAAGGTAAAAAAACAGAATTAAATGATTCCAAGGGAAAGGCCCCAGAGAAGATAGGCAGAAAGGGATGGCCTCAAAATCACAAGAGGAGAGGCTTTGCAAGGAGAAGATTCTCTTCATTCCCTGAATCTGGAGCAAAGGGGAATGAAAGATGATTGAGGGTCGAAGATGTAGAATTGGAAAGAAGAAGGAACTTTTGATGAATGACTTCTCTTTTCTCAATAAATAAGAGTAGAGGTCTCCTTTTGAAAGGGACTGCTATGATCCATTTTTTGGTTTGCGAGAGGCAGCCAAATGACCATTCTCATATTAATAATTTGCTAGGCATAATTAATACAATGATTATTTACCCAGAAATGATGTCTCTTGAACTTTTCATACATCATACTTCTGAGGTTACTTCTGCCTCTAAATCTATGATGCTGCCACTTGAAGTGCTCTCAGGTGACCTTGCATTAGGTAGAAACCAAATCCTGATTTTATTCCTGTCTGTAGGATCTTGGAGTTACTGAGTCTCCTCTGCTGATTTTATTAATGAAGACACTGAAGGCTGCAGGAGGTTAGACAGCTAATTAGTAAGGTGCACGTGAGTGCGTGTGCGCGTGCGCACACACACACACCCCAAATCTCCTCTAGTTCAGTCCTCTTCCCATTGTAACATCTTGAAGCTAGTAACTGAGGTGAGAGCAGGAACCAGCAGCTTGATTTTTCTCTCACTTGTAGGAGCTGGCAGCCTCAGCCACCCACCATGTCGGGAGAGACCTGGTGGAAAGAAGACCATGTGGTGTAGTGGGAAAATTATTCATTGCATTGGGAGTTGAGGCATGGTGTCTAAATTGGCTGAGAAAGAATCACTTTTATAGACATTTAAAAAAAAATTCCAAATTTTTCAAACAATACTACCAGCCTCTTCCTTCACCCGGGGTTTCACTTTTCGAAGACAGAAGGATAATTGTTTCAAAACTCATTTCTCAATAAAATTAATGGTTTGGGTTGTTGAAGTGCTGTTGCTACTTTTAAAAGCCTTGGTAAAAACAGTTAATCTTGAAAGCTCTGTTTAAACCTGCTCTGGTAGCTTACTGAATTCCCAGCTCACCCACAGCCCCACTCCATATCTTTGTGCAATAGGACTCTCTCTATTTATACCACAACAGTAGGCCCTTGGATTTGTTTAGAAGGATAGATTTAATTTTTTTTTGGTTGCATTCTAGTTAAATCCTTAAGTCCTAAGGTTGTGTGTCTAATGCCATTTTATATTTGTCCACACTGTTGATCTCTGTGTACAGATAATATGGACATACATACTGAGACAACAAGCATGCTTTTCTAGAAAAACTCTTTCCTTATATTAAGGTAGAACTTACTTGAACTCAGCCACACAGTCCTAACAAGGGTAAGGAAAAAGAAAGGGGAGAATAGTGCTAATTGGCAGGGGTATGATGACTAAATCACAACAGGGATTAAGACTTACCCTGAAAAAGAGTTCATATTTAAAGTTTTATGAGCTGGTATAGAAATTGCATATTCATCTGGTGGCTGGTAGTTTGGGCAGTTATACTTGCTGAAAAGACAACCATGGAGGTGGAGCTGGGGCTCCCTTTTAGGCCTGAGAGTGTAGAACCATAACGAGACTGGGTGACCGGGGATTTGTCCCAGGATACCAAAATTTAGAAGAGACTGAGAGCACTTGTAGCTCTTTGGCAGCTAGGATAATTTATTAAAATGGAGAGCTACCACATGTCTCCACTCAGGGTCATACCCCAGGTGTTCTGTGCTCCAACCTACCCTATCCACGGTGTGGCAGCCTCCCTGACAGCATCTGAAGATGTGTTTCATACATAGTTCCCCTGGCCTATTTGTACTGCTTGACCTGGGCAGAAAGTTGTTATTCAAAGCTCTCAAGGAGAATGTGGTGGTAGTGGTGATGATGATGATGATAATGAGTCATATTCAGAAAATGTTTTAAATTTGCAGAGTGAAATAAATTATTTCATTTGATCCTTGCTATTATTAATCCCTTCTTACAAATAAGGAATCTAGGGTATAGAGAGGTTTAGTGACTTGCCCAGGGTCATACAGGCAGTAAGTGTCAAAAGCAGGATTTGAACCCAGTCTTCCTGACTTAAGTATAGTGCTCTACCCATTACGCCATGCACGCTGCCTCAGAAATTTGCACAAGAAAGAATACAACGTACGTAAATAGTCTACACTCACAGATATGGAGTAGATGTCAAGAGCAGCTAGTGGAGTTCTTTCATCTCTTTGATGCTGGAGACATTTTTGGTAGCTCTTTTCCCTGGCCCAGCACTGGCTTTCTCATCATCCTCAAGGTTGATAGCTTGGTTCTTCATTTCCTGTAGTGGAAGGAGCAGTGAACATTTCCCACCTTGCATCCATCAAGTTCTCTCCTTTTGTGGTGGTGTAACCTGAAGGCTGGTGCCCTTTGTTCTTCCTGACTTTGTAACTTACAGGTGGCTCCTACAGAGGGATGACAAGACTTTATTAGTTTCTCAGGTCCTTTTATACGGGATATTCCAAAAGTCTCAGGGCAGCTTTAAGCTGCTAAAGCTTATTTACTTCATTTTACTTTATTTTAAAATTGTTTATTTTTTTAACATTCATTTTTTTATTTTGAGTTCGAGTTCTCTTCCTCCCAGGAGCCACTCCCTCACCTATTGAGAAGGCAGGCAATATGATGCCCATTGGAATACCCTATATTTTAAATGGGCTCAGGGTGGGGCTGGGCTGTCGTCTTTCAAAGTGTAAAGGGGCTGAGTTTTTAAAGCAGCCATGTCTCCCCCAAGAGTAGCTATAGTGCATCAGATAAGAAACAAACTGAGAAAATGGCAGCCCTTCTGGAGCGTTGACCTCCCTAAAAGGAGAAGAGAAGGGAGTAAGCTTTTACATAGCGCCTACTATGTGCCCCACATTGTGCTAAGCACTTTACAGATATCTCATTTGATCCTTAAAAAACCCCTGGGTTGGGGGAGGTGCTGTTATTCTCATTTCACAGTTGAAGAAACTGAGACAAACAGACATTAAGGGATGGGTCAAATAGCCAGTCAGCATTTGAAGTTGAATTTGAACTCAGGTCTTCCTAACTCCAGGACCAGGACTCTATCCACTGTGCCACCAACTGCCCTCAGTGACAACCCTGAACTTTATCTATGGGGTCAAGACTATTAACCATGGCTGCCACAGGAAAAGCTGCTCGTCCATTTATGGCATATGTCAGAGACTAGACATACCTTTCATCTTTTTTCATCTTTCACTCTTTTTTCATTGCCACTCACCGGTACTTCTTCAGATTAGCCAAATTTAGCTGGGAATATGTGGGTGGAAGAACCAGGAATGAGTAGTATCATTTCCTGGGGAGGTATGTGGTGTTGGTGGTTGGTTGGTTATTATTGTCAGTTCAGGTTAATTAGAAGGCTCATTTTCTAAATGTTAAAATACTGTCAAAGATCATATGTAAGTTTAGTGTTTCTATTTCCCGGCATTTATAAATTATTAACCAGTTAGCTGACTTACAAATTATTGTATTCAAAGTGTAATCTAAAGTTTAATTTATTTGCCAGCTGAAGGAAATATGAGGAAGTCCTTATGAATTATGTTGGACGTGACCCATAAAATCATCTTCTAAGAACAAGCCCAAACTCCTGAATGAGATACTTGATCTAGAATACATATTGGTCTACTGACAGGCCATCTTAAGATTTAATTTATACTTTACTTGTCTGACTATAAACCCTGTTCTCTGAATTTCTTAGGATCTACTGTGCCAGCCCACAGAGCTGTCCTGGTGGCTCGTTGTAAGGTGATGGCTGCTATGTTTAATGGCAATTACCTTGAAGCCAATAGTGTGCTGGTTCCAGTTTATGGTGTTTCCAAAGAGACTTTTCTTTCCTTTCTAGAGTACCTATATACAGATTCCTGCTGCCCAGGTAAGCAATGCTAATGTTCAATTTAGGTCAGCCTAGCAAGTTTTACTAAGCCATCTTCTGTGTACCCCAGGTGTAGTGTTAGGTGCTCAGGATCTCAAGGTAAAAGATTAACAATCCCTGCCTTCATGGAGTCTACAGTCTATGGATTGCTGGATCATGATTTTACTTACTTTCCTCCTTTTCACCTATTTTGATCAAAAATTCATTTTCAATAAAATTCATTTTCTTTCAGGGTGTGTCAGAAGTTGAATTTACAGAAGTTTCTGTACAACTGTAAGAAGTTTTGGGCTATTTCTAATTTGTGTAATCACTTTGCATGGTCTGAGTTGAAGACCAATAACTGGGCATCCCTTATGGGGAGGATTTAAAACCCCCATGAAGCTTTAAAATCACTGTGGAGATGGAGTGGCCAAGGCCTCAGGATCTGGGACCGGCTTATGGGAGTTTATGACTCCTCCAGATTTGTAGGTACTGATCTTGGGGAAGCTTCAGCTATCCAGAGTGAGGGGAAAGAGAACCTCTGATTTAGGGCTGATTTTTTATTGGAAGATCCCTAAAAGATCTGAGATTATGCTGTCCTACCCAACACCTTCTGCTCCCTCAGGCTTCTGTATTGTTCTAAGGAGAAATTGGTCCTGAAAGGCCAAGTTTAAACTAAATCTTCATAAGATACTTCCAGAGTCATTCAGGATGCCCAGGGGAGTGCTAGAATTTCCTAGTCCTGATCTCTCCAGGACATTCCTGGGCTAGGAGCCAAAACCACAAGTTGGCATCAGATTGGAGGCATCTCTAGTTCTGGTCCCTCTGGCCCAGACTTGTGCCCTGGGGATGTTGTGAGGCCCCCTCCCCCAATCCTGAGGGACGTGGCAGTATAGGCATAAAGCCAGAGCCCAACTGACAAGCCTGTTGTGACGTGTGCTAGGTAGAACATTAGGTGCCCATTAATGAGAGCAGCAGCATGCCACTTATCAGTCAGAATGCCTTTTTTGGATTTACTTCTTTTTTATTTTTGAGCTATCCTTTCCTTCTTTTGGAATTATAATTCACTAAAGTAGAAAAATAAGCTTACTTCCCATTTGAAATTCATGTAATGAGTCCATCTAGTGGAAAGTTTTAGAACTTGTAAAATCATAATTTCCTGTCTTACAGGTTATTATTATTGGATCAGTTAATTAAGGAGTTAGTTAAGTAAGGGTCAGTTAATCAAGTTTCTTTTGTTTATGTGTCTCTACTAACAAAGAGGAGAAAGTAGGCCAAAATTGGAGCCAGAAAAGCTGAGTTTAAACCAGACTCTGCTACTTAATTCCTGTGGGCCTTATTCTCCTCATCTGCAAAAGGAAAGGTGGACCTAGCTGGCCCCATGGCCCCTCCCACTCCAGAGCTTTGATCACATGAGCTTAAGTGGATGAAAAGCAAAGGCATTATTTACCAATGGATGATCTATGGTACTGCATTTGCCATCCTACATGTTTCAGTCTATCTTGTTATTTTAGGCAGGGCCATTCAAATCTTTAGATTTGAGACTTGTTTAGATACTTGAAGTGATGAAGAAGTTTGATTTCTCGGTAACTAAGCCGCGGCTAGCAAGTGACAAAAATTGTCAGGAAAAAAAAAAACCAGAATGAAGCTCACTAAAGATTGGTACAAGTCCATGGAGTGCCCAATATGGCGTAGTCGGTAGAGTACTGGACCAGAATTCAGGAAGATATGAGTTCAGATCCCACCTGTGACGTTTGCTAGTTATGTGACCTTGCACAATAATACCTATTTTGAGTGCTGTGAGACTCAAATGAGGTAATGTTTTCAAAATGCCTTACAAATTTTAAAGCCATATACAAATACCAACGTTTATTACCAGTAGGGCGGGGAAAAGCTATGAGTCAGAGAAAATAACCAAGTCATGCTTAATGCTGGGATGCAGACAGTACAAATATTGCATGCACTGCCTGAAATGATTATCCCATTATGCTCAACATTAGTCAGATGCTTTTCAGCATACTCTTGCCACTTATATTGTAGCCCACATAGCTAGAGGAATGTGAAGAACTTAAAAGAGGATTAAGATGAGAACCACAAAGATGACTAGAAAACTGGAAGATCCTATGAGGATTTTTAAAGTTTAAAACAAACAATAATTTATTAAAAAAAAAACTGGAGAGAAAATTCAGGAAAAGAAGATGCTGATGTATGAATTGTTGATCATTTTCAACATAAGAAGACCTCATACCCATAGAATGGTGACCATATCTTTTCCATTTCAGCTGAGCACAAAACAGGTTTCCATAAAGTAAGGGGCTGAGATCAGTTAGCAGGAAGAGTTATTTGACAAGAAGTTGTATTAAAATAACCTTGGAGGAGGTTAGGACGAGCAAAGAAGGGATCTCTCAGGATATCTTTAAAAACAGATTCTTTCCTTTATTTTAAGCTTGCTCTTGCCTAAAGGTAGGGAAACGGATTTGAGAAGGTTCTTCTCAGTTTCTGCCTTTATGATTTGGTCAACACAATTTTGAAAAGCTCATCTAAGTGATTGTACATGTATAACCTGTATCAGATTGCTTACCATCTTGGGGAGGGAGGGAGAAAATTTTAGAAACTCAAGCTCTTTCAAAAAAATGAATGTTGAAAATTGTCTTTACCTATAATTGGAAAAAAATAAATATTTTTACTTTTTTTTTTTTTTTGCTAGGGAGAAGGCAGGGCAATTGGGGTTAAGTGTCTTGCCCATGGTCACACAGCTAGTAAATGTGTCAAGTGTCTGAGGCCAGATTTGAACTCAGGTACTCCTGACTCCCGGTGCTCTACACACTGTGCCACCTAGCTGTCCCCTACTTTTACATTTTTAAAAAAGCACATATATATTATTGGTTTCTTTTTTTGATTTTCCCCTCTCTTTTTTTTTTTCAGCCAGCATTCTGCAAGCTATGTCTCTCTTGATTTGTGCTGAGATGTACCAAGTATCGCGACTTCAGCATATCTGTGAGCTTTACATCATTACACAACTACAGAGTATGCCCAGTAGGGAATTAGCGACGACAAGCCTCAGTGTTGTGGGCCTCCTTAAAAAAGCTAAGGTAATTTAATGATCAATCGTGTTTTCCTAACTTGTCAGTTGAGTATATAGATGATCACAATCCTTTTATTTTGTTGATAATTCCTTTCTCTCCTTTAATTATAATCAGCCTCGGTAAAGGTGAGGCTAATATTTGATGTAACTTTGGAAGTAACTTTTATTGCAATATTCTTTTGTGATCATTGTGTTTTTGCTTTGTTATGTCTAGCATATATACTCATGCATTAAAAAAATCTCTATTTGTATGGCCTCTTTCTAGAGATAAAGTATTCCTTACGGAGTAGAATCTTTGCTGGTAGATTGCAATGCTGATCTCTTCTTTGGCACATAGGTCTTAATAATATTTTCACAGAATAGAAAGTTTGAAGCTATGTTTGATTCTGTATATGTGACCCCTCAGCACTGTCCTTCATTTTGCTTACTTACCAGTCAAGTCTTAGGCTAGGTGTTCTGTCCTTCACATAAGCAGTTAATGCTATTGTTGATTGGCCATGTTCTTTGGGTTCATTAGAATAGGGGTCATGAACTCTTTCTGTTTTGCCAGATTCTACTTGTCATAAATTGTCACATAAATTTAATAAGTGACTTGGGATAAAATGCAGAATGAGGACGTTAAACTAACTCTAACATTTTATGATTCTACATAGGACAGAAACAAAGAAGGAAATATGACCATTATTTGATATTAAGGTACTTCCAAATTATACCTTTTTTTTTCCAAAAGATCTTTTGAGTTTTTCCTTCAAGATTTGAGATCTTAAGACCTAATTTAGTCTCATGCTTTGGCATTGATGATTTATTGTTTATTGAGTGCCTATGATCCTGGAATATGTACAGAATAATTCCTGTCCTCCAATAGACTGAATAGTTCTGAATTGATTTGGTTGATTAGGATGAATTGGGAAAGAAAAGACTGTTGAGATCACTATGTTGAGAGCACCATGATGATTTCTGTCATGTTGTCCCAAGTGCTGTCTTCTTCCCTCCAGTCAGAACCCATTTGAATTGAGTTTGTTCTGGAAATCTGCTTTCAAGTCACAGAACACACTTCTAACTTAGGAGTAGGTGTGTTGGTGTGACATTTCTCAAAATCAAAGCCTGTACTTTATGCAGTAGCTAATTCCTCCCTATGATGTTTTGTGGCTGTTCCAGAGACATGACCACATTGCTTCCTCCCTCCCCGGTTCTCTATTTTCATATTCTTCCTTAATTTTTCATAGGAATCCTGTGCTTGTCTCCAGGTTCCTCCAGGGTTGTTTTGTTTTGTTTTGTTTTCACTTTCCTCCGGACACTTTTGTCTCTGCTGAACAGGTGTTGGTATGCCTGATGATTTCCCTGGACTTAGGCTCAAAGGTTTAAATTAGAGGCCTAAGTAAGCTGCTACAACACCCTGCTGTCACAGAGAATGTTTGTGAGCCTCATCCCAGAGCTCTACCTGCAGTCGCCTTTTCAGCTCTTGTCACAGCTGCCACATTCTAGTTGTGTATGTCTTCTTTGCTTTTGTTTGCTTGCCATGAAAAAAAATGGTATTTTGTTATTATCATCTCTTGGTACCCTGCTTTTGCCTCCATTTTGCTGATACTTTACCAGCCTAAACCATCTGTCATTGGCAATTATTTTTTAGATTAATTTATTTATTTTTAGTTTTCAACATTCATTTCCACAAGATTTTGAATTACAAATTTTCTCCCCATCTCTTCCCTCCCTCCACCCCAAGATGGCATGCATTCTGATTACCCCTTTCCCCAGTCTGCCCTCCCTTCTATCATCACCACCCCATCTCTTTCCCCTTACTTTCGTGTAGGCTAAGATAGATTTCTCTATCCCATCTCCTGTATATCTTATTTCCCAGTTGTATGTAAAAACAATTTTTTAACATTTTTTTAAACTTTGAGTTCCAAATTCTCTCCTTTCTTCCCTCCCCTACCACCCTCATTGAGAAGGCAAGCAATTCAATATAGGTTATACATGTGTTGTTATACAAAACACTTCCATAATAGTCATATTATTGTCAATTTTAAAAAAAAAATCCTAGCAGGAAATGAGGCAGAATATTTTTTGTTGTTTCATAAGGCATTGGACTTTATAAATGTAGGCTATAGAATAGATACGTTGTAAGCAGAGTATTTTTTATTCAAAGAAACTTTTTTTTAATATTTCTTAGTTTTTCCATTTTCCCTTTTGGTTTTTGACATTTACAACTTTTAATTTAAGTCTGCTTGAATGTCCTTGAAGACAACATCCAGATTCTCATATTAGAATGCAGAATAGTGGTGTATATATTTCAATTTGTAAAGAATTATTTTATCTATTTTGTAGTATATGGGATCCCCCAAAGTCTTTAGAAATAGTTTTTTGACTTCAGGATCTGTCACTTCCTGCTAACGGTGCTGAAGACTCTGTCCATGAGATGTTATTGTTTTGTTATCAACGTAGGGAGCACTTCAGAAAAAAACCAACTGCAACGACACTTGCTGTTACAGCAGTTCTGCTTTCTGTTGGTTGATGCATAGACTCATGAAAGCATCATCTATGTTAAGACTGAGTTGAATCTGATTCCTAACACGCTTTGATTGCGCATCCAGAACTCCACGTCTTGAGTCATGTTAAATTTGTTTGTAGGACACAGCATTATTTTCTCCTGTGTCTTTCCCTCATCCTAATAACATTGGTGATCATCTCATACAGTGTTCTAATTCCCTCTTTTCTTGCAGTTTCACAACTCTGATTGCCTTTCAACCTGGCTCCTTCATTTTATTGCCACTAACTACCTCATCTTCAGCCAAAAGCCAGATTTTCAGGATCTTTCAGGTAGTTTGCCAATTCCTGTTTTAAAAAAAAAAAGTTTGTAACGGAATCACAGTACTTAGATTTGAGGTGTAATTATCAGAAATGTGCGATTGTTCTTGTGAGAATAACAGTGAAAATTCCTTTTAAAATGTGGATTAAACATATTGCATTGAGGTAAACAGTTCAACCTGTGCTAGGTAAACAGGCTTCAAACATCCTCAAAGCATTTGAGACAGGTAGCATTTTCCATTGTGATTTCATTAAAATATCTTACCTTTTTTTTGTGAAGAGGAAGGAGAAATGTTTTCGCTTAGGGTAGAGATATCCTGTTTTTTGTGTGTGTGTTTTTATCACCCCACTGATTTTAACATATTCTCAGGAAAAACAAAATCTGGACTTTGGGCTGTGCTGAAAAATTCTTATGAAGTAAACATATACACGTACGTGTGTGTGTGTGTGTGTGTGTGTGTGTGTGTGTCTGTATAAAAGCAGAGACTTAAGTGATTAAATAGAAAACGGTCTAGAAAAAAATATATTAGACTTTTACTGCTTTGAGCCAAAAGCTGTTACAAGATGTGTAGAGCAAAAATTATGTACATGAGATCTATCAGAACAAAACAAAGAGTGAGTTTGAGTATAAAAAATAAAAATAGGTAACTGCATAGGGAAGCTAGGTGGCTCAGTGGATAGAGTGCCTGGGGGGGCCTGGAGTCAGAAGACCTGAATTCAAATTTGGCCTCAGACACTAGCTGTATGACTCTGGGCAAGTCACTTAACCCTGTTTGCCTCAGTTTCCTCATCTGTAAAATGAGCTGCAGAAGGAATGGCAAATCACTTCAGTATCTTTGCTGAGAAAACGTCCAATGGGGTCACAAAGATTGGACATGACTGAAGTGACTGAACAACCCAGAAAGCAAATAGAATAACTATCAGAGTGGACCATTTATATATAGTAGTTCTTGTTCTTATGTATATAGGTCATGTGACTGAACACTCACTATCTTTCTGTCCACACCCACACCTCTACCAAAGCTCTCTGTTTCTATAGAAAGCACCACCAGTCTGCTAGTCCTTCAGATTCGTAACTTTGACTCTTACACCCTCCATCACCCCACATACCTAATCAGCTGCCAAATCTTGCCCTGCCTACCCAAATAACATCTCTGGAAACCAACTCCTCATGTCCATTCACACCTTAGTCGAGGCTCTCGCTACTCAAGACGGTTGCCATGGCCTTCTTCTAATTGGTCTTCCTGCCTCAATTCTGCCCCACTCCCAATCCATTCCCCACACAGCTGCTAAAGCTCAGATCTGACTGGCTTACTACCTACTTAGTAAACTCCAGTAGCTCCCTAGGATAAAATATAAACTCTATTTAGCTTTTAAAGTCTTTGCAACCTAACCTCAACTTACCTTTACACCGCCTCGTTATGTATTATTCTGCTTCCTGAACTCTAGAGTCTAGCCACCAACCGGCCTTCCATTTCCTGTGTCCATCCCTTTGCCCTGGCCATCCTCCATGCTTGGAATGTATCCCCTTCTCCCCTCGGCCCTACATGCTCTGACTTTCTTCAAGACACAGCTCAAGCACCACCTTCTATATGAAACCTTCTAGCACTTTCTTTCTTTGTCTTTATTTAACTACCTTGTACTCATTTTGTTATTTTTTCGGTATGTCCTCATATAAACACATGTTGTCTCTGCCAATAGAATGTATGTTTCTGGAGAGTAGTGCTTATTTCATTGCGGGGAGGGGGGTATTTGTATCCCTAGCACCTAGTATGGTACCTGCAACATGGTAGGTGTTTAATGTGTGTTGATTAAGTGGTTATTAATTCTCAACTCGATGTATTTTTTTCTTGAGAAAAGAAAATGTTTTTTAATCAAATCAACAAATGTTCATTGAAAACCTTTTCTGAGCAGGAAAAAAAAAAGACTACTTAAATATAACCTGCCCCCATCCCCTGCAAAGGTAAGGAATGCTTCCATTGGCTGTCTGAGTAAAAAGGAAGAGGCCTGTCTTCAGGAGGCAAATAGAGAAAGCACTTAAGTAGGATAGAGAACACCTTTATTTTAGCTTGTGCTCCACTGACTGGGCCACCCATGATCCCTTGGTGTCTTCAATCCTTCATTTGTAAAATAGAAATAAAAACCTTACACAGATAATTTACATAGGGTTTTGCAATCTCTGGAAGGTACAGTAATAATACTAAGTAATAGCCAACATTTATACAGGCTTACTATGAGCCAGGCACTGCTCAAAGCACTTTACAAATATTATCTCATTTGATTCTCACAACAAACCTGTAAGGTAGGCACTATTATTATCCCCGTTTGGGGAAACTGAAGCAAGCTGAAGTTAAGTGACTCACCCCAGGACAAACAGCTAGGAAGTGTCAGAGGCTGGATTTGAACTCAGGTTTTCCAAGCCCTGGACTCTATCCAGTGTGTTACCTTGCTGCCTCTACCTTTGAGGAACTCTTCCCTTTTATAATTTTATTCGTATGCTGTATTATAATTTGACCAAATACAAACACAGAATATTTGCATTTTCCCTAACTCTGTAAGAGGGTTTGTACCCTCATCATAGGAAATTAGGAACAATTTTGTCTTTTCTCAGAAGAAGGGAGAAAACTCAAATTCCATTTCCTTTAATGAGGTTTTGCTAATTGAGATTTTAATGTTTGTTTAAAGGTATGAAAGGATCGCTGTAATTATGCTTACCATGAGCCCCTTCTACTTAACTTTTATTTTTCATTTTCTGTAATCCTATGTTAACTTTTTTGCAAAACATTTATTTTGAAAAAACAACATTGATCACTGAAAACATTGAATATTCATTGTAAATGCTGTATTTTTAGAACTTGCTCCAAGAAAATTACACTATTTTGTGTGTGTGTGTGTGTGTGTGTGTGTGTGTGTGTGTGTTTCCTTACTCCTGTTTTTCCACACTGATTCATTGACTCCCTACTCTCCAGTCTCTTCCTTGCCAACCTCCCTGCTGCCTTGGAGAAACTTGTGCCCTAGTTCCCCTCCCCCTCCTGATCTGAGGCTGCCAGTTTATATCCTCAGTGATTAGCATAATACTTGGCACAAAGTAAGTGTGCAGTAAATGCTTTTTCGTTCACTAGTTCGGTTCACTAGTTTATAATAACATGTTTTGTTTCTGTGAGATATGGGTTTAAGTGCAGACAGATGTGTTTCTACACTATTCATGAGAAAGTGGGACATGGCACAAATAGTTCTTTTTTGTGTCCCCCCCAAGATGACTGAAATCATAAAAGTATCATGGGCTGGTCCTAAGGTGATCTCATTTGCACGGCAGGTGGAGCTCAGTGGAAAGAGCATGTGACACGGAATCAAAAGAATCAGTTGAAAAATACAGTCAAACAGTAACATGTCAGGGAGCGTCACTGCTAATTATGTAAAGAGGACAGTGATGGAGGTGCACTTGTGTAGGGCACAGGTCATCTTTTCCTGTGCTACTCAGTCCCTCCTCTTCTGCTATATTTGGTCATGCTTCTTATTTGGGGATGTTATCTTCATGTATTTAATCAGCTATGCTGTTGTATTCGATCTTTTATTGCATTGGGAAAAAACAGTGCTAAGGAGCAATTTTAATTCCTATAAGAAGATATTTCTCTTTTTTTCAAACATTTTAAACCATTGAAAATGAATGATGACATTGTCAAATGCACCCCCACCTTCTTTTAACAGAGCTGTCAGTATTACTTATTTCCTTCTTTTAATAGGGCTATCAGTATCTACATGCCAAACTTTTTGTGGTTGAATCATTTCAGTCATGTCCAACTCTTCATGACCCCATTTGGGGTTTTCTTGGCAAAGGTACTGGAGTGGTTTATCATTCCTTCTTCAGCTCATTTTATAGATGAGGAAACTGAGGCAGACAGTGTTAAGCGACTTGCCATACAGCTAGGAAGTGTCTGAGGCCAGATTTGAACTCAGAGAGAAGTCTTCCTGACTCCAGGCCCAGCACTCTATCCCCTGAGCCACCTAGCTACAAAACAACAGAATAGAGTTCACATGTAAGGTCCTTCATGTTCAGCGATTGACCCTGATTTCAAGACTATGAAAATGTTCATGTAGTGGTGGCTCCAACCTAGCTCTTCCAGAATGAAGCTGGCTATGCCATCCCTCCTTAGGAGCTCTAGGGGAAACTGAGAAATTAGACCTATCTTTCTCTAATGTTATCAGCTCAGACCCTCACTTCAGTGCATTCTCCCTGCTGTTACCAGACAGCGATTAGTGCACCGGTTTCACTTAACTAACATCCGTTAGTTTTAACAAAGATATTTATTTTGAAGATAAAACAAGAACAGAAGTACAAACATTTTCTCCTCCCCACAAAAAGCCCCTCTTCCTTATACTATCTCTATCTCTATCCTGGGGAGAGGAGAGTGAGCTCAGCCTTAACACCATTTCTATATAGCATTCTCTACCCCCTCACTTCCCCCACCCCCACATTCACAGTCTCTCTCTCTCTCTCCCTCTCTCTCTCCCTCTCTCTCCCCCCCTCCCCCTCCCCCCTCTGCTCCTCTCTTCCCCTCTTCCCCCCAAGTTTATTTCCAAATGTGGCATGGCCAATGGGTAGATGAATTTTTATCTCTATTCCCATTGGCTCTGGCTCTCACCCCTCACCACCTGGCTCCAAACCAATCACACCAGAGACTACAGCTCCAGACTCTGGTGGTCACTTTCCTGAGCTTGGAAAGCATACAAGGTCATCACCAGTCTTCTTCACTCAAAACAGTAAAGAATGAATATAAAGAGGCAAAGAATGGGGGGCCCACCTTCATGGACTACACGTTGGCTTTGGATTAGAAGGGCCTTTGCCCTTATAATCTCCCTGGAACCAGGCAGGAAAAAGGCAAACCAGGCTCTGCATAAGTAGGGGCCCCCATTCCCAGCTATATAACCAATCAGTAGACTTCCTCACGTAGCTAGTTCTTGTTTTCTTCCCTGTCTGCGATTCTCATCATCCAGTCTATTTGCTATGCTCACACACGAGGATCTCCTGTCTTTATTTATTCCACACAGTTGCCAAGTCACAAAATATTCGTTCTCAAAGCCATGGAATACTCTTCTTGCCAACACACATTGTGAGTCCTTGTGATGAGAACAATGAAGCTTGACGTGTAGATAGTATTCGATAACTGCCAAAAAAGAAAAGCCACGTCCACGTGTAAATCCCACTTCAGTCCTCCACTTGTTGTTGTTGAGTCAATTAGTCGTGTCTGACCCTTTGTGACTCCATTTGGGGTCTTCTGGGCAAAGATAACTGGAGTGGTTTACCATTTCCTTCTCCAGCTCATTTTACAGATGAGGAAACTGAGGCAAACAGGGTTAAATGACTTGCCCAGGGTCACACAGCTAGTAAGTGTCTGAAGCCAGATTTGAACTCAGGTCTTCCTGACTTGAGGCCTGATGCTCTATCCACTGCACCACCTGGCTGCCCTATAATCCTCCGTTCAAAATATTCAGAAGGAAAAATTGATCCTTTTATATAGTACTTAAATTATTTGTTAAAGGGCTAAAGCTGCAGTTTGCTCCTAGTGCTAGGCTAATGATGGTCATGGTGGCGGGCTGATCATCTCCCTATTTATCCCTGCATAGATTGAATTTCTCCTTCTGTCAGCTCCTCTACTCTGAAAAACTATTTTTTTTTTCCTTTCAAAGCAGCCTGGCAAAAAAAAAATTTAAAAACCATTAGAAAGGGGAAATGGCCTAGGCCCAGACTCCCATGCCAACTTCACTTTGTCCCAACCTCCCCAACCAAAGATGCTAACTCATTTGCCAAGAAAGATCCCAGATAGGGTCTCTCTCTTTGCTCTATGAATTTTTATGTTGAATCAGTCATTCTTTTGTTCACCCTGAGCCCTCAGCCAAGAATTTCCTTGGTGACTGTAAAACTGCTCATTAGCAAAGCTCTAAGACAATAGTGGCCGATTAAATATATTAATATATTTGAATATATATAAATGTATGAGTATGAATATGTCTCTAGTAAAAGCATGATCAAATATAGCAGAAGAGGAGGCGCTGAGCAATATGGGATCTGATGACCTGTATGCCTATAGGTGGATCTCCATCACTGTCTTCCCTGAGTTCTACACCAGGATCTTATTTAATGGTGGCCTTGGGGTCCATGCACATACATATCCATATACATGTCAGTGACCAGGCTGGAATTTGAACCCAGACCATAGGATTTAAGACTGGAGGGACATCTATTCCAACCTTATCCTTTTACAAATGAGGAAACTGAGTCATCACAGAGTAGTGATGTGACTGTCACATGCTCTTACCATTGTACTCCACATGCCTTACAAATGAAATCACCTTAGGGCCAGCCCAAGATACTTTTATGATTTCAGCCGTCTTGGAGGGGACACAAAATAGACCTACTTCAGGCTTAATTGAAAACACAATTCTCATAGATCTGTTATTAGGCCGGTGGTGTCAAACTCAAATAGAAACATACTTGTAGGCAGCACATTAGAAAACCACAAATTAATATTATCTGTGTTATGTTGTATTTTTATTTATTTTGTTAAACATTTCTCAACTTTAATCTGGTCTGGGCCAACAGGCTGGGAATTTGACACCTTTGACTTAGACCACGTTTCTCACAGAAACAAGACAGGTTATTAGGAATTAGTGAATTGCATGAATGAAAAAAAAACTATGTATAGCATACTTACTGTGTGCCAAGCCCTGTTCTAATTTCTAAGGATACAAATTGGCCTTCTCAGATCAGGAGGTGGAGGTGCAGGGGGTACCTAGGGCAGAAGTTTCTCTAAGACAGCAAGGAGATTGGCAAGAAAGAGATCCTGGAGAATAGGGAATCACTGAATCAATGTGAAAAAGAGGAGTAAGGAAAATAAACAGATGCAAAATAGTGTTATTTTCTTGAGGCATGTGAAAAACACAGCTTGTTAAAAAAAATTTTTTTAACACTTTCAGTAATTGATGTATCTTCGACATAAATTAAAAATAAAGTACATAAATCAAGAAGACCCAGATTCAGACCTGACCACTGGCACTTACTAGTTCTGTGATCGAGGGGAAGTCATATAACTTTTCAGATAGGGATCATGGCACAGAAGAAAGCCTCTGGAGCAAGGGTCCAGATTCAAATCCCAGCTTGGCCACCTCTGTTACTTACCTTGGACAGATCTCTCTGACCCATCTGTTTTCCTATCTGTAAAATGAAGGGATTTGGTCTAGATGGCCTTTAGAATCTCTCTTACCTCTAAATTTGTGGCCTTCTGTTCTAAGACCATGGATTATTGATGAACATTTCTACCCCAGTGAAATCTGTGGGGTCCAAAATTGTCCAATCTACCCCCCCCAAAAAAAAACCACTGAGGCAGAGCTCCAAGCCAGTAGCATTTTATTAAAGAGTCTGTGGCCTCTTCTAATGAAGTAAACTTCAGATCTGCCTTACGATCTGAGATGCCTCCTTTCCCCAAGGCCTTACTTTTATGAGGTTTAATACCCAAACTTGCAAAAGAGGCATGTAAAATATATGATCTCATTGGTTGGTAAGACCCTGCTTTTGACCCTCCAGGAAGGCCAGAAATGATACATCAGCATGGGTGGTCACAGGATGGGCAAGGCAGTGGTCATCTCCTCTTATGAAGTGGTCATAAGATGGTCCCCTGTTCATGTTGGGCAAGAGAGGGTGGTCCAGAGGTTCAAAAATAAGTTAGGGGACTTTCCATAAAACATTAGGACATCCCGTCCACACTGGGTTGGGTCGTCAGCATTCCTGTGGTTAGGTAAGCGAGCTTTATAATTAGTAGGTCACAGCTCTGGGACCAAATATACAGAATTTAAAATCACTACGCCTGTGAAATCATATCACACTGATGAATACTGATTGGAATAAAATAGGGGTCTATCTAATCATCTGTCACCCATCAAAGGTCCTTACTATTGTCATATTTACTGTATTGTTATTGGTGCCCAAGCAGAGGAAAATTGTGTTGGATTTGGCTTCTGGGTAAATAGCTTGATTTTTAGCTTATATAACTCTAGATAAGGAAAAAGGAGCAAGTAGCTACTATGTATCTACAATTTATATGTATCTGCAGATTACGAAGTTATCTCTTGAAAGTGCAAGTATGGGATAGAGCTCTGGACTTGGAGTCAGGAAGTCCTGAGTTCGAGTGAAATTCTGCCTCAGACACTTGATAGCAGTATGACCCTGATCAAGTCACTTAATCTCTCTCAGTTTCTCCATCTGTAAAATGGGGATAATAATAGCACTCCACAGAGTTGTGGGGCTCAAATGAGAAAATATGTGAAGTTCCTTCCAAACCTTAAAGCAATTTATATATGCTCATCATAAATTTGGATGGAATGTTGGTGTAAAAATTAGCTCATTTTAGAAATTAGCAGTGTAAATTTAAATATTTGTTGCGAATGAAATTTTAAGCCCCTAAATTATGCATATTTAAGCTCGTAAGTTGCCAATTAAACTTTGACCTTTCTAAAAGGAACCTCCTTGAACTGAAGAAGTACTCATTGCTGGAACAGAGAAGTTTGGGTGTAGAATATATGCTTTGTGTAATAGCTGCATGAAGAATGATTTCCAGCATAAATTTTTGAGTTTTATATCTTAAAGCAGAAGTTGAATGACCCCCTCAGGGACTACTATATATGGGAGGTTGGCTTTAGGTGATGGCTAAGATCTCTTATAACTCTGAAGATGCTATGATTCTTTCCTGTTGCTTCAGGATTTGAAACACAAAAGTTAAGCTCCAGCCCTGGTGCACATGCACAATGACCTTGAGTTTGGTTCTGTTTTTTGGTGTTGCTCTGTGCCTCTAAGCCAGGTATGCACCTAGGAATTGAATCCTGCCCCATTAAATCCAAGTCAGTATTAATTCTTACCTATTAGTCATACGGAACCTAGACTATGGTGAAATCCTTCATCACAGGTCCTCGGAATGGCTTTGTTTTAAGAAACATCAGCTTTCGGTTTTAATTATCAAGGGCAAATTGAAAAGCAGAAAATGTTTGGCTCAGGTACGTTTCCACATCCTCTCTCCAAGGCCTCTTGAGTCTACCTGAATTTCCCCTTCTCCTGTCATCTGCCTGCCCCCATTTTCATTTCTCTCCCCTCGTCTTTGCCCCTCAAACGGTCTGGCGGGGTGGAAGGAGCACTGGCTCTGGAGCCAGAGTTCACATTCTTTCTGCCTCGGGTGCTTTTTGACTCTGTGACTTTGGGCACATTACCAAATTTTCCTAGGCCTCACTTTCGTCATGTCAAATAATAATTAGAATTCGAATGGCAGTCTTAGGTTTGCGGAGTGCTTTACAAATAACTCATTTGATTCACACAACAAGCCCAAGAGATAGGTGCTATTGTTATCATGCCCATTTTTTACAGATAAGGAAACTTGGGCAAACAGAGGTTAGGTAGCCTGCCCAGAATCCTCCAAGAAGTAAATGTCTGAGGTGGTATTAACTCAGGCCCTCCTGTCTCCAGTGCTCTAACTGCCTATAAATGAGGCAAAGAGGGGCTTGGATTAGATGGCCTCTGGATCCCCAAGGTGCTACAGCTTTGAGCTTATGAAATTCAACTTTTAAAATTCTGATTAAGTAGAATTCTAAACCTACAGCTGAAGAGCAGTCCATTTACTCCCTCCCCTCCCTTTTGTTCCTTTCTTCTCTGTTCTTTTCTCTGACATTTTTCCGCCAGTTTCTTTACTTCTTCCTTAGCACACTGCTCAGCAAATAGTAGGCACTTAATAAATGCTTGTTGACTTCCTTGTCCCCTACCATTTATTTGCCTTTAGTATAAAGAGTTCTAGAAATCAGGAGACCTCAATGGTAAATTGTAGCTCTGCCAAGTCCTACACAGGAAGTGGGTGTGGAGGGTGAGGAAATGTCCCAGAAAATTCCCTGTGAACTAACTCTCTTATGTTCGGCCTAGTCACCTACTCTTTTTGGTCTAGTCACTGGGGCTTTGCAGAGGTGGTCCACGTGGAGGGTGTAACTGCTGTTGGGTCTTGCCTAGATTGTTTTTGTATATTCTGCCATTGCTTTAGCTTACTTGCTGCTGCTAAATAGGTTTCAACTCATGATGAATTTGTGGGGCCAGATGAAGACAGCCTTCTCTTACCTAGATTTTCAGTTTTAGTAGGTTAGATAAGAGAAAGTAAAGTCTTTTAAAACTCGCCCTGGATCTCCATTTCTGATAGAAACTTACACAGATTCAATTCTTGAGGGTAAAGTATCATCCTTTGAAATGTAATTACATACAAGAACCCCTCAGCACTCCTTGGTAATTCACTTGGACTATATATTACATTATTGCACTGTCTTTATGCTATGCCCAAATGGCTTTTGTATTTTACTATTTGCCTTTTCCCCTCTTCCTTCTTCCTGCTTCCCTAGCCCTTACCAGGTGGCTTTTCTCTAGTGAGAGGCCCATCCACCATTATCTCCCCTTTTCTTCTCTTCCTAAGGGCTGGCTAGCAACCTTAAATTTCATCAAAAGCCCACAGAAGAGCCGAAATAACCAAAGCCAAGATTAAATTCCCCTAGCAAGCACTATTTTATTTCTTACTTTTGAAGTTTCTTATTAGTGTGAAAGTTATTTGGTGCAAAGTTAGCCAGGGAAAAAGTTTTTTATTCCCACTTTTTATTATCTCCATGGTATTCTAGAATTTCTCCATTCCTTCTTCTTTATATCTGGAACATATTTTCCAAGAAGGGAATTCTTTATGGCCAGAGTATTTATTATATAATATGTTTATGTGCTAGAGGGCTTGACTTGGAATCCAAAGAGCTGGGTTTGACTCTTGGCTTATATGGCCCGTGTAGTTCTGGCCAAGCCATTTAATGTCTTAGAGCCTCACGATTTCCCCACTTGTAAAATGGTACAATAATATTGACAGTGCATAACTTATAGACTTGCTATAAAAAAACATTTTGTGAAAAGCATTGCGTGGTGGAGTTGTTGTTATTTATCCTAGGCCTGTTAGCAGCATTAAAAAAAAGATTTCAGTAGACTTAGAACTTGTACAAACTAAGACAGACTTGAAGGAATAATATTTAAAACATGTTTGAAATGAACTTTTAGAACCTTTGGTTGCATTATATTTTTTTGTTAAAATATTTTGTATCTAACACTTTTTCCTCCCCAAAAAATTTTAGCGGAGGAACGCAGTTTTGTTGAGATGCACAGATGGCCATCCAACATATATTTGAAGCAACTTGCAGAATACAGGAAGTACGTTCACTCCCGGAAATGTCGTTGCATAGTAATGTAACTTGAAGATTGTATTTCTGTTTGATTGTGAAGACTGGAAGATCTGTGGGCACCAGTAAAATTCTAGTGAGGACAGAAACTGATAACCATATGTTCAACAAACAACCATACGGTACAGTGTGTGCTTGTTAGTTCTCTTTGAGATAACTACTCCTGGGGTCTTAAAAGGGATCCAGATACACTGTAGGCTAGAATAAGGTTTTATCTCAGCCTAGAAAGCTGCTGTGCAGCCACTTCTTTTAAAATGCTCTGTTGCTTCCATAATATTATGAACTTCTGGGTAAGAAATGTTTAAATTAATTTAGTTTTTGTAAAACCAATGGCATAGTATTAGTAAACATAAATTCCATTATATCTAGCGGTTAAAATAGGGGACACTGAAAACTCTTTGTGGCTATTTCTATAATGGTAAATTTCATCAACCTCTGCCACCTTCCAGATTTGGGGCTGCCTTAAGAGCTGCCCCAGCGGTGTAAACATATACCTAAGATTTTGAAAGTGAAATGCTACATTTGTGTCAAGTGAGCCATCTTGAAGGGATCTCCTTCTAGGTTTTTCTTCTCAGCTACCCAACTTTTCTCTAACCCCTTCACCATCTCTTTGGGCCTCTGGTGCTTCCAACTAGATTCCCGATGGAGCAGGAAATATAGCACTATCTTTTGCTCAAATATTCTCTTTGTTAGGAGAATCATTCCAGTGATATTAAAGGAAAGGAAGGGGGCATACTGGAGGGAAGTTTGCGTGATAGGAGAATTCTTGACTTTTGGTAAGGTGCCACCTTCCAGGGTCCTGCTCTGCCAGAGCAGTCCAGGCCCACCTTTGGCAGGTAAGTGTGGGAGTACAGTGACCTGTCAAAGTTGTACAACTTCATTTTCTTGTGTGTGCAAATGACCATATGTTATATGGCCACATGTGTGATGTTGATCAAAACAACTAATACTGGGAAGGTAAAGGGGTTAAAGACAGTCACAGGCAAAGGTACTTCCTAACGTTTTCACTAATAAACACTCAAGGGATTTTTTAAAATTGTAAATAATCTTCTGAGTTTGAGATATGACTGGGCCCGTATCTATGTGTAGCTCAGGACCAGGGCTCTGGTGATTAGCATCTTTCTTTAAAAAAAAAAAACCTAAGCAAGATTGTGTGGCTGACTTTAAATGACTGTGAAGGGTATTATTAAGACCCTTTCACAAGAGTATGCAGAAAAAACCAAATAGTTCCAAGAAAGGGATGCAAGTTACAGGGAAGACTTGGGACCCATATCCACTGAAACTAGTGGTAGGAAGGAAGGAAGAAGTACTGTTTCACTTCTATATTAAATGTAATAATAGAAGTATATTGATAAAGCCACAAGTTTGAAAGGATCCAGATTGCTTTATATTGGTGGGCACGTTTCTTTTCTAGCTCCTACAATCTTTCTTTTAGCTTCTTTGTCTATAAATCAAGAAGAGACCTTTGAACCCTTGTCAAGGAAAGTTTGAGTATAAAATTTAGCAAAATGGCAAAAATCCATCCCTTGGATGCCCAGGATGTACAGTCTCCCAGCAGACATCTAGCTGGAAACTTGATCTCAGTCGGCCAGTGCCTGGGGAAATGATGGGGGGCACCTTTTGGGGTCATTTTTTCATTGAAATCCTTCAAGTTAATCGGCCATTGATAAATTAGGTTTCACGAGGATTAATTTAGAAATGTAGATTATAATTCTTTTTAGGTAAGAACAGCATTTCATTCTTCATAAGCATTTTCTTCTCCATCATAGAAATGTCATCATTTTAAATTCTAAGTCAGTGGCTTTAAACTTAAGAAAATAAAAATTGTGTATGTAGGTTAACAGACAAAATAAAATTGTTGTTGGAAAATCTTAGTATTTAAATTGAACAGAAACAGGTATGTAATTAGTGTTTGATCCAAAGCAGAAAGTTGGACTTGGAAGTGAATTATTGGTGTCGAGTGTGGGTTTTATTATGAAAATACTGTACCATCACCTTATTTGGCTATTTTTCAGAAATCCAGATGTGATAACAGTAACCAATTCAGTTTTTAATTAGTCTGCATATAAGCTTCAAATCCCTTCGGGACTGTTTCAGATGAAAATTTTGGAAATTCTTAAAAGGTTAGGAATAAAGCACAAGAAAATGTATTTGAAAATGCCTGTAAAGTATCTTGGAAATGAGTGTTATTCAAAGTAAGTTCTAGCTTGTGTGTTTGTGTACATGTGTGCATGTGTTTGTGTGTATGACAGAGTTATCTAGTTAAATAGGTGCTTTGAGCTAATCTCTGCTTCTCTTAGGATATATTTAACAACCATTTTAATTAGAGAAGATAATACTATATACAGTAAGACTGAGGTCTTTTGTTTTTTCTGGTCCAGGCCTATTCTATTTAATTCTTTGTGCACTCCTAACTACATTGTGTCCATACGGTGAGGAGATTAGACTTGAAATACAGAATTTTTAGTAACAGCATCTGAATACATCAGCATAAGATACTTGATCCTAACCAGCAGAGTGACTTTCTATTGGAATTGGAAAATGTTTGAAGAATGCAGTAATTTTACCTTCCAGGTCAGATTTAACATTTCAGTTGTAACTAAATATATGCACACTGAATTCATAGTATATTAGGTTAAAATGTTTTTTAAAGAGTTATTTTTATTTCATTAAGGCATGCATTGAATTTAAACTTTTAATAATTTCACAAACAGAAGGGTATGTTTGTCTTTTAATATAGCCTGGCTTGGATTTATATGTTTTTAGCTTTAGTATTTAACATTTTGTAACAAATAAACTTTTTTAAAAAAACAAATTTAATTTGCTATACTCTGTTGTTTACAGGTTGAGATGAACTGTGTTTTTGTGCTGCTAACCTTTATTTTATTTTTAAATTTTTCAATCAATGAAAATCTGCTTTGTCTCCATTGCATCCTTCTTTCCCCAAGTTAGAAAAGAGAGAAAAAAAAACTTGTTACAAACATGTATATCGAGAAAAACAAATTCCCACACTGGTCATATTTTTAAAAAGTGCCTCAGTCTGTATTTCATTTCTGTCAGGAGGTGGACAGCCCGTTCTCTCATGAGACCATGGGAGTCCCTGTGGGTCATTTCATTGATCAGAGTTCTAAGTCTTTCAAAGTTGTTCTGACATTTATTTTAGATACAAGTGGTAAACATGGGAGCGCCCTTCATTGATCCTTGTTTGCATCATAGCTTAGACCACATTGCTCCCCATCTCATCCTCTGTATAGCGCATACAATAACCATTTATGCTGGTGCCTCATCCCCTCTTTGTATATTTATTGGACCCACCTGGCTTTCTGGTGATGCCTATCAGATAATAGGTCTGAAGTTTACTTAGTTCTATTTTAAACATTGTGTTTCATCTTTGTATCTATTAAAGTACCTACTCGGTGTCTTGTTTGGGGAGGTATTTAATTGTTTGGAACTGAGCTGAATTGGTCCGAAAAAGAGGGCTGGCTAGGAATGCCTGGGAGCAGTTCTTTAGTGCTTTAAGTCAGTGCAAAACCAAATGAATAGCATGAAGTGTACTTGTACTTGTCAAATATGATAGTTCTTATGACTCAAAAACTCCTCATAGTAAAGTTTAGTTGTGCCCCCTGAAGCATCTATGTATGCTGAACAGCAGTAGACAAGGTGAGAGAAGTGGTGGTATTAAAGGAATCCAGATGTGAAATTGTGATATTCCCTGTGAGTACCATAATAACTAACACAGTTGTTGTTGGGCTTTTTGTTTTTCTGTTTTTATTTTTGCTTTTGTTGCAAAACCAGACATGAACAAATACAAACTTTTCCCCAGAGTCAGAACTAAGGTAATTTTTCTTAGAAAGCAAAGCACAGGATTTAGCGTTGTAGAAGCATGGTCTTTATACCTGGAAGGGTTAGAATGGAAGAAGTATAATACCAAGTGGATAATGAAAGTTGTGAAGGAAATATCAGACTAAATTGCCCTTGGGAAAATTTCAAGAAGGAAAGAGGACTAATAAGGAAGTTATACTTATGTTGTGCTTTGAAAAAAAAAATATGAGGAGGTAGAAATGAGCAGAGTGCATTCTAGCCGTGAGGAACAGTTTGCATTAAAGCAAAGAAATGAGAGATGAGATATCAAGTTGGGAGGCTAGCTAGTGGTGCAGTTTGGCTGGTGCATGGAAAGTAGGTTGGAGGAAGACTGTGGTGTGTCAGTGTCAGGTTAGAGCAGTCTATATTTTATCCTAGATGCAATAGAGAACAACCAAATATTTTGGAGTAGAGAAATGACATGGTGAAAGAAGCTACATGCTGTAGTAGAAAGAGAGTGGACCTTGAAGTCAAGTATATCTAAATTCTGATCCATTTCTGACACATACTGGCCACATGAATGGCAAATCCACATAACAGCCCAGTGCCCCAAGCTACTGTCATAGATGCTAAGTTGTGGTACTGTTGCTGATCTACATTGGTAGAGGGAAGCTTTCTTACAGGGAGTTCCTTATACCTACAATATCATATTTCTAGGACCTCCTCCCTAAAAAAAAAACCCTTCCACTGTCATAACTCTGCTTAGTTTTGGTAAATTATTGGCTGCTATGTGGGGGGCAGGGAGACCATTGCAACAGAGGCATGAGGAAATAAGGACTTAGATAGTAACTGTAAGTAGAAGAGGATGGGTATGAAAGATGGAACTGATCATATTTGGCAATCATTTGGATATAGAGGGACAAGAAGGAAGAGAAAGGGAAGATGACTTGAGAATTACTAATCAGGGAGACTGGAAAGATGGTGATCTCAATAGAAAGAGGGAAGTTTTGGATGGAAAGGTGCATCCAGCTGGGAAGATGGTGAGTTGGGTTTGGGATATGCTGAGTTAGAAGCATCAGTAGGATCATAGATTTGTAGCTGGAAGGCACCTTAAAGAGCACCCAAGTCATCTCCCTCATCTTACAGGTGAGGACACTGAAACCAGAAAAATTAACGGACTTGTCTAAGATCACACAGGTCCTGAGTATCACAGGAAGAATTTGAACCCAGATCATCTGACTAAATCCAGTCCTCTCCACTGTACTGCAAGTAGTAGGAGATACGAGAGTGTTATTCAGAAGAAAGATTAGAGGCGTGTGTATAATATATTTGTGTATATGTGTGTGTGTGTTTATACATGTGTATATATGTACATATATATGTATGTGTGTGTGTGTGTGTTATACCAGGGGTGGGGAACAAATCCCTGAGGGATTTGTTCTGTGAAATTTTGATTCCATCAGAGGGCTGCATTTGAGGACCTAGAGGGTCACATGTGACCTCAAGGCCATAGGTTCCCCACCCCTGGTGTATACCTTTGGGATTCATCTGCATTGAGGTGATCAATTAAGCCACAAAGGTTATAAAATCATGGAGAGAGAGAATAATGAGAGAGGAAGAACCTATAGAGAGAAAAGGGAGAGTATAGCCTTGGGGGGAAAGGAGACTTAGAATTGGTGGTTAGATATATAGGAAGAGAACCAGTGGTGTCATGGAAACCAAGGGAGGAGAGAGTATGGAGAAGGGACCAACTAGTCCAAAGTTGCAGAATGTTAAGGATAAAGTCCTCAGACTTAGCAGTTGAGCAGTACACTCTGAGAGAGAAGAGGTCAGAAGACCAGATTAGAAGGGGTCAGGAGTGAGAAAGTGGTGAGGCAGTGGAGGAAACTCTAGAGTTTGTAGAAGGGAAGAGAAACATTGGGTGGTAGCTCAAGGAGATGGCATGGTCAAGTACAGGATTTTTAAGGATGGGAGAAGCATGAACCTGATTGTGGGAAGGGGGTAACTAAAAGGGAGATATTTAAGTGGAAGAGAACTAGCATATAGGGAGATATTTGAGATGAGAGAAAGATAGAGTAATTGATAGGGCAAGTTCTTGGAGGAGATGGGAATTGGGATCAAGGGTACAAGTAGAGGAGTTAGCCTGGGCAGAGAATCAGTGAATCAAACATTAAACACCTACTGTGTTCTAGGCACTATGCAAAGTGCTAAGGTTAAAAAAAAAAAAGAGGAAAAAGACAGTTCATGCCCTCAAGGAGCTCACAATCTAATGGGGAAAACAATGAGCAAATATCTACAAATAAGCCACATAAAAGATAAATAGGAAATAACAGAGAAGTCACTAGAATTAAGAGGGGTTGGGAAAGGCTTCTTCTAGAGGAAGAGATTTTAGTTGGGGAGGAATTTTAAAGGAAGCCAGGGAGGTCAGTAGAGTTGAAGAAGAGCATTCCAGGCATTAGAGACAACCAGAGAAAATGCTGAGAAGCAAAGGATGGAACAGCAGCTAGGAGGCTGGTGTCACTGGGTCAAAAAGCACGGAGCAGGGAGTAAGGTGTAAGAACACTGGAAAGGTAGGAAGGAACTAGATTATGAAGGACTTTGAATGCCAGGTGGGGTTCTTTTCATTTTGTCCTTAAGATGATAGGGGGCCACTGAAGTTTATTGAGTAGGGAGGAGATATGGTTGGACCTGAGCTTTAGGAAAGCTACTTTGGTGGTTGTGTGAAGGATGAATTGGATTGGGGAGAGACTTGAGGTGGGAAGAACCCCTTTCAGGCTATAGCGGTAATCCAGGAATGAGGTGATAAGGACCTGTTATATAGAGGGGTGGTAGTGTCAGAGGAGAGGAGGGGGCGTATTTAGAGATGTTACAAAGGTGAAATTGTTAAGCCTTGGCAATAGATTGGATATGGAGTGTGAGAGATAGTGAATAGAGGACGACTCCTTGCTAATGTGCCTGGAACACTGGAAGGATAGCGTTGCCTCCTACAGTAATAGTAAAGTGGAAGGAAGGTTAGGGAAAAAGATGAGTGACTTTTTGGACATGTTTAAAGCTATCTACTAGACTATCTACTAGTTCGAGATATCTGAAAGGCAGCTGGAGATGCAAGCTTGGAGGTCAGCAGAGACCCAGCTAGGTGGCTCAGTGGATAGTGTTGGGCCTGAGTCAGAAAGGCCTGAGTTCAAATTATGCCTCAGACACTTACTAGCTGCGTGTGACCCGGGGCAAGTCACTTAACCTCCATTTGCCTAAAATCTACTGAAGAAGGAAGTGGCAAACCAGTCCAATATCTTTACCAAGAAAGTCTCATGAACAGTATGATCCATGGGGTCATGAAGAGGCAAACGCAACTGAATGACTGAACAAGAGAGTTTGGGGCAGGATAGGTAGATTTGAGAATCAACATAGAGATGGTAATTAAATTCATAGGAGCTGATGAGATCACTAAGTGCGATAGTATGGAGAGAGAAGAGAAAAGGGCCCAGGACAGAACCTGGTGGGACACTTGCCGTTGGAATTATCTAGAAGACGATCCAGCAAAAGAGGCAGAGAAAGCATCATCGGATAGAAGGAAGGAGAACCAGTTGAGACTGGTGTCCCAAACAGGGGAGCGGACCCCATACCTCATCCTCTAAAAGGGAGAAAGTTGAGGAGTAAAGATGTTTTCAGATACAGAATAGGAGAGATGAGAAAATTCATAATACATGGAATTGTTTTTTACTATAAGGAGGCAAAATGATCTGTTGAGAGAGGTAGTTTGGGGTTCTCAAAGATCTAGGAGAACACTTAGGAATTTAGTTTACTTTTTAGCATTTGCCGGAAGAAGCTGCCTATTGTTTGTTTACAATGTTTTTGTTTTAACATTATAAGCCTACCATTGTGACCGATAGCCTCAAATGAACTTGGCAACTCCTTCTTTGTTCCAGGATCTAATGAAAGGTGGCCCTTCTGACTAGAAGCCCCTCTTCTTGTTCTTTTGATTCCACACCTTCCTTCTTCCTTTCCTTGATGGCTCTGCCGTCGTCTCATCTCTGCTTGACCCTTCTCTCGTGCCCACTGTAATGCTGGTGGCGTAGTCAACAAACTTCCTTTCATCTTAAAACTTATCTTTTCTCATTCTTTCTGTATCTGGCATTCACTGAGACCTGGCTCCCTCCTGACAACACCACTTCCCTGTCAGCCCTTCTCAACACTGTCTACACTTTCCTTCTCATCCTCCTACTCACTACTCTTTACTCTTCCAGAATCTCCCTCTACCACCATCACTCAGTAACCTCTCCTCAGCCCCAGTAAGGGGTCAGAGCGACACAGCTTTTGGATCCAGCAATTCCTTACTAGATACTGCCCCAGGTACACAGCTGCAGGCTCTAGGCTTCTTTGAACTGCCCCCTGTGCTCCAGCCGTGAGGCTACTGTGTCCACTGTACTGGTTCCCTTTTCTAGTGCTTGCAGGCTTTTGCCTCTTCCCCCTACCCCACCCCCCTCACTTTGGCTAGCCAAATACTTTCTATATTTTCTCCTTAAATTTCTTAATCATTTCTTAGCGTGGTGCACTTTTTAATCTTTGCTGGAGTATTTGTGAGAGAACCGGGCATTTCTGCTCACTCTGCCATCTTCAGGTGTCAGTTGTCTGCTCTCATACTAGGGAACGTCAACTTACATGGTGATGTTCCTTCAAGTATTCTAACTTCCCAGTTCTTCAATCCACTCAGTTCCCTTGACCTATTCCTCCCCTTTAGCTCAACCACACACAGAGAGGTTTATGCCCTTTATCTTGCTACCACCCACAAATATTCCTTGTTTATGAATGTCAGAATTCCTTTAACTGATTGTAGTTTTTTATTATTCCATCTTTCCTTATGTTTTTTGACCCATAATCTTATTCTTTATTCTCCCCACAGATACTAGTTTCTCTACTCTTCAGTCCTTTACCAGTCCATTACTCCTATCTGGCTGTTTTCCCCTCCCTTCCCAAGCTCAACTCCTTTGCAAACCAGTCCTGAAACCATGCTGATTGCATCCACTATGAATTTATGTTATCTAACCTCAACTAGAACCTCATAACAGCAGGGTATGCTTCTCCTCTCTCGCTGTCCTCTGTAGCATCCACCCCAGTGGCTGTTCTAAGCCTTCCCTCTCTCTCCTCAAGCCTCCCACAGCACCCACTAAAATCCATTCCCTCAGTGAAGAGCTCCCTCATCTCTGCTTATGTTTATTTCATATCTGTTTGACACCATCCTAGAATGTTCTCTCTCCTCACCTCTGCCTCTTCAGATCTTCCATGATGAGAGCACGTACTTATTGAATTTACTTGAATTGTTGACTTGACATATAGGCCAAGTACCCTAAACTGAACATTAAGTTTTAGGAAGTCTGCCAAACTTTGTTTGTTTACTAGGAGAGTCTCCTTATCTCTAGGACAAAATGTTCTAAGCATGAAATAAGTAAATGATGACCTCTGGGGATGGTACATACTAGCCTGTTTCCCATGTTCATATCTAAGGAAAACAACAGAGTATTAAGACACTGTTAAGGTAAATGAACAAGGAGTTCATAATTCAGAACTTAGTCAAGATTGGCTAATCAGGCTTTGGTGGCCTGATCATTCCTTTGTTTATACTTTCAAAACTGCTGCTAAACCATGTCACAGCAGAAAACAGGTGAGAAGCCATGTCTCTGGACTATCTTCTGTTGGCACAATTATGGGCAACTTGTAAATAAACTGTAAGTTAAGATGATCACTGAAAACTCACCAGGCCCAGATCTTTATCCCCTGAGCTTTCCCCCATGGTAAGAGCAGGAAAAGGTACCATGCTCCTGGAGTGTATGGGTACTTAGGGAGGACTAGCACCTTTGGTGTAAGGGCCCGCCAAGCCCTTTTCAGGACTGCTCATCCACCTTTGGTGTCCATCTGTCATCCAACTCTCACCTGTGGCTCCAAGAAGCTGTAATATGCCCAGTGGCCATACCCCAGTAAACCATCTCAACAGATGACTAAAGTTGAGGGTAACTGATGGGCCTCAACCCCTTGGTGAGTTAGGGGAGTGTCTACCCCAAGCATGCGAAGACTTCCCCCAATGAAATGAGAGGATGAAGGCAGCTGAAATAGGTCTTGTGGAGTATTTGTGGTTTGTCCTTTGCTTCTTGAAGAGGACTATGACATCAGGAAGATGATGCCATGACTTGCAAGTGAATTGGATTTAAGTCAGGGAGGGCCGTGCAAAGTCACCAGCCTCACATTCTCCCCTGGAGCCATCTGGGTCCAGTAGCCAGATGCAGATCAGGACAACTGGAGATGGCCCAGGAAGCAGTGGAGACCTTGGCCTTTTCAAGCTAAGGTTTTTAACTAGTCTCAGTTTGAGTGCTTAGAGCTTGGTGAAACATAGAAGACATCAAAGTCTTCCATTGCATCCCAGGCCATCGCTGGTCATCTTGACTTTTGTTTTGCCACTGGACTAAGATAACTCTGGAAGAGAGAGTGAGACTGATGACTTTGTGCAGCTCTGCCTCACTTAAATCCAGTCCCCCACGAGTCTGGCCCACCCCAGCCCACCTTGATTATTTCATTAGCTTACTTGACACTCTGTAATCTCATCTAGACCCCTTCCTCTGTTACTTCTGAACCACCCCAGGCTACTTGCTACTCCTAGATCCCATTCAGATCTTCCCACAATGGCACTCCATGATGCCATTGGGCGCCAAAGGACAAACAACACCACCACCATGCTGCTGAGATGCATGGAGGGGTCAAACTGGTTAAAGGAAAGGGAAGTTGTATGAAAAATGTGGAAGTCAAGTGGAGTTTAAACTGGTGATTGCAGGCTACAAAAGACCTCTACCCTGGTGGTCAAAATGGAGGAAGAAGAGAGGGAGACTAGGGAAATAAGGAGACTGGTCTGGAGATAGGAGGAGAAGTGAGCCTTGAGACAAAGTGATAGGGGTAAAGAATAAATATTAAATACCTGTTATGTACCAGCACCCGTACTAAATGTTTTTTACAAATATCTCGCTTGATCCTCCTAACAGCCTTGGGAGGTAGGTAGTTATTATCCGCATTTTACATGTGAGGAAATGGAACCAAATAGAAGTTCAATGACTTGCCCAGGGTCACACAGCTAGTCTATTTTAGAATCAGGATTTACATAAGTCCCAAGGCTAGTATGGCCTCCAGTATGACATTCTGCCTCTCAAGAGAAAAATGATGATGGGAGAAAAAGAAACTGAACTCCAGAGGGAGGGTTAGAACAAGTTACTCAATGTACTATGGGCTCATTAAGGTTCAAAGTACAGGAGTGATCCAGGAAGTCACCCCACACATTAGCAAGAGTGTGGTTAGAAGCCTTTGGGGCACAGGATGGAAGCCTGTGAAGGCAAGGACAGCATTATTCAGGGTCAAAGAATTGCAATGCCAAATAATGCAATGTCGTGTTCAGACAGGAAGTTCAGTGAAGGGAGTTACAAACTCAGGTTATATACACTCAGAAGTGGGGGAGGGAAGGTGGCTAGGAAGATATGTGGAACAGTTGTTCACAAGTTATTTGTTGCAGCGTATTAGCACTTTCTTAGAAGAACCACAGGATTGGTTTAAACCACTTCTAGCCAACAGAGGCAGGCTGCTGACCATACCCCAAGGTGGGGTCACTTGTGGGGTTATCAGAATAGCCAGACTGTAGGAAGGGAGGGGTTGCAGAAGTGTCCTTGGAGCTATCTCTGTCCAGGAACAGGAGTAGTTAAAAATTACTGTCCATAGCAGAGATTCCTAGGAGTTTACTTTGGGGGTAGGGAACGATTAGAAATTGGTGGTCAGAACAGGGTAGGGGTCCCAGAGTTTCCCAGGGAGTGACACTATGAACAATTTGGAACTGTCCAATGTAGTGATACTCTGATTTATTCTAAGGGTAACATTGAAGAAATGTATATGTGGGAGGAGGAGAAGGAAGAGGTCATTCTTCTCTGATGCTATAGGCTTGAACCCCCATTCTGGTATGTTCCTCCTACTGTTAGTCAATAAATGATTAGTGCCTCACTTCCATTGGACCAATTAACATCAATTAGCTTTTACTGAGAAGATAGAGCAAGAAATATAAATATTTCCCCCACCTCCCAATACTTGGAAGCATACTCTCTGCTATAGCACCTCAGTCCCAGAGGAGAGTAGACTCAGACTTAATGTAGTTTCTGGATAGTACTGACCTCACCAGCTTCACTTCCAAAAACAGCATGGCTAATGGATGGCTGAGTCTGAATCTCTTCTATTGTTGGGCTGGGTCAAAGAGCATTCTCAGGACTTTATCACCTTCTGGCTTCCAGCAAGTCCTAGCAAAAGCTCCAGCTTCTATGATTTTGGTGGCTCCATCTCTCCTGACCTTTCAAAAATTACAAGGTCATAGCATCTCCAATCTCCTTCACCTAAAAACAGAAGGAATAGACACAACAGAGATAGAAGCAATCCCTGCACCATGCACTCAACAGACCATGTTGCAGTGGTCCTTTTGGGAAGCTAAAGGACTGAGACTTCTCTCCCCACTGAGGTCTTTCAGCCTTTTCTGCCTTTTCATGGGAACACATTCAGAGGACCACCCTCACTTTGGTAAGTATCTTTTGAATAAACCCAGTTCTGGTTACACAGCCAACCTGTCTCTGCATCACATCATGGCCAGAAGGGAATCGGAATATGTGTGCTCGGAATTGAGGAATAGAGCACATTGACTCCGTGTCATCGTGCCTTTCTAGAAATAAGCATCCTCACCTCTTCCATATGAAGATGACATCAGTAGAGCTTGTCTCACATGCTTATAAGGACTGGGCTCATTGGCCAGTCCCCCAACTGCCCAAATCACACCAATAAAATTTTGAATATTATCAAATCCATTTTTATGTTTCTGCTTTGGCAGCAGTAGGCCCACATTTATTGCTGGTCAGTTGCAGTTCATGTGGAAATGAAGAAATTTCATTGCTTCTCCTAACAAAGGAAATCCTTTGAGTAACATAGTCATTACAGGCTCTCACAATAACATCTCTTGGTTTGGCCATTTCTTTACCCAGTTCAATCCAATCCAATCTAATAAGCACTTATTAAGTGCCTATAGTTCAAGGCACTGTACTAGGTGCTGGGGTATAAAGACAAAACTGAAAACATTTCCTGACCTTAAGGTGAGAATATAAGAGACAGACAGAGAGAAATCTGAGGAAGATGAGAAAACAAATAAGGAGATATGGATGGGGGTAGGATCTGAACCCCTAAAAGGAAAACATCATATCTTTGAACATTTCCCATACATTTCAGTAGCCCAGATCACTGGTGCCTCTGTCCAAGGCATCTGGCCTACCCCAGCCCACCTTGATTATTTCATTAGCTTACTTGACACTCTGTAATCTCATCTAGACCCCTTCCACTGTTACTTCTGAACCACCCCAGGCTACTTGCTACTCCTAGATCCCATTCAGATCTTCCCACAGTCTTTCTGTATAAAAATATCCATCTTATCCTCATCAAATGTGCAGATTTCTTAAGAATCTGGTCTGTATTAGTGCCACAAATAGCACAGACTCGCTAGGGGTCTGGCTCCCACTTATATTGGCGTTACAATAAACTCATTACTTGGACTAAACGAAGGCTTGAGTGGTCAAATTCTTTTGAGGCAGACCATTGCATTTCAGGGTTCCTAGCACCTAAATGATGGGGTATAGGCTCTGGAAGCCCTCTTAAATTCCTTAAATCCTCCAACTTGATTGATGAAGCATTTACCTGAGGCCATAAGCCTTCCTTTATCACTAGGCCCAAATCTCTTGTTACTCTTAACTTGGCCTAGCCCTCCATTGTCTGGCTACTTCCCACCCTTGATCCTATCAAAGTATCTATACCCAAATCCCTACCCTTAAACTAGCCTAGCCCTACAATTGTAGGTCATCTCCAGGTAGCCTTCAGCTATTTCCCACCTTAATCCCATTCCTGGAGTCTGACCTCTACTTACCCCAGTCCCATCAAAATTGGCCTTACACTCCTCTTCAAGACCATCCCTTAACCCCTCCTCCCACAGCCCCAGAACCACTCCTAGATCCCTCCCACAGTCTTTCTGTTTTTAAGATCCATCTTGCCTCCATGAAGCTGTTGACATTCAGTCTACTTCAGATTCAATCTGTCCTGCTGGTAAATACAAGCCTCACAAATGCTCAGACTCTTTAGAGTCTATCCAATATGGCGAATCTTTAATAAACTTTGTTTTTCTTTGGCTGTAAGGAGGCTTGGGTCGAATTCATTTGGCAGGACCCAGCGTGTTGGTATTTTGGGATCCCAAGCATCCCTAAACCCCTAAAAACCTTGACACACAGACCACAACAGTACCATAGGAGATGGTACAGGAGATAAGCCTTGGGGGAAACTGAGTCAGAGATAGGGAGGTAGTAGCTTCTAGGCAAGTGGGGAAACCTGTGCAAAGATCAATGGCAAGAGATACCCATGAAGTTCCAAGTCAGGAGGAGCAGCAAGTATTCTCTTAACTGGAACACAATTGGATCTGTCTCCCTTGAATACTACTTTATCTTGAAATTTGATTAATTTATTATCATCCCCAAGCAAATAACAGCTTATTAAACATGTATTCAGTGCCAGTGTAAGTGCTAGAGAAAAAACCAGGATGAATACACTGATTCTTGCCCTCAGGGAGCTTACAGACTAGCACAATAAATATATAAATGAACAAGTATTTTGACATTTATCCTCTATCTAGGCCAGAAGTACTCAAAGTTTTCACTTTGAGGACCCCTTTCCACTGATTCTTCATTTGGGCTTTCATTCTGCTTAAAGAGGCAAAACTCAGGACAAAGGTAATTAAAAGGAGTTTATTTTAAGCACATGGAGGTAGCCTCGTGTTGGTGGGCTGACCACTGATAGCAATAGCTTCAAGGTGGGGCCAGCTTTTAAAGGCAACTAAGACAATTCAGATAAGTCAAAGTCAGCTCTAGCACCTCAGATCCTTCCCAAGGTTAGCAAGAATGTGACACTTCGAAGGTAGGGGTACAAAGGTCATAGAAGGGGGGGAGGTGACTTGGCTACATGATAAATATCTGACAAGTAGGGCTTGGAACAATGGGTCACTGAATCAACATAATTTTCAATAATACTCTTTAAAATGATTACAAACTTTTGTTTATATGTCAATAGATGTTTACCTACATAAGAAATTAAAATGGATAAAATCTCAATGTTTATTAATCTATTTAAGATAGAACTCTAATATTACATGTTAACATTTTAGTAAAAAGTAACTTTTCTAAAATAAGTGAGAAGTATGGCATTATTTTGCACATTTTTGCAAATCTTTAATTTTTGGCTTAATAGAAAACAACTGGAGTCTTATTACCTGTTTCTGCTTTCAATCTGTGCTATTGTATTGCTTTCATTGCAGTAAATGCTGAAAGTCTATCTGCACACAGGTTGGAAAAGGGAAGAGTATTTTAACAGTTGAATAATGTTGTTGTTTAGCTATATCTGACTCTTTGTGACCCCATTGTATGAGACGGAAAATTCAGATAATAGGAGAGACATCTTTAGGAGAAGCAAAGTGAATTTATTGCATACAGCCTCGCGAGGAAGGCGTCATGATTGTAAAGGCAATCAGTGAATGGGAAGATCTTCCCCGCTCATTTGAGTGGGCTTCGGGGGCGGGGCTCTCAGGGTCCTGGGGGAAGTGGCTAGGACTGGAGCCAATGGTAGGTGCCTGAGTGCTGGTCCACGTGATGACATGAAGCCCGTGGTGGGAGGAGCTTGCTGAATGGAGGAGCAGAGCTAAGAGGCAGTTGGTGAGAGCAGTTAAGAGCTGAAGGAGAGAGGAAGCAGTCAGCTAGCTGCAACACAGCTTGGAGATTGCGGCAGAAGCAGCAGCGACGGTGGCAGGTGCTACAAAAAAGCAGGACTGACCCTCGTGGAGACTGAAGAATGCTGAGCAGGGGCTTGAGGCCAGTGGGTGGTCTTCTTGCTGGAGGGCCCTGGCATTGGTGGGGGGGAGGCCCACCAGTATGGTTTGGCTTGCTGTCATAATGTTTTTCTGTGGCCTCCTGGTCACTGTTGTGAGATGGGCATACTGGTTTTGGAAGGTTCTTGCCAGGATGTCGAACTAGGGATACTGGTCCATGGGCGTGCTACTTTTGAGCTTCAATAAATGCTTTAACTCATCTGCCTTCTACTTAGAGAATTCCTCATGTCCTGTGACTTTGGACCATTCAGGCATATTCATGGTTATCTTTGAAGTCATGAATTCTGCCTTAGTGATATATCTGGTGATGAGGTGGATGGGATTACTGGGTATAGGATCTCTATTTAGAAACAGAAGAACTTCAGAGGAAGAGATGAATATCCCAGGGTGGGAGGATCCATTTTATTCCTCCCTAGCAAAGAAATGGGCTAAAAGAGATGGACTCTGAAAACTGGGGCTGACTTAAGAGCATTCTTTCCTTTGTCCATGGCCCTTAAGGATGAGACCCTTAACCTGAGGCACTATCTTAAATAATGGGATTTTCTTATTTTAATATTTTATGGACATACACTCTCTTATGGTATGTTAATGCTAAAGAAAATACAAATGTCCTAGATTGTAATTAAAATTGACACTTTGTCAACTCTCATTTTGTTTACCACCTATTCAATTAAGAAAATTCCTTTCTCATGCTCTGATTTAACATACATGGAGATCATAAATTTGAGTGGCACAGACATGCTGAGTTGAGACTGTTCAAAAATGTATTTAAGCCTTCTCATTCTTTTGTTCAGACAGTCAGATTTCATCTTGCTCCATACATGTATGCATTCTGCTAGCTTTAAAGGAATAAATAATATAAAAATATATATCATCTAGCCTGTTTGCTTCCTTTAACCACCTTTCAGGTCGACTACACACACACACACACACACACACACGATGAGGTTTGGGGTTGAGGGGTGCTCGAGACCCCAAAATACTGGCAAGCTGGGTCCTGCCAAATGAATTCAACTCAAGTCTTCTCAGCCAAGGAAAAACTAAGTTTATTAAGGATTTGCCATATTGGGTTGTCTTAAGAAATCTCACCATTTGTGGCTCTTGTTTTCACAAGCGGGCCAGATTCAATCTACTGAGCTAGATTGAATCTGAGTGCCTTTAAGGAGGCAAGATGAGACTTATATACAGAAAGATTTTTGGAGAGATTAAGGGGTGGTCCAGTAGTCTGGGGTAACTAGAGGAGGGGTTTAGGAGGGTCTTGAGGAGGAGTCTAAGGAGGATCTTGATGAGACTAGGGTGACTAGAGGTCAGACTCCAGGATGGGAAATAGCTGAAGGCTACCTGGAGATGACAATAAGAGAGCTAGGGTATAGATATTTTGATCAGGATCAATGGTGGGAAACAGCCAGAAGGCAATCCAGAGGTAGCCAGACAATGGAGGGCTAGGCTAAGCTAGGCTAGACTATTTGCGCATGAATAGCCAGATCAAGTGGGAAGATTCAGGTTGGGGCTCAAGTGGGTTCCCACAGTCTAAACCTCATCTCTCTCTCACACGTATGTACACATACACCTATAGACATATATATATATACACGCATATATATGCGTATATATATATGTATGTATGTCATTTGAAGAACTGTGAGACACATATACCCATTATTTACTGATGGGCTATGTCACACTCTTGACTGGATAAATAAATTGCAGTGTACCTATATGTTTGTGTTCTGCATGCAATGGCTAGTTAGCAAGGACCCAAAAATAGTTTTGACCTTTCAAACCCCTTGAAAGAATTTCTGGGACCCTTAAAGATCCAAAAACTACAGTTTGAGAACCATAATTCTAGAGCAACATCTTATACCATATACCACAATAGACTCAAAATTGACCTTCACCTCAATATTAAAGGTCATACTACAAAATAATTAGAAGAGAACTAGATCAGACTACCTTTTACAGCTATGGGTAGGGGCTAGATTCTCACTCAAATGAGATCTAGAGCCATTAATATAAGTTAAAATAGATTATTTTAATTATTTGTAATTAAAAAGTGTTTGCCAGGTTTTGAAACAAATTTCCAAAAACTCTGTTACCATTTCAGAACAGAGTTTTCCTTCCAATACTGATTCTTCTTTTTTCACTTTATTAAGGCCCAACTTTTTAAGAAACAGGAAGGGCCTTGGATTCAATCCAGTGGTTTGGTTCCATAAACACTCTTCCATAGATGACTATTTCCAGTCTTCATGTTCTTTTAAGGTTAAACGGTCTGTAGAGTGAAGCTGGGTTAAACCAGTTTTGTAAGTCTAGAATCCTTTTTAAATATGTTGAGGAGTTTCTTAAGTAAATACTTTCTCATTTGCACTGGGTGTTCCAGGCCCTCAGAAATTTTCCAGGACTTCCTCTTCTGTACTCCCACCAATACTATTTTTGACTTTTGCCTTTCTGGTCATTATTAGCAAAATTACTTCAGTACTTATAGAAAAATAACTTCCAGCTTCTCCACAAGGTCTGTGAGTTGGGTATGATAGCTATTTTTTGATAAAGTACAAATTTGAATAGAATCAGATCTTTTCCTTCAAATCTCAACTCTAATTGTCTCTTCATTATGAATTGGGCAACTAACACATTTATGTGCACACACAAATATACATGTCCTTTTGGTGCCACAGGGGATGAAGAGCT
>CM053622.1:376921848-376962473 GCA_028646595.1 Phalanger gymnotis
AAAAAAATCCTTTTTATAAAATTTAATTTTTTAAAAAGGTTTTTCTTTATTTGGGGGGAAGGAAGGCAATCAAGGTGAAGTGACTTGCCCAGGATCACACAGCTAGTAAGTGTCTGAGGCTAGATTTGAACTCAGGTCCTTCTTGACTCCAGTGCCAGTTCTCTATCCACTGTACTACCTAGCTGCACCCCCCCTTTTTTTAAGGATGCAAAGGTGAACTATACTCTCAAAACCTGCCCCTTCTCACAAATTCCGCACCCCCTCTTTTATTTCTGTGGAGGGCTTAAATCCAGTCATCCACATTTGAAATCTGTGAGTTGCCTTTGACCCTTCCCTCTATAACACTACCCACCTTCAAACAATTTTTTTGTCCCACCCTCTCACCTCCTCTTTCCAGTTTTAGGCCCTCATTATGTCTTCCCTATACTATTGTAATCACTTCCTATATTGTTCACCAGTTTCTAATCTCTTCTTTCTCCAATCTGTCCTTCACATACTTGCCAAATTAAATTTCCTAAAGTACATATGACAGTCATCCCTCCTCTCAAAAAATTCTAGTCATTTCCTATTGCTTTTAAGAGAAAATACAAACTCCTTGGGAGTTTAAGGTCTTTCACATTTAAGCTCCTTCACAATCAAATTACCTAGGGGTTATTTTATTAAGTTTTTTTCCCCTCCTCACATTTTCTCTCAGATAATTATCTTCTAGTGTAATTAACTCACTATATTGTTTGAAACAAAAACCTATGAAACTATTTTTGTCTTTGGGGTTTTTGACTTTGTTGCTTCTAATTTTTAAAGTTATATTCATTGATCTTTGCCTTCTTTTTGTTGATAATCATTTTAACAATACAGCATTTTAGGGGCAGCTAGGTGGTGCAGTCAGTAGAGCACCGGCCCTGGAGTCAGGAGGACCTGAATTCAAATTTGACCTCAGACGCTTGACGCATGTACTAGCTGTGTGACCTTGGGCAAGTCACTTAACCTCAATTGCCCTGCCCTTCCCCCCCAAAAAAAACAATACAGCATTTTCCCTGAGAACTGCTTTGGCTGCATCTCAAGTTAGTGTGTTGCCTCATTAAAAATCTGGTAAATTTCATAAAATCCACTTTACTTTTCTAATATTATCTATAGAATGGAAGCTCCTTGTGGCCAAGAACTGTGACATTTAAAAATACCTTTTGTATTCTCAATGAATGAATGAATAAAAGACACTTTCAAAGGTCAAAGGTTGACCAAACACAGTTCTGAGTGCTGGATAAATAAAGGGAAAAAGAGAAACAGTTCCATTCTCAAAGAGCTCCCATCATAATGGGGAAGACAACACATCCATGAAAGGAAAATGACCTACTGGGCTACTGTTAGCTTTTCCCAGATCTTATCCTGCCCTCCCCCAGCTTCCAATATTTACCCAGGCCGTTCCCCACACCTGGAAGGCACTCCTTTCACACCTGCCCTTTAACGTCCCTTTTTCTTCAAGGCTCAATCCAGGTGTCACCATCTCCTTCCCCAGCTGAAAGTGATCTCTTTGCTCCTCGAATTTTCTTAGTGAACCATTCAGATCACTCTTTCATCATCACGGGCTGCTTTGTTTCATACTTTTTTGTGTCTGTGTTGAAGCTCCCATTAAATAATAAAACTCCTTAAGGCAAGAGTCTATGGCTTTCTTCATTAGTTAATTACAAGCACTTAGCACATTGAAATTCCTAATACATGTTTGCTGAATTGAATTCACACTGTAGTATAAAAACACTATTTAATCAAATTTTTTCTCTTGGGCCACATATGGGGTTAGGGAAGGGAAAGATACAACAAAGTAATACAATTCCAACTTCAGTGTGTGTGTCATTAGTATCTCCCCATGCACTGACTTTATTAGTAGGTTGATTTTTACACTTCTCTCATTTCAGTATAGATAATGAGACGGGAAAGGGAGGAGGGAGAGAGACAGACAGAGAGACACAGAGAGATTTTCAAGGCAAAACCTGACTGCAGGGGTTAACCTGGAGCTCACCGACTTGTTTTTTAAAACAATTTGATTAATATATTTCTGTAATACATTTCCTTTGTAAGCCTGTGTATTTTGTGGTTTGTTTGTTTTTTTAAAGTGATCTCTAGACATCATCAGTGTCATGGAAATTTTTACTTTCCTTTTATTCATTTTTATTAGGTCAGGGCCATTTCTCTTCGGTTACTGAGCTGACTGAAACCTGTTTTCGTGGGATGTGAAAATTTACTCAAGGCCTCGAACATTCCTTAAATAAGAAGCCAAAAAGGGAACCAAGGCTTCCTGAAGTAATTTGACTTGCATTACTTAAGGAAGGATTCCAATTGGCCTTGAATCTGTGAATCACGTAAAATCTTCCCTCTCAACTAGCCCCTGGTGGACCGTTTAAATAAAATCTAATTTGTAACCAGACTTAGTTTACCTACAATCTGTTTAACTATGTCTGTTTCCTTATGATATTGTTTAATTTTTATGGCTTAAGAGGATGTATGAGATTGCTGTATGTCAAACATTATTTTTCTGACATAATTTTTGTCTATAAAATCCTATAGAATCCTAATCTTTCTTGGGGGGGGGGGGGCTTCTTCCTCCTGAACCTGTGTTTAATCATAATAAATCTTAGGTTTTTACCTTTGTAATTTCTGCATTGTGATAAGTGGGAGTTATTTCTCCCATAATACCGCAGTACCATAGGTGTCCATGTCACAAAAAAGAAGAATCTTTCTGATAGAGGAAGAGTCAGACAACAGCTTTTACATTGGGTAAAATTTATCATCAGTATTAGGTTATACATCATTTGCATAGACTGGTTTCTAATATCCATGTAGTATGACACCAATCATAACATCACGCATTTTGTTGTTCATCCTTTGTTCTCGAAGAGGACATCATGAGGGTGATGTCTTAATTGTGAATTGGATTTAAATGAGGCAGAGCTGTGCAAATGCTATAAATACATCAAATACAGTGGAAGGGCTGGTCACAAGAAGGAGGTGGCAGCCAGGGCCTCTTTTGTGCTGTAGCCCTTCATGTCAAGCACTCCATGTCCACTTGATAAAGCTAAATAAACGGAAAATGCTATTCCCAAATAAAGCAAACCTGGGGGGAAAACAAAGGATTCCAAACACCGTCATCATGCAAGAAAGGCAGCCAAGTTTTAAAAACACCAGAAGAATGCAAAGCTACTGAGGGGGAAAAAAAGTCTTTTCCTCTCCAGAGTTTCCAAATGCAAAGAAACACTTGGCATGAAATGTCAGTGTGAGCTGCGACTTTATAAAACTTGCATTTTCATTGGTCTTCCTCTGCTGCCTTTGCTCCCCACCCCCTCAGCTCTGCCCAAAGCACCAGAGGAGTCACTGAAAGCCAGGAAATAACAAATAATTTTAAAGAAACCTGCTGTTACCTGGCCAGCATTTTATTTTACTTTTTTGAATTTGACTAGTTGGTCTGGAATTTGGCTCAAGTACCATCTGTACCTTCTTCTCTCAGTAGGTTTGCTGTGAAAAGATGACACTTATTTTAGAATTGTGTAGATGATTGCCTTTGAAAATGCCTAATAAGTTGGACTAGTCAAAATACATCCCAAGACGTACTATTAACTATTGTGTATGGCAAGTGCTAGAGGTTTTCAAGTTCCATACTCCCAGGCATCAAAATGAACCAAAGTCAATGTTAAGAGTCTAGGTTTCTGGATGCATATACAAATGGGGTGTAGGGCCCTTAATCACAAGGTGGCTACTGTTAGCATTTGTGTATTCCTTCCAGACAACCTTGTGTTCTGAGCAAAAGCTGTATTGTACATGGTTTGTGAAGGAGGTAAAGGGCTAGCAGAGACTAACTGAAAGGAATAGTGATGGAAGATATTAAAGCCAGGGCACAAATAGCCATCTTAAAGCTATGGGCTCACTGAAGGTTTGGTTATTAATTGTTTTTCACTATTTTTACTCTTACTCCACTATTGGATGAGTTTTCTAAACTCTTTCTGGCCCACAATTCTTTTTCCTCTTCCATGTTGTACTGGTTTTAAGAGGCATTATTCAATAGGATATAACACCAAGACATTGTTCTCAATGTATTTTATTTCATGATTATTAAAGATAAAACCGACCCCAAAGCTATTATTTTAGTTGGTGCCCACTGAAATTATACATGACTTCATTTGTTTATAATTCTAAGTTACACATTTCCTTCACTCTTCTATATTTTATATTATGGCTGTGATTTTAGGAACCTGACAGGAATTTGACCAAGCAATGGGTCACTTCTAGAACAAGAAGTTCTAGGAAATGAAACCACTTCCTGAGAATTGTTACTAGTATCAGTGCTTGTTAATGCTAGAACGAAAGCAAAATTTTAAGTTGGGATTCTCAATTTCCCAAAAGACCTATAGTTACTGAAATAAGGTTGTCAGAATGTTAGGCCACTTACAAGATTGATCTGCTCCCAACACTCAGTTCATCTGTGAAATGAGTGGAATAGATAGAGCAGATGGCCTCTTGGGTCCCTTCTTCCAATCCTAAATCTATGATCTTATGTAAAGATAGCCTAGGAACCCTAGCAAATGGAAAGAAAATGTGAAGAACAGGAGAAAGCACTCTCAAGAGTCTCAGTCTGTCATTTAAATCTCTGAGACCTCTTCCAGCTCCCAAACTAAAAATCTCTGATTTTAAACTTGTTCAATCCCAAGTTAAAACCTGGTAAAGGCCTTTAGAAGCTAGAAGATTAAACCAGAATAAAATCAAGCATGTCTATGCACTGGAGTCACCAGATGAGGACTGAAGAAAATAGTGGACTGGAGTAAGGTGCTCTGAACTTCTCCCATAGGTTTAGAGGTGAGCTGAATGACCTCTTAATATTGAGCCGGCTAAGAAGTTATAAGATACTAGGTCATTTGGGAATGTGAAAGATAATAGGAAAAGTAACATCTCCAGAAGGAAAAAAACAACAACCTTTTTCTGGTTTAACATTTTAGAAATTAAAATAAAATGTTCTTGCAGGATAGGAGGCGTTGAAAGAGAGGCAAAATCAGTGTGTGTTCCAGCACGACATCGTATGAGATTCCATTTTCCAATGCCCTGCAGTAGAAGAAATAAGATTATTTTTGAAAAGGTAACTTTTCTCCCGTCTTTTTCCCCTCCTCTCCTGAACATTAATGCATGAAATTCAAACATGATCTGTTATAGAAGGTAACTGAATAATATGCTATCCAAACACTGGTGGTGTGATAGCTGAAAAAGAAATGTCAGCTCCTTAGGCCCCTTTCCTCACTTGCAAAATGAGCCAGCTCGATGACTTCTGCAGTCCCCTCCAGCCAGAACATTACATAGCCTTGGAGGAAAGCATAAAAAGCAGAATAGGAAGGATACAGTTCTCTTATTCTCTCTATCTCCTCTCTACACGCACACACACACACATTGTATGTGTATATATATATATACACACACATACACACATGATATATATACACACACATATATATCCATTTCTGCAGACATACATGTGTAAATCTGTCTTATACATATATATGTGTGTGTGTGTGTGTGTAATATATAGTCTATATATAAACAATATTGTCGTTGTTATTCAGTTATGTCCAAATCTTCATGACCCTGAGGCTGGATGTGAACTCAGTTCTTCCTGACTCCAGGCCTGGTGCTTCATCTACTGTTCCACCTAACTGCCCTATATATAGACAATACATACTGTCTACATGTGTGTATAGGAAAATAGAAAGAGAGTGAGAGACACAGAGAAACAGAGACAAACAGAGACAGAGAGACACAAACTCTTAATCAGATTGGGTGCTTGATCACCTTTCCTAACTCAGGAAGATAGAGGAGTGGAAAGAGTGAAAAGAAAGACTGAGTAATACAGGTTTGAATAATCAGAATGCTAAAAACAGGGACGTGGCTCTGTTCATGTGACTCCTCTATAAAATCAGATTGTCTCTTTGTTGGGGCTCCTAATCTGGGGTTCATAAACTTAAAAGAAAACATTTTAATAACTGATTTTAATATAATTGGCTTCTGATTTGTTTTGTTTTACATCTAGAAACCTTAGAGAAGGGGTCCACAGGCTTCTTCATTGGACTGTCAGAGTCCATGACATAACAAAGGTTAAAAGAACCTCCCCGTACCCCACCCTTGCTCCCACCTTGGGGGTGGGAGATGAAGGGGGGAGGGGCTGTGAGGGTTGTGGTACAGCAGGAAAAACAGTGGCTTCAAAGTCAGAGAACCTGGATTCAAATTTGTCTTGAATGCTGACCACCTGTGAGAACTTGGGAACGTAATCAAACAGTTGGTCTCTGGCCTGTAGTTTCTTCAGCTGTAACATAATGGAGTCGGATCATGCAGTCTGTGAAAGGCTTTCCAATTCTATTTCAGTGTTGTTGTGAGGAAAGCACTTGGGAGCCTAGATCTTGGTTCAAAGGGCCCTTTCAAGACCTTCTGTTCCAACCCCAGCCCCATTTTGCAGATGACAAAACTGAGGCACAGCAAGGTTAAATGTGACAAGTCCTGAAATAAATCAGTCATAAGTGGAGAAATAAAGTCTTTAACTGAGATGACAGGGTAGCAAAACTACCATCCTGGAGGGCATCCTGCCAGCAGACTCACAGTAAAAGGTTCTTACGCTTTTAGGACAAAAGGAGGAGGGAAGCACATTAGACAGCAAATGCCGGTGATTTTTTGCCAGCCACCCTTGGCCATCCAAGCAAGGAATCTGGCTGTTTTGCCCTTCATGCCATGAATCCCAAAGGAAGGGGGCACTTTGGAAACTGTTCTAGCTCAGGCTGTCTTTGTTTAGTGTGTAAGATTCCAGGGTGGGACTTAGGTGTGGCTCAGCTCAACCTAGGAATTCAAGGACATTAATGGAATTCTGATATTGCTAGGATCATTAAGTGTGACAGATCATTAAGAGCGACAGTTAATATTACATTTGCTACTAACAACTTTCTGTCATTATGTTAACAATTCTATTAACAATTTTTTGTCAAGTGACTTGTCCAAGGTTGCATGAGTTCATGTAGGTGCAGATGTAGAATTTGTACTTAGGATCCCTGACTCAGATCCAGGGCTCTTTCTACTCTTATCAGTGCTAAGTAAATGAATAACTGTATTATTAATGTTTTCACTCAGTAATATTCTATGGTATTTTGCAATGCCCTTTAGAAATTCTTGGAATTACCTTTGTTTTGTTTCTTTCTTCTAGTCATCAGTGACTTAATTGGTGTCGCTTCCTTTTTTTTTTTTTAATTTTTTGAAGACCATCAGCCTCAACCAACTCACCCAGGGTCACACAGCTAGTAAGTGTCTGAGGTCACATTTGAACTCTAGTCCTCCAGGACCAGTGTTCTATCCACTTCACTATCTAGCTGCCCCTCACTTTTTCTTCTTCTCTTTTTTAAATAAAACAGCTCTATCCCCAGATTACAATGCTTCCATAAGTCTAAGCATAATACTCACGTGTTCACCAGCAACTAGCTTCACATCAGAACCCTAAACCCAGCCCTAGAGTAAAACTGGAGAGTCAGAACATTTAGGGTTTGTTTTTTATCATAGAAGACTCTTAACAGTCTTATTTGCATAAGAACAATGGAAGAGCCAAGGGCTATGCTGTTGAGCAGGTTATGGAAACTTTCTTTCTGAGTTCAAACAGGCTTCATATCGGCCTCACTTGGCCACTGCCACTGCCAACTTCTTCAAGTTGCCTTAGGCCAGAAACAGTCATCATGCCTGGGAAGAGTTCAAGCTAGACACCAGCTACCACCAATAGGCCCTTTGTTTCTTCCCCCAGCTGTCTTTCCAGTTCTGGAATCATAATCAATACTGTTATTGCTATTTTCAGGTTGTGCTACTAGTCTACAGGGGCTACACTCTCACCATTCTCTTAACTTCCCAAAGGACACCACTCCCCTATATGTCTATTTTCTTCCAATTGGAATATAAACTCCTAGAGGGCAAGAACTGTCTGGCAGTTAGTTCTTGGCACAAAAACAAATTCATTCATTCAACCGGTTTCTATCCACATTGTGGATAGGTGTCTTTTTACAATTCACCTCTGGTATTTAAAAACCACTGATATTGGAGTCAACTGAATGGGGGACAGGGCAAATAGATAGCACAGTGGATGGAGTCTCAGGCCTGAAATCAGGATAACTCAACTTCCCAAGTTCAACTAGTTGTGTAACCCCAGGCAAGTCACTTAACCTTATTTGCCTCAGTTTCTCCATCTGCAGACTGAGCTGGAGAAAGAAAAGGAAAACCCCAAATGGGGTCATGAAGAATTGGACATGGCCGAGCAACAACAAAAAATGAGTGACAAAACATAACCCCATGTACTAGGCAAATAAGGGTAAGGCAAAATGACAATCCCAATGTGACTCTCTGTAAAATGGAAAAGTTCCAGATGACTAATATGCCTAGATGTATTTCATACCCAGAGGTCTAAACTGCTCATAGACAGTTGGCCTTCTTTCCCCCTTAACCAGGAAGATTACACAAGGCACAATAAACAAGACAAAAAATTCCTGTTCTTTTAAACTTTCTCACGACCTTATCACTTCTCTGATGACTGCCACTTACTGAAAGTTACTGTAATACTCCAATCTGTCGAAGCTTTGGTAGCAACTGGCCATTCTGTTGCAGGGCTATGAGCTCTGAGGAGCCACCAATACAATCCTTACCAATAAATACCCGAGGCACCTGAAGAAAAAAAAAAGCACAAATAGAAGATGTGAAGGGCTTCAATTATGAGTAGATTAAAAGAAATTACTTTTTTTGTTCAGTCCTAATATTTTTCCATGACCAAAGAACTCTTATTATAATGAACATCTGTATGTATGTACACGTACATACAGATGTGTACGTACACACACACAGACACACACACACACACACACACACACACACACACCTTGTTGTGATAGTGGATAGGGTGCTAAGCCTGGAGTCAGGAAGACTCATCTTCCAGAGTTCAAATCTAGCCTCAGATACTTACTAGCTGTGTGACCCTGGGCATGTCATTTAACCCTGTTTGCCTCAGTTTTCTCAGATCTGTAAAATGAGCTGGAGAAGGAAATGGCAAACCACACCAAGAAAACCCCAAATGGGGTCACGAAGAATTGGACAAGACTGAAAGACACCCAAACAACAGCAGCATATATGTATAGGCATATGCATACAAATACACCTGTGTGTGTCTATAGGTAGATAAATAACTATCGTGTGTAGCAAGAACAACTTTCTGCATGTTGCAAACATGAGAATTTTTGGCTTTTTTTTTCCAAAGTGATTGTATCTTGCAAGGGGGAAGAGGTGTTAGGTGTGATCAAGGTCTAATGAAACTGTACTGAATGTAAAGAAGTATCAATGAGGGTTTTTGTTTACCATGTTTCAAGTTGCCTGTTATTGTTGCTTAGCAACTAATACAAAACCATAGTAGAGTTTCCCTCTAAAGAGAAATTAAAAAGTAATTTCATTCTAGTAATGTCATATTCTTAGATGTCTGAGCAAAACATGATTAATTTAGCATGTTTTTTCTAACTTTGGGAGGGGGCTGGATTTGCAGAGGGAAGAGAATTTAAGGCCATAGCTAGCTAGCCATGTCTTCTCCACATATACATACACACACACACTCTCTCTCTCTTTGTCTCATAAACAGAGACCTTCCCAGAACACTCTGTATTTTATATTTATAGCTATTTGAGAACCATTTCCTCAGGATAAAATGGGGTTAATAATAAAGAGTAACATACATTTATCTCAAAGGGCTATGCCTGTGACTCTGCCAGCTTAGGAAAATTCTGGTATGAAAACTCTTTTCCAAGTTAGATGCAAACAACTATGTCTTAGGCAGATAAATCCTAAGGAGTTGCCTAAACCAATGGGGAGATTAAGAGATTTTCCTACGTGATCTTATGTGTGTAAGTGTCAGGTCTTCCTCACTCCCAGGCTAGCACTCTACCTCCTATATCAGGTAATCTGTCTGGATAGACACACATATACACCTAGAAAACTGCTCACAATTAGTGGAAAACACCTTCCATCTGAGAAATGCCATTCAGTCTTGCATTTAAGCCAATGAAAGTTATATGGTAAAAGCTAGTGTAACAGTTAAAATTAGGGCAGATTGAGGCACAAAATTCCAAGCATGATCAATTTATCAATAAATAGGATCTCAACTTCCTCAGCTAAGCTAAGACCCCCTGAGTGAGGGGGACAGCTCTTTTTAAAAATAATCTTGGGGAGCATAGAACAAAGAACGGCACCTCATAGCTGGGAAACAAGCTGTGATTGGTTAAAAGACCTCAACATTATGAATGGCAAAATCAGTATGATTGGTTACAGAGCTGAGGTGTGGGAGACAATATGATTGGTTGGAAATTGAGAATGAAGGGCTGTGAACAACCCCATCTTTCTCTCCTGTCAGTAAGAATTGTTCATTGTTTGAATCCATTTCTTTGGATAACAAACCAGACAGAGATCCTAGAAGAATAGCTTGGTGGTAAAGATACTAGAATAGACTTCCTGGTGTCCATCTGCATTCCTCTAGGATAACAGATTTCCCTGAAACAAGAATAACCAGCAGGAAAACTAGGTTTCTAAACTTATTACAGGACATCTGAATTTCTGAACTAAGTTCAGAGACAAAGTTGTGACTTAGGCGGTTACAGGACAAAATCAATTAACTGGAAGTAGGATCAATTAAAGAAAAAGAAACACACATTTGGGATAAAGGTCCTTCTCCACCTTAGCTATATACCTGAGAGTAGACAGTACACTAAAGGCCTCAGGCTCAAACACTAAACCTGTAATGAGTGGGAACATCCATGATTTCGTGGTGGCCTCTGAGCTAAGCCACAGTCATAAGCTTCATTTTAAATAGAGAGGGCACTTTAAGTAGTAAAAGAACATGGGAGCTTCCTTAACCTGAGGTGGTGGTAACCTTCCGGTTGGTGGGTGTTAAATACAAAGGAGGTTGACAAGGAAGAAAGAAACATACACCGCATGGGTAATGTGGTCAGAGGAGAGTGACTCCTACACTGGAGACTGGCCCCACAATCTCACAGTTGAAAGAGCCCAAAGTTTTGTTTTGGTTTTTGTTAGAAAAATCTTTTTAAAATACTATAATCAGTTCCCAATATGTCTCCCCACAGACTCCTACTTTGTAAAAGAAAAAAGTTTATGAAAATCAGAGCAAGGAAGGGATGATGTTGACATCCTGTGTACTAACTACTGTTTATCTCCCAACTAGTGGCTGCCCCATCCTACCCTGTCCAGAGAAGAGGAAAAATGATGCAATCCCTGGAATAGCATTCGTCCATCAGCAGCCCTTTAGTATTGTTTTCATTTACATTGTTGTAATCATCGTGTGTATTTCCAAGAAATCACCTTAACACTGGTGGCAACTGACATGAGGATTTTTCATAATTTTAATTAATTTTACTATAATTTCTCTTCTCGGTGTAAATGCACTTTACATACCAATCATTGTGTGTACACATAGATGTAATTTTACTTTGAAATAAAAAAATTTCATCTGACTATTCAAATATGCAGATGCACTGTGTCAATTGATTCAGCTTGGTCTTTTTAAGGTGTTCTAAGATTCTGGTCCTTTTCCCCAGGAGAGAAAAAGAGAAAGACAAAAACAAAGAGGAAGTGGAAAAACTTCTTCTGGAGGCTTAGCAACTAAAGAGAGCAGCACAAAACAATGGTTTGAGAGTGAACTCACAGGGTCTGGGATTCAGTAGTATTTTTATTTAAATCAAGTTGGGCCTTAAAGGTATGTTTTTTCATTAAAGCTGTGGTTATGATAGGAGGAGGGAAAAAGAGGAAGAAGAGAAATGGGACAAAAGACAAAAACAAAAAATGACAAAAACCAAAAAGCTGTCTGCCCCCCCCCCCAAAAAAAAGGCTGAGAAAAAAGAAAGTGGTTTATTTCCATCTGTTCTAGCTCCTTCTCTCCACTCATACTACAGCCTCTTTAGCTGGAGTCCTCACAACTTCTCTCCTGCACTATTGCAGTGATGTCTTTATTGTTCTCCCTACCTTTGACAGGGCCCTTCTCTAAACCATCTTCCACATAGCTGCCAAAGTGATATTCCTAAAAACATCAGTCTGAGCCTGTCACTCTCCTTCTCAAGAATTGTCTCTAGTATAAAATACAAACTTCTCTGGCATTTGGTCCTTCCCAATCTGACTCCAGAATGCCCTCACATTACTCCCTCCAGCCCCCTCTGCCTCTATATTCCAGCCACATTGGATTGTTCTTGGTTCTCCATAGATGACATTCTATCTCCTCCCAGCTCTCTGCAGTCTTTTCAGCCCAGTGCCTTGAGATAGTCTTTCCTGACCCAGATCAGGTGCCACCTCCTACAGGAGGCTTTTCCTCACCTCCCAAATTATCAGACCTCTTCTCATCAAACAAGTTTGAATTACTCTGCATGTATTTTATATTATTTTGCCTCCAGCTCCACCCCCCCCCACCCCCGCCCCATACAATGTAGGCTCCTTCAAGGAGGAGAAGGAGTTGCTACTACTTTTTTTTTTTTGCTTGTTTTTTGTCATCTTTGTATCCTCAGTGCCTAAACACAGTGCTTGGTCCCATAGTAGGTCCTCAATACATCCTTCTCGATTTCAATTACTGCCACTTCTTTAATTTTGTGAGAGAGTAAGAAAAACAATTGAGAAAGCAGGGAAAGGAGACAAAAAGGGGGAGTGATGGGGCCAGAATTTCATAGCTTACACAATGTGTAAAGTGGAGGGACCGAGAGAGGGACAGGGAGAGACAGAGACCCAGAGTGGCAGAGAAGAGACAGACAAATCTTTAATATAGGTTCCCTTTTAAGTCTGTAAGGTAATATATCCAGAGATTCCCCTTTGTCCATTCCCATAGTGTGGTTCATTCAATTATAGGCAACACTCATACAGAACGCAATAGAAATCAGCTTATCTTTGTCTTCAAACAACCCATTTAAAAAAAGTACAAATAGCAGATAAAATAAGATTTAAGGGCAACTAATTGTAGCAAACCCAGTAGTGGTGAGGCAGGAGACACTGACTGAGGGGATACATTTATCGGTCCCAGTGCCATGGCAAATTCATTAGCCCTTTAAGTAGGTCAGTGAGCCAGTTAAGACTCCAACTGCTGTTAGTTTTATTCAGCTTGGGGTAGTAGTGCCCTTCCCTTGCAATCAAATGGCTGCTGCTTCTATCACATGCCATGGTGTATGATTCTCTGACTTCTTTTCAACTTTTGCCATAGAAGACTACCTTATCCACTGACATCCATGAACAATCTCCTCTTCCCCTAGCTTCTGTCATCATTCTTTCTTGGTTCTTTCTTGCTTCCACCTGTGAAATATAGTCCAGTTCCCTTTGGATCATCGTTTAGCTTCTCTTCTGGGCTTTCTTCTCTCTCTTGTTGATAGTATCAACTTCCATAAATTCAATTATTATTGACTCATATGCAATGGTGGGATTCAGCCAGTTCGAGCTGGTTCGGTAGAACCAATAGCTAATTTTGGGTTGAGTTTGGCCAACTGGTTGTTAGCAGGGGCAGGGTCTCTGCCTGCTACATCAGCAGCAGTGGTAGTGCCTTGGCTTCGTGGAGAACCAGTTGTTAATTTCTGTGAATCCCACCACTGCTTATATGACTTCCAAATCTACTCCTAATAAATGCTTGCTGAATTGAATATCTTCCTAAAAAGTTGCTCTCGCTCCCCTAATCACCATCCTTTAAAAAAAAAAAAAAGATTTGGTTCTTATCAGTTTCAGCAGTGAGCAGTGAGTAGAGAAAAACCCCAAAGTTCATAACGTGCTTCTATAGTATTTTTTATTGTCATTATATGATCAAATTATATCTGCTGATTTCTAAGGAAAGGGTGGCAGTTTGTTCCTTCTACGACTTTCATGTCTTCACATAATTGTCCAGACTCATAATTTCATTGATACTGTAAACTCTCAGATGAGGAAATTCCTTCTATACAAGACAGGTGGGCAGCTTCTCTGCAATTTATAGGGAGGGAGTTGCTCAGGGTTTACACAGCCATTGTGTTAGAAGTGGGATTTGAACATAGGTTTTTCTGGCTTTCAGCCAACCTTCCATCTGTCTCTCATTATCAAAGTGTAACACTGCTAAAAAGGCTTGGCATATACTTAGCTTGCCTTTTCCCAACCGGGGGTGGGGAACCTGGGGCCTCTAGACTACACGTGGCCCTCTAGGTCCTCAAGTGCAGCTCTTTAACTGAATCCAAACTCTGATTCAGTCTAAGGGTCACACTTGAGGACCTAGAGGGCCACATGTAACCTTGAGGCCACAGATTCCAAAACTATGGAACTCTTGAGAACATTTGTCTCTCATTACACATGCAGATCTGAGGTCAGCTCCTAGGCAAGGCAGCCTCTCAGAGAGATAGCAATTTTCTTTATCTTGTGCAGTCCCACATCTTTTTGTAACTCAGGCTTTGGAAGCTGGTCATATCTTTTAGTGGCATGCAACAGAAGCTTTCTCCAGACATTAAAAAAAAAAAAACAAGCCAAGTAGTTTCTAGGACAGAATTGGCACACTTCTGAAGTGGACTTGTGGGAACAAAGTCAAAAGTGTCCCAGAACTGGAAACAGAGAGCTACTTTAACTCACAATGTTCACCTTTAACCCATAATCCATTCCAAGCAGGCCAGGTTGACTAGTTGGCTTCTAATACAGTCTCCCAGAAAGGAGTTGGGAGGCTCGGGTTTGAACCCAACCTTCTATTTGAATATCACCAGTGACAGGGAGCTCACTACCTTACACAGCAGCAAATACACCTCCTGTTTAAATGTACACCTCCTGTTCAGAATGTTGAAATTTCTCCTAAATGTACTTCCTTTAAAAACAAGAACAAAAAGATTGGCAGAGACTGTGCTCACCTTGTTTGTGACTGGATTCATGTTTATTTTTTCATAAGTTATGGTTGCATCATCATCCCCCCATATACATACATACATACATACACACACGCACACACAGTAAACGGAAGACTTAAATTCAGGTCATCTTCATACACTAAGTGCCATGGTGTTTTGTTTTTCTTTTACTATATCCCTTTTGGAGGATTTCCTGCATACTGTTGTCTCCCCTCACCTACATGTCTTTCTTGTGATTGTCACGTGCAACCATACAACAGACCTCTCAGTCTCTTCCTTTCAGGACTGTGTTCTCAACCTGGGGGTTGACTACAAACCAGAACGAAATAACTGAACCTCTTTTAGACCACCTAAGTGTAAACGAGAACAGGGGAAATAAGGCAACAAACCACAGGGAAGGAACTAACAGAAACTTACATTTCTTTCCGGTTTCTTTCCTCTCTAACATTCCAGATTCTCCCCCTACCCAGAAGCATTATAAGTTGAAGCCATTGTTTACTAGCAAAAGGGACTCAAAATAACCTCTGAATTACTCTCACAAAACCCTCTGGAGTCCGTGTGACTGCCCAAGTTACTTTGAACCTGACTAGGGCTGCATGATACGCCTTTTTCACCTATCTCCTTCCTTTTCTCTCAATTTGAGAGGTCTGGTAGCTGGATTCCAAGTCAGCCATTCAAGTAGGACAGCGAGACTGCATAATAACTCCTCTCCTTCCTTAGTAGCAGACAGCCCAGAATCAAGATGTCCTTGTAGCTTATCAGACAGAGTTATTTGAGGCTTTAAGGTAGTTTTTTTCCCCCTTTTCCTTCTTCTGGTATACAGACAAGTAACAAAAAGTCCCTGATTGTAAAGAAGGAAAAAACCTCAACACACCCACAAGACCAACGTCCCCCCAACACTCCCCAAATACAGATACTCACGGTTCTGGCCCCTGTTAGCTGTTGCAAATAATCTTGGATCGCATTTGTATCCCTGTGGGCTGTTATGTCGACAAATTCCAAGCACTCCTGTTTAATATGCAGTTGCTTGAGAAGCTCCATAGCTTTTCTGCAGTAAGGACAGGTGGGTTTGATGAAGACCACCACCTTATCAGCTTTGATCTTGCTGTTCACAAACTGCTGAGCCATCTTTACCACCTTTGTGATCTCCTAAAGAGTAAATATTTAAGCTGGGGCAATGCTTGGGGCTTTATTTAACTGTCCTGCTGCTCTTAAAAGGAACCACCCCGGGAGGAGGAGTTTGCATTGACCAAGTCTTGCCTTTTTTTTTTTTTAAAGAGGCAGTGTCCCAAGGTGGGAATCCCATCTCACACACATCCTTGTATGATTCACTCTTTACAGGTGGAAATGAATGCATAATTGTGATCTTTTGCACGATTTTGTCATGTGTCAGCAGTGCCTTTCCTGGATCTGATGCTATGGGTGTCACCATAAAATCACCTGCCAGGAAAAGATAGGGGTAACTGGGCAGGAATGACAGATGCATCAAACTGGCAGCAGAGGTCCAAGGTGGTCTCGTCTTGTTGCTTGTTTGAATGAGTGCCTCTTTTAGGATCTATTAGTGACACTCAAAAGAGACAGTGTGGTGTAGGAGACCATGAACTGCTCTGGAAACCACCCCTGAGACATACTGCTTATGTCCCTTAACCTCTCAGTGTCCTAAACACATCTCTAAGACTAGAGGTTGCCAAAGGATGCTAATCTGCTGTTGGTACAAGGAAGTTCCCTCTTCTGGGAATGCCCTATACCAATAAAATCCAGATGGTCCAGTCCCTGTCCCCTATTAATGACACTATTATACCAGCAAAAATAAAGCCTCAGGAATCAACTTGGGGGTGACTCTTTAAAGAAGGAATGTGGAATGATGTATGGACTCATGCCAAAAACAGACTCAAAACAGTGACTAACGTGAGAGTAAAGGACTGAAGTAGGTCTATTTGCATAATACTCAAGACCAGGAATTGTTGCTGCTTGCAACAGTTCTGCCTCTAAGTTGGCCCCAAGTCTTATACCCCTTGTCTAAATCTGTACCCCACCCCCACCCAAGCAACATATAGGTCACATAGTAGGCTTGACAGATGTTTGATTGAAGTCTTCCTTTTTGTTCCTAACCCTGTTGCTTCCTTTCCTCTTTCCAGTAGGATACAATTTAAGTGAATAGATATCAAGCTCTCATAAGGAAAGACTCCAGGATAATCAAACTCTCCCCCAAAATATAGTGGCTGTTTTTGACGGGTGGTGGTAGGTTCCTTATAGAAACTTCAAGTGGAAGTTGGCTGTAGAAGGGATTAAGTGGTCTCTGAGGTTGTTTACACTTCAAGATTCTGTGGATTTATTAAATAAGCAATACAATCTGACCAGACTGATTTTATTTCTTTTAAAAAATATTATTTGTTATATGGAATAGTTTCATCGAGGGAGAGGAGGAAGGAATGCTGGGAAAAATGATGATGATAAAAACCTGTTTTAAAATAAGCAGTACAATCAATAAAAGAAAATCTTTTCAAGGTAAAGTTTTCTTCTCACTGGGAAATGTTGCATTGAAAAGAGATATCTAGGGAGCTGCAGAGCCGGTAGAATCCCTGGCAAGGCAGAGCGGCAGCCTCTGGCACATTTTAATTGGGAAGGAAAGGAAATTAATTCCAGGAAGTGGTTTTTTGTTCTCATTTCTTTAAAAAAAAAAAAAGCCACCATTTTTTTTATTGTGATTTCTTTTGCCATTAAAATTCCTAAATTAAAACTCAACTCATAAGATGAGAATACAGTTCCAAGATTCCAGTTCACTCTCAGGTACCTGTGACCATGGTAGAGATACCCTGAGACTACCCTGAGAAAAGGGTAGTGTCTGGACTGAGAGAGTGGAATCTGCTTTTTATAATCAGCTCACAGTTCTCCACAAACTCAAGATTTACTTGGAGCAGGGACTACTTCGGGAAAGTTGCAAAGTCAACAAAATTTCTATTAGCTCTTACCCCCTTCTTTTTTCTCAGACTCTTTCATTCACACCCACATATGCCCCCAATAGGGTTACCACTGCTGGATCTTATTCTTCTCAACCATTAACATTTGCCTACCAGGTGTTCCATTCCCTAAGGATCATCTGAGGCTAGGGCAAGTAGAAGTTAGGAGGTTAATCTGGGAAACTAATATATTCTAATTAGCTGCTATTACCCCATCTAGTAGTTACAAAGCAAAAGGTCTCTAAGGAGTGACCTTAATGGCTGGCATTGAGGCGGGCCTGGTGAAGTTATTTTAGAATGGAAGCATTACATAAGATCCTAGATCTAGACCCAGAGTTCATAAATCCCAACCTCTCATTCATAGTTGAGGAAACTGAGGCCCAATGGTGGGTCTTTACTAGGGCCAGCCTAGGCTCCAGGGATTCTAGAAGTGAGGACTAGATCCTGCTGGGACCTCAGATTTCAGTATCATCCACTCCATCCGTTTAGCTCTCCTCTTCCCCATCATTAGTTCCAGCCCTGCCCCACCATTCTATCCCTGGTTCTCCCTCTCGGTCCACCCTCCAGCACAATAACACACACACACACACACACACACACACACACACACACACACACACACTCACACACCAGAAAAACTATTAAATAATGACAGAGAATTGTTAATACCAAATATAATATTACTTGCCAAGTCTCTTAAATGATCCTAGTAATGTCAATTTCAGTAATAGCCTTACATTTCTACTCTTGAGATATTTATTCTCGATTAGGTTGAACTGAACCACACCATAAGGCCCCCCCCCCCCTTTATGAAGGAACTTACTGGATCTCAGCTGGATTTCAGCTTCTAATGTCCTTGCCCCCCTCCATTGGGATTCATTGCATGAAGGGCAAAACAGCCAGAATGAAGTGATTTTCCTTGCCAGGACTGCTAAGGGTGACTGGGTTCTCATGGTCAGGCCTTGCTACCTCCTCTCCCTTTTCTCCTTAAAGTATAAGAATGTTTTCCTGTGAGTCTGCTGGGCGACATTCCCTAGTGTGGCAAGTTTGCTACCCTGTTATCTCAATGAAAGCCACTTTATTCCTCTACTCAGGAGTTTGACTTATTTCAGTACAAACACACTATATCTAGCTCCGTAGATCTATTTCTTCCTATGCATTTCAAAGCTTCTTTGCAAACATGTTCATGTGTCATATTTTATTCCGCAAGACAAAATTCTAACTAGATAGGTCATTGTTAAGAGGCACAATGATAAACTGAAACACTCAAAATGGTGTAAAGGTGAGGCTATAAGTCATGCACATACTCAATAAAAAGCCACAATTTCTGATTCCTGCGCCACAGGCTCTGCACTGGGGAGTCAAAAAAGGTGGCTTTGGCACAAACTATCCACGCAGGCAAACCGTTTCACTGTCTGCTTCCAATCCCTGTAAAATGAGGGAATCAGACCAAATAGTCTCTGTGGCTCTTCTCAGCTCTAACATTCTTTAATTCTATAAGTGATGTTCAGAGAGTGGGAGTTTCTCTAGTCAAGCTGAGTTTTTTGGTTATTTGGTTGTTTTGGTCATGTCTGACTCTTTGTAACCCCATTTAGGGTTTTCTTTGCAAAGATACTGGAGTAGTTTGCCATTTCCTTCTCCAGCTCGTTTTACAGGTCAGGAAACAGAGGCAAGCGGAGTTAAGTGATTTGTCCAGGGTCACACAGCTGCTAAATGGCCAAGGCCTGATTTGAACTTAGGAAGATGAGTCTTCCTGATTCCAGGTCTGGCACTTTGTCCACTGTGACTGCTAGCTGTCCCAAAGTTGAGTTAACTAGCATTTAAGTGTCTACTGTGTGCCAGGAAGTGTGCTAAGCAATGGGTATATAGAGAAAGGAGCTGAAAGTCTAATGAGGGAGACAACATGTAAAAAAAATGTACAAACTATATATAGGATAAAGTAATCTCAGAGGGAAAGCACTAAGATTGTGGAGGGCTACTTAAGACTTCTTATAGAAGGTGAGACTTTAGCCAATTCTTGAAGAAAAACCAATAATTAGAGATAAGGAAGGAGAGTCCCAGGCACACAGGACAGCCAGTGAAAATACCCAGAGTCAAGAGATAGAATGTCAAAGAATTTATAGAAGATCTTAAAAAAGACTTTAAAAATCAAATGACAGAGATGGAGAAAAAACTAAACAAATAAAAATAGTCCAAGAAAAACAAGAAAGTTATGAAAGGAAAAGGAGATCCAGAATCTCAAGGAGGAAAATGACACCTTGAAAATTAGAATTAGGCAAAGTGAAGCCCCTGAAATTAGAAGAGATCAAGAAATAATTAAACAAACTATGAATAATGAAACAATAGAAGAGAAAGTAAAACATCTTTTAAAGAAAAACAACAGATTTGGAGAACAGATCAAGAAGAAAAGATATAAAAATAATTGGACTAACTGAAAGTTATGATCAAAAAAAGGATCTGGATACAATAATACAAGAAATAATTAAAGAAAATTGTCCTGAAGCATTAGAACAAGGCAGGGAAGTAGAAATAGAAAAAAATCCATCAAACACCACTTAAAACAGATCCTATGAGGAAAACTCATAGGAATATTATAGTCAAATTCTGAAACTCCCAGCTCAAGGATAAAATATTGAAAGCATCAAGATTAAAACAATTTAAATATAATGGTGCCACAATTAGAATTACACAAGACTTAGAAGCAGAAACATTAAAGGACCACAGGTCTTGGAACACAATGTATTGAAGAGCAAAAGACCTGGGGCTCTGGCCAAAAATATCATACCCTTCAAATTTAAGTAGTATCTTGAATGAAAAAAAAATGGACATTTAATAAACTCTCAGACTTTCAAGACATTGTTTAAAAAAAACTCAACTTAATAGAAGATTCAACACACAAGAACCAAGAGAAACATAAGGCACATACCAAAGACTGACTATGAGGAATTCATAAGGACAAACTGTTTACCTTTTATATAACATAAAATGGAAAATGTATGTCTAACATTCTTATTAATAATTCTTGAGCTCATAAGAAAGAGAGGGATAAACCTGACTATGATATGAATTTAAAAAGTAAAACCATTTAGAAACAGCTAAAAAGAGTAACTATTTTATACAAAAGAGGTGCAAGAGGAAGAAAGGATACAGAGGATTTAGATGGGGGTGGAGGGCTGGTAGTTCTGATAACCTACTTTCATCGAGAATGGGTTTAAAAGAAAACAATACACATATATTTAGAAGAATATAAAAGTCTTCTAAATTTAGAAGAAATAAAATGGTAGGGGTATAGTGAGGGGGGAGAGGACAAGGGAAGGATTTTTAGAGGGGAGAATGAGGGAATAGATAAAAGGGGGTATAGAAAGGTGTTTAGATTTATGGGAATGGGAGGATAGGAGAGGGATTCTTGGAGGGGGTAGGTAAGTAATAATTAGGAGAGATAGGAAACAAGAGATGTGCACAAATATAAAAACAAAGATTAGGAGTAGAGTATGTTTGGGAAAGAATATGTCTATATATGTATGTATATGTGTATGTATATATTTATAACTATAGAGAAACATATCTAAACTTTATTGAGCCTTTGGGGGTGGAGTTGGGGGAGGGGAAAAAGAACAAACTAAAAAAGTACACAGCAGGGAATAAAAGAAAACTCACAAGGAAGCAAAGAAGGATTGTAAAAGATGGACAGTTCTCAAAACAACATGTATTATTTATCATATAGGCTTTTTTGAAATGAAAATCTATTGTTATGTATTTTGAATCCTCTCTAACATTCTACTATGCACATGACATGCTTTTTTTTCTTTCTTACTTTGTATTTAAGTTTCATTATTTAAGTTTATGATATATTTTGTTTCTTTTCTCAATTCTGTATTTGTGTTCTGGCCCTTGAGTCTAAAATAAAATTAAATTTAAAAGAGAGAGAGAGATAGAATTGTCTTTTGGGAGCAATAGAAAAGAGGCCAGAGTCCCAAGGCAGTGGGGGTGATAGGGCTGGGGGAAAGAGGAATAAGGTGTAAGAAGACAGCAGAGGTAGTAAAGGGCCAGGTAATAAAGAGCCTAAAAGCCAAACAGAGGATTCTAGATTTGATATTGAGGCAATAGAGAGCCATTGGAGTTTATTGAGTGGGAGAGTAACATGGTCAAAATCGTACTTTAAACACTTTGGCAACTGCGTCAAAGAAAGACTAAAGAGAAATTTGAGTGGGGAGGAGGGAGGAGAGGGAGGGGGAGAAAATTTGGAGCTCAGAAACTTGTGGAACTGAGTGTTGTAAACTAAAAATAAAAAAAAAAATTAAGAAAAGAAATTCTAAAAGAAAAAAAAAGAGAAATTTGAGGCAGAGAGACCAACCAGAAAGCTATTGCAATAGGTCAGGCATGAAGTGATGAGGGCTTGAACCAGAAAGTTAGCATTGTCAGAGAAGGATCTAAAAAATAGATGTCTCTTTTTCAGGGCCCTCCAGGGCTGGTTGTGCACATAGATATTTCTGCTCCTACCAACTCAGGCTACCAACCTGCCAGGCTGTGTGAGGAAACTGAGGCACACAGAAGTGATCACAGAGGTAGTATGTGGCAGAACTAAGATTTGAAATTAGAGGCTCTTACACTAAATTCAGCCCTTTTTTGACTGTATCATGCTGCTCATTGTGAAAAATGTCCTTAATGAGGACTGCCGTAAAAAGGCACAACGGCTGACTCTGAGACCCTTCACTATCTATTTGAAAGTCAGATATAGAATTGTGCAACTAAGTGTGAGAGACTATACTCTTGCGGAAGTTGCTAAAACCCAGTGAAAGATACCAGGTCTGTGAACCATGCCCATGGAGCCATTTCTGCCCCTCCCCCCATCCCACTCTTCCTTAAATCTCCATTGTGCCATCTGAAGCCTCTGTCCTATTACATCTATAACAACCCAGTGTTAACACACTGCCCTTCATGCTCGACCTGTTCTTACCCTAATCTCCATACCCAATTATATATTTTGAATTACAAATATCTACATATCTATATCTGTATCTCAAATTTGTACCCCGAGCCTATTACCTCTCTGGCAGGAGGGAGGTAGCATTTTTTATCATGACTCCTCTAGACTCATGGTTGATCAGAGTTAATCAGAGCTCTTAAAGAGGCCTTTCAAAAGTCTGCCTTTACATTGTTATTGTTAGAGTATAAGTTATTTTTCTGATTCTGTTCATTTCACTCTGTATCAGTTCATATAAGTCTTACCAGGTTTCTCTGAAACTATCCCCTTCATCATTTCTTATAGCACAACAGGATTCTATACCATCCATATGTAATGTTAATGGGGGGGGGGGGAGTATGAGATCTTCTCTACCCATTAATAGGCCTCACATGGAACCCATTAAGGGAAACTTGCTTGTAGAAAGGCTTACACACTTTTGGTTAATTTCTAATTAGGCACTGAATCAGAGGGATTGTGATGCCTTCTGGCTCTGAGCCTATTAGCTGAAAAAGTATATATTGTGAGAGGTGAGCTTTTGCTTTGGGGGCTTGCTTATGAGACAGATGTTGTGATTCCCTGGTGAGACTCTGAGTGGCTGTATGTTCAGAACACCCTGACTGCTCAGTAGCAACAGCTCTCTTGGTTCGGAGGTGTCTGTAATGTTTTGATTCAGGCAGTAGAGCCCTGTCTGTTGGTCTTTATTTCTCTTTGTATTTTTTTCTATGTAATTAAAGAAGATCACTGACCTCTTTTAAGTTGCTTTCCTTAGTAAAGCAGATCTAAGAACCTGCACTAATAGCTGTCCTGGGTATGCCAATGTGGTTGCCATTATACCATATACCATAATTTGTTCAGCCATTTTGCAATTGATGGGCATCCTCCTTAGTTTCTAGCTCTTTGCAACCACAAAAGAACCGCTATAAATATTTTTCCTCATATAAATCTTTTTCTTTGATCTCCTTGGATTATAGACTTAGTAAGAGTATTGCTAAGCCAAAAGGTATACACAAATTAATAATTTTGGAAGTATAATTTCAAATTGCTTTCCAGAATTTCTGGACCAAGTCACAGTTCTACTAATAGTGTATTAATGTGTCCTTTTCTTGCAGCCCCTCCATTTGTCATTTTCCTTTTTGGGGTCAGCTTTGATAACTTGAAGGATATAAGATGGTGGCCATGTGATTATTGAACAGGTAGAAGATGCAAGAGATGTTGTAGAGGTTAAAAAGAGTAAGATTTGGCATTGACTGGATTTGTGGGAGAGTAAAACGTTGAAGATAATACTTGGGTTATAAACCTAGGAACCTGGAAGAATGGTGGTGCCCTTAATAGAAAAATGAAGAAGTTCAGAAGAGGGCTGGGTTTGTGGAGAAAGATAATGAGTTCTATTTTGGTTGTATTGCATTTGAGATGATTTTAGTACATTTAGTTTGCAATTTCTAAAAGATAATGGGGGGGAGGTGTGAGAGAGAGGGAGAGAGAAAGGGAGGGAATGGGGAGAGGGAGATGGAGGAATGGAGGGAGAGAGAGAGAGAGAGACAAAGACAGAGGGACTGAAGCTGAGACTACTGCTAGATATATAGATCTGTAAGTCATCTGCATAGAGATAATAATGCAACTTATGGAAACTGATGAAGTCAGCGAGACCATATATAAAGAGAAGAGGGCACAGGACAGGACCTTGAAGTAGACCCATAGTAAGGGATGGGATGTGGATGAAAAACCAGCAAAGGAGACTGAGAGAAGTCAGACAGGCAGGAAGAGAACCAAGAGGATGTTTATAAGAAAACCCAGAGAAGAGAAAGTATCTGGGAGGTAAGGGTGGTCAGTAGTGTCAAATGCAGCAGAAATATCAAGGAGCATGAGTACTGGGAAAAGACCATCAGATATGGAACTTGAGAAATCCCTGGTGATTTTGAAGAGAGGAATTTCATTTGAGTGGTGAGGTTAGAAGGCAGATTGCGACAGGCTTGAGAAGTGAGTGAGAGGAAATAGAGTAAATCAGTGTAGGCACTTTTTCCTGGGATGTTGGCTGAGGAAAGGATGAGAGATATAGAATGATACCTTGAGAGCATGGTAGGATCAAGTGAAGGTTTTGTAAGGATGGAGAAGGCTCGAGCATGTTCTTAGACAGTAGGAAAGGAACTATTAAATAGGGAGAGTTTGAAGATTAGAGAAAGGGGAAAGACAAGGGGGGATATCTGTTGGAGAAGAGGGGGGGAATGGGATTGAGAGACTGTGTAGGAGTTGACCCTGTAAGAGTTACTCCATTATCAGAGACTAAGAGGATAGAGTGGAAGATTATATCAAGGGGGTTTGAGATGGAGAAAAAGGGAGGAGAGGGAGTTAACGGCTTCGATTTTTATAATAGAATATGAGCCAAAGTCCTTAACTGAGAGGATTATGGGGAGGAGATGTGGGAGGTGTGAGGAGAGAAAATAGGTTTCAAAAAGCTTCTGTGGGGAATAGGAAAGAGAATCAATTAGGGTAAAAAAAATTTGCCTTGCTGCATCAAAGGCCTTGTTGAGTTTAGATAACACAAATAACCGGTTATCTCAGTTGATTTCTTCTGTTAAGCAGCAAGTGAATAGGAGCACAGGTTGCAGATGGTGGGACCAAATTAGGGATGGAGATTGACAGGTGTAAGCAATAATCAAACAGGCAAGCTATGGATTTGAGAATAGAGGTCAGCATAGAGGAGAAGTGGTTAACTATAGTGTTGAATATATAATCTATAGTGTTGAAATTAAGAAAGGAGGAAATATATTTGATTGCTTTCAGGGAGGGAACTCTAAACTTCAAAAAAAGTAAATGTTAAAAAATTTCTTTAACATTTAATTGAGAAAAATAATATATTATACACTAACAAAAAGAGGAGGATAGTTAGATCATAGCTAGAGGTCATAAAGTGAGAAAATACTCAGAGATGGAGGGATTAAAGGTCACGATGAGGATGAAGATTAGGTTTAAGAGGGCTAAAGCATAGGGAATAAATAAATGAAAAGACATTTATTAAGCACTTATGCTGTTCTAAATGTTTGGGATACAAATAGAAAAACAAGACAGTGCCTGCTCTCAAGAAGCTCATAATCTAAAATGGAGAGACAACATGTATAGGAAATATCATCTGCATATAAGAAGTGTTAGCTGCAACTCAGATGGAAAAACCCAGGGATCTTTAGGGTTTAGAAGTAAAGCAGGTAGTAATACATCTTCTTTAGGTGTCAATTACATTGATAAATTCCTATGTTTCTGATGTTGAACCTTTCAAAAGGGCCAAGGACTTTGGTGGCAAAACCTTCCTTTTTCTAATCTTTATTATTGGTTGATTTTTTAAGAGGTGGGGGCTTCAAGGACTAAGATGGAAGCATAGCTCGTGGTCATCAGGGCTCTTGGTCTTACATGCTTGTCAATAGCAGTTATTGGCAATTGGTATTGGTGGTGGCAGGAATGTTGGCTCCATTCTTCACATTTAATCCTCTATAATGGCTGCTCGGCCACTTGGAACCAGCTGGTCTAGGGAGGCTGCCCTTCTCAGGACTCTTCAGCGCAAGGTCCTGGGCCACCTTCGATGGGATATATGGGGTGGTGGGGATGGTTTGACTTGTGTGACACACGTTGCTTCTTGTCTTTCCCTCAGGTTGCCTCAGTGCTTTAGCTAGGCTGGCTTGCCTAGCAGATGTTCATGAGAGGTTAGTATTGACAGGACTCTTCTTTACATAGGAAATGGAATCTTTGGAGGTTTTGATTGAATAGAAGAATGTTAGGGTTTGGAGATCATGGAGATGGAATGTTTGCGGATGATGGTGACATCTGGGGTATCAGTCAAAATCCTTTTTGTGCTGAGCACAGAGGATACAAAGCAAGGCAACTCCCTACCCTCAAGGAGCTTATATTCTAATTGGGGAGGCAACATGCAAACAGCTGCATACATAAAAGATAGAGCTAGATAGTGATAGCTACATATATATCTTCATATAAGCAAGGATTTGCCTTGCTGTATAAGCAATATCTATCTAAGATATAGAGAAAAGATCTCTATATCTACATATATCTTTATAAATCTACCTCTACATATATATCTTTATAGATCCCTCTCTGTGTCTGCAGCTCTCTCTCTCTCTCCACATATATATCTATATATCTATATCTTAATAGATGTCTCTGTGTCTCTGTCTCTGTGTGTGTGTGTGTATATCTCTGTCTCTGTCTCTGTCTCTCTGTCTCAGTCTCTGTGTGTGTGTCTCTCTGTCTGTCTCTGTGTCTGTGTGTCTCTGTCTCTGTGTGTGTGTGTCTGTCTGTTTCTCTCTGTCTCTCTGTGTGTATCTCTCGCTCTCTGTGTCTCTCTGTGTGTCTCTTTCTCTCTCTCTGTCTCTCTCTGTCTCTGTGTGTGTGTGTCTGTCTCTCTCTCTCTGTCTCTGTGTGTGTGTGTCTGTCTCTCTCTCTCTGTCTCTGTGTGTGTGTCTCTCTGTCTCTGTGTGTGTGTCTCTGTGTGTGTGTCTCTCTCCTCTCTCCATGTCTCTCTGTCTCTCTCTCACTCTGTGTCTCTGTGTGTGTTTGTGTGTGTGTGTGTCTCTCTCTCTCTGCGTGTCCCTCTCTGTGTGTTCCTCTCTGTCTCTCTCTCTCTCTGTCTCTTTCTGTGTGTGTGTGTCTCTCTCTGTCTCTTTGTGTGTCTCTGTGTCTGTCTCTGTCTCTGTGTGTTTCTGTGTGTCTCTCTCTCTCTGCCTCTCTCCGTGTGTCTCTGTGTGTGTGTGTCTCTCTCTGTTTCTCTCTCTGTGTCTCTTTCTCTGTGTCTCTCTCTGTCTCTCTCCCTCCCCCTCTCCTTGTCTCTCTGTCTCGCTGTCTCTCTCTCTCTGTCTCTGTGTGTGTGTGTCTCTCTCTGTGTCTCTGCATGTGTGTATATGTGTCTGTCTCTCTCTGTCTGTCTCTCTCTCTGTCTCTGTGTGTATGTCTCTGTGTGTGTGTCTCTCTGTCTCTCACTCTCTCTCTGTCTCTCTCTCTCTCTGTCTGTCTGTCTCTCTGTGTGTATATACCTCTTCTTCTCAAGGTGCTTCCATCTTCTGGAATTCAAAGAACTGACTTCTCCAATATAGTCTTGCTTCCCTAGCTAGCTATCTTCTCCAGCACTTTCTACATCTTCCCTCCTACCCTACTTTTCATTGATCCCAGAGGGGAAGTTAGAGGGTCACAGTGAAAGGGAACTTGCTAGTAATGATAGAGGAATTCCCAAGGGCTCAGTGGAAAGAGGTGGTCTGGATGCACTGGGGAAGGTTGAGGAGAATGGAAATGAAATCATTAAGGGTGGTAATTGGAAACAGGGGTGGTTTACTGTCAGGCAGGCAGCAATTAAGTATCACAGGGAATGGGAGAGTAACTGTAGCTCTTTTTAAAAGTTTCTTGTTTGTTCTATGTTACAAACTAATTATAGCCACTATATACTTCTCCATTGCTCTGTGCGATACTCAATTTTAAGTTTTTGGAGACTGTAGCGTTCTTTAATTTGTGACCACGCGCTAGGCATTAAAAAGGTGGGGCCTTTAGTTCTGAGAGACCTCAGGGGCAATTAATGAAGCTTTGCAGTTTCCTGAAGGCAATGCAGACTGCTTTCCTCTTATTTAATTCAGGACAATCTACATCTTTCAGCCCCTTGATTTTTCCTCTGTGTGTAGTAAGGTTATAGAGTTCTTCCAGAAGGCTCTGCAGTGTTCAGTATGATGCCATCTGCAAACAGGACCATCTAGAGAATCACCATCCACAGTCATTCCCTCTTTAACTTGGTTTCTGTATTGGATTTCATTTGTCATAGTGGCTAATGCCTGTGTTGAGCAGCTCCATGTTATGCCTCACCTGGCATTTATTGTACAAGCAGAGGCATTGAATGGGGTCACCTTTGCTTGTTTATCTTTCAGGAAATAGCAAATGATTTTAGTGTATAGATGGAGATGACTTGTTGAAACAGAGCCTTTAAGGTGGTATTTTTTCTATTGAATCATATGCTTTTGCAATGAATAAACAGTAAACATAGTGGGCACCCTTATCGTTATTAAATGAACTAAAATGCTTATATCAAACACAAAGCTTATCATAATGAATTAAACATTTCTGCTTTTATTCATCTAGGTTAAAAAGTATAGGTAGACCTACCTGGTGTCAGGAAGAATTTGGGCTGAATCTATAAAGAAGACCAGGTTATGGGTTAGTAGGAATTTTGACCAAAATTGAAAGCACATCAAAGGTTGCAGTACTTTCCTGCTTTAGTTTCCTCATGCCCACAGCCATCAGTAAACTCCTAGTTTTTGAATATTTTATAACTTGGAGCTATTTCTTAGATAATATTTGTAAAAGCACTTAGCACAGTGCCTAACAGTGGGTATTTAATAAATGCTTATTTCTTTTTTAATAAGTAGGGGAAGGGAATAAACATTTATATAGGACCCACTAGATGCCTGGCACTTTGCTAAGTGTTTTTTTTACAAATGTTATCTAAGTAATAGCTCAAAGTTGTAAAACCACAGCATTCAGATCAAAAGAAAAGCTAATAGACTGATGAGACAAAAATATTACACTCTGGGTACCATCCCACAAATGAATAACACTTTGATACAATTATTTCCCAAAGATCACAACCCAGGAAACATAACACTAACATAACACCAAATCATGGACTTAAGACATTGCCAGGAGAAGTATTAACAACTTCAGATCTGCAGACAATACCACTCTGATGGCAGAAAGTGAAGAATTGAGAAGCCTCTTGATGAGGGTGAAAGAGGAGACAGCAAAAGCAGCTTGTAGCTTAACATAAAAAACCAAAACCTAAGATCATGGTAACTGGACCCATAACTTCCTGACAAACAGAGGGAGAAGAAATGAAAGCAGTGTTAGATTTCATTCTTGGGCTGTAGCTATGACATTAAAAGATGCTTTCTCCTTGGAAGGAAAGCTATAGCAAATCCAGTCAGTGTACTAAAAAGCAGAGATGTCACCTCGCTGACAAAGGTCCATATAATCAGAGCTGTGGTTTTTCCACTAGCAATGTATGGTTGTGAGTGTGTATTATAAGGAAAGCTGAGCACTGCAGAATCTATGTTTTTGAACTGTGGTACTAGAGATGACTTAAGTCCCTTGGACAGCAAGGAGATCAAATCAGTCAATACTTAAATTAATTCAGGCCGTTCACTGTGTTGAGATTTAGGGGTGCTCAAGACTCCAAAATATTGACATGCAGGGTCCTGCTCAAATGAATTTGACTCAAGCCTTTTTACAGCCAAAGAGAAAAACAAAGTTTATTAAAAAGATTCACCATATTGGGTAGAGTCTTAAGAAATCTCACCATTTGTGACTCATTTTCACCACCTGGCTAGATTCAATCTGCAGAGCTAGATTGAATCTGAGCACCTTCATGGAAGCAAGATGAGACTTATATAGAGAAAGGCTGTGGGAGGGATCTAGGGGTGGTTCTGGGGGGGATGGGAAGGAAGCGTTTAGGGAGGGTCTTGATGGGAGAGGTCGAACTCTAGGAATGGGATTAAGGGTGGGAAGTAGTTGAAGGCTACCTGGAGATGACAGACAAGGGAGGGCTAGGCTAGATTAAGAGTAACAAAGATTGGGCCTAGTGATAATGAAAGGCTTATGGCCTCAGGCAAATGTCTCATTAAGTGGGAAGATTCAACGTGGGTTCAAGTGGGCTCCCAGAGACTATAGCCCATCAGCTGGAAGGTCAAATATTGAAGCTGAAGCTTAAATATTCTGGTCACACAATGAGAAGACAAGACTCATTGGAAAAGACCCTGATGCTGGGAAAGACTGAAGGCAAAAAAGAAAGGAATGGCAGTGGATGAGATGGATAAATAGTATCTGGAAGCAATAAACATGAACTTGGGATAGACTTTGGGAGATCATGGAGGAGAATGGCATGGCATGCAATCGTCCCTGGGGTCATGAAGAGTCAGACATGACCGAACAACTGAACAGTAACTTTTTCATTTAATCTCATTGACCAGAAATGGTCTTATCTAAGTCCATTGGACAATCTATGTCTAACTCATTTCTAGTTGAGAGAGGAGATATCCAAACTGTAATTCTCCATGTCTTCTAATTGCACCCTCTACTTTATAATTTGAGGTAACATTTATAGGATTCTTGAATGAGAAAAAGTTCATAAAATATTAAAATACAGTAACATTTTGGAATAGTCATCACTGAATTCCTTCTAGGATTGCTTCCCCCAAAGGACTAAAAAGAGTTCCTTCTCCTGATATAAGTCTTAACCTTGAATGAAAAGAGGGCATAGACCTCTGCTGGGTCTTGGCTGTAATGTCTTTTGAAGCTATGATCTTATCTAGAGGAGAATTAAATTTGTTTATCATCCTTATTCCATTTCAAAAGAAGGCCTTAGCTTTTGTTCTTCAAACTTTCCTAAAGGGAAAAGTCTGGAAAGAGCTGTAGGCTGGAGAAAAATTATTTCTTAATATTTCCAGAGAAACTAAAAAGCTATTTTAAGGTATGCTTCCACACAACCATAGCAATCTCCTTATTTTCCTCTTATTCAGGAGTTTGCTGGAGGTAGCTGGAACCCGTTTGTGAGCAGATTGTTGAATATTCTGTGTGAGCGTTTATGTCTCAGCAATTTACAAATCAGGGCTTGATTTCTGGTTTTGTTGATTGTCTAGACTTAAGAAAGTGTTAATAATGCAGATTAAATTTAAAAGTGTGTTTGTACATCTCTAACTCCCACACCCAGCCAGGTTTTTCAACTCACACATCCAGATTCTTATCTCAATTAGATCTAAAACTTTCTCAAACTCTTTGAAATCCTGGGCTTCTCTTTTAGCCCAGGCTAGAGATTCTGATAGCTGGCAAAAATGAGGACCTTGGATCATCCCCGTTTGGACAAAAAAAATCATAAATTCTATTTTCTTGCTTTAGGGAAATCAAAATTGGGTTACATTTTAAAATTTTTATACTTTTAAGAGGACTTTTATGTACTGTACTTCTCTTTGTCTTTTAATTGACTTTCAACTATATACTGTCAGTGTATACTATACTTAATTTTTTTAAATTCTCTTTTTGGACTCAGATTAACCCAGACTATGTCTTGAAAATTCCAGAACTGCACTTCTCCTTGTATTGATTCAGTATTTAATTTTCTTTCTGATAGTGTTAATTTCTTTTTTCTTTTAACTTTTAAAAATTGTTTTAAAATTATATTTTATTTTATTTTCACATTTATATTCTCTCCCTCCCTTTACCTTCTTTTGACAAATGAAAAAGCAAACAAAACCAAAGCCTTGTTACAAATATACGTGTGTGTGTATATATATGAAACATATATATATATATACACATACATATGTACATATATAAGAGTGTTAATTTCTTAACATCATACTTCTGTTTTTAACTCATATTTCAAATTGTTTTCAGATCTAGTTTCCTTTTACTCTATTGAATATCTTTTTCAAATTAGCGCTATTTTCTTGTGCATCTCAAACTAACTGCAAAACTTTACTTTCTGGTGACCAGGGCTAAAACTCCAAGGTTTGCAGGCATTATCTCACTTTTCCAGGTAAAACATTTCCAATTTGGTGTCTTACTTGAGAACTTACAAGTGTATGGCCTATTTTAATTTTTTTTAGATGCCACCTTCTAATTTATTTAGACAATTAAATTCTGCCAAATCATTCAGAGACACTCATCATGAGTAAGTAAATCAACCTCTTAAAATGAAATTTTGTGGGTTTTTTTCCCAAAATATTATTATCATTATTTTTTGAAGATTGCTTCCTTTCCAAACTGAAGAAATGAGTTAAGATTACAATAGCTGCATCAGAAGACTCATAAGTACCTGAAGAGACTTCAAACTATAAAAAAATGGACTTTTTTTTCTTCTTCCCAGCTTTTGGAGTCACTGGAGGAAAAAAAAAACTAGCTTTATTTCCATTTAGGACTGAGCATTCTTTGGTGGATAAAATCACCCTCTTTCTCTAACAATAAAGTATTTTATTCTTCAGAAAAGGAAGAGAGTGAGAGAGGGGTCTGAGTGGATTTGTATGAAATTTCCACAAAGTCTCAACTTCTGTGAAACCTAGGGAGCTACAATAAAAACAAACAAAAAAACCTTCTAGAACATTTTGAGATCTATAAAAAACATTCAAACCACACTTCTGTCATTGTTTATAAGTCTACCTTAAACAGCTTATAATTCAGTGACAAAGGTAGATTCAATTTCCTAGTCATCTTATGTACTATATATACCTAACTTTGTCTATATTTGTTTGCATGCTGTCTCCTCCATCAGATTGGAAACTCTCTGAAGGCAGACCAGTTTTTTGACTCTTTGTGTCTTTGGTGCTTAGCACTTAATTTTTAGTGATCTTTCTGTTTTATTTGTCTTTCTGCATTCCCAAATTGGGCAGAATTAGCAATGGAGAGACTATATCCTTTGAAAGCTTTAAAATTTTAGGCAGAAAAGTTCTCATTCTTTTCTTCCTTTTTTCCCTTGGTAGATCAGGCCACAGGAAAAAAAATGACAACTGAATTTATTGAGGACAAGATACAGACATTACTGAAGCATATACTGTCATTGTTTCTCCTTGAAGAGGACCATGACATCAGGAAGATGTCATGACTTGGAAGTGAATTGGATTCAAGTGAGGGAAGGCTATGCAAAGACACCAGCCTCTGTCTTTTCTCTGGAGACATCTGGGTCCCATGGCAAGATATAGATCAGGAGGACTGGAGATGTCCTTTGTTTTCTAAGAGGACCAAAACACCATCATTATGCTAGAGTCAAGTTTCAATGTGTGCGACTGTGGCTGATTAGACCGATACAAGCTTGGAATGCTCTACCACAGGTCAGGCACAAATAGTCTGTGTGAACACTTGGAGTGGATACTGTCAATCTACAAATCCTGTGTTTCCTTTGAGCTGTTTCAATTCTGTTTTGCTCATAGAGCACAGCACCTTCTTTGATGTGGGCACGCCATAGTGGGTGGTCCTGTGACAGTGTCTCCCATGTTACACAATCAATTCCGAAGTTCTCAAGAGAGACCCTGAGAGTCCTTGTGTTGCTTCTTCTGACCACCACGTGACTGCTTGCCTTGCGTGAGTTGTAGATAAAAGAGTCTTTTAGGCAAGCCCACGTTTGGCATTGAAACAATGTGGCCAGCCCAATTGTAGTTGTCCTCTCTGCAGTAGAGTTTTAATGTTTGGCAGTTCATTTCCAGAAAGGACCTCAGCGGAAAATCAACAGAGCCATTGTGCTGTCCTTATTGCTGTATGCCTGTGAAACATGGACAAAACTGAATCTCTTCTATTTGAATTGTCTTAGGAAGATTCTGAAGATCACCTGGCAAGATAAGATACCAATGAATGAATGAAGGAATGAAATTAATGTGGGAGGGGAAGACCCTCAGGGTTTCTGGCCAAAAGAGAAACAATTGCCACTTATACTCTGAGCCATCAGAATCCAAAAAATGACAAAGTGAGGCTTGTGCTGGGACCCATTGTTGGCCAATCAATGAGAGTTAGAATGATTTGGGTTTAAGGCATGGTCCATAAAAAAGAAATCTAGCCCCCAAACCCCAAGATATCTTTGCTAGGTTTCAGCAATTAAAATTTATATTCCTTTGGGCAGAGTACCTGCAGGTAAGGGTATGATTCCATGTGTGGACAGAGGGAGAGGAAGGGAGAAAGGAAGAGGCACACACCATACATAACAAATAAACAGACTGTCCAGAGATATTTAAAGCAAAAAGTCTTTATTTGGCTTATATTAACTCACACAAAAGATGGCTTAAGGGTACATCTGTGGGTAGGAATGGTGTGGGGAAGCCAGGGGCAATGATGAAAGGTTAAAACCAAAGTGATCTGCACAGAGATTGCTCTCTGATATTGGTGTACCTGACTTCAGTTCTCTTGGTTATGTGGTGTGGATGTGGGTGGGGGGAGTGTCTTTTCTTCTCTACCAGAGCAGTGTGTACTCCATCAATATGTATCAGGAGCCACATCTCAAAAACTAGGGTAGCAAGAAACAGTGAGGGGGGTGGGTTCCACGTGTATACTAAGATGGCCCCCAAGCTTACAGCTGTTTAAGTTGGCTTTGACAAAAACCTGGAAAACACAATTTATAGGGAAGGGTAGGTTTAGTTGATGGATCTCTGCTAATCAGGCACTAGCAGGGAGATGCTAGGATTGACTAATGAATATGGAGCATGAAGAACCCTATCAAGGATGATTCCAGATATGGACAATTCTAGAAAAAGGGGATGAGGATAGAGGCTGCGTACTAGGCAGGAGAAAAGAGTCCGTCTAGAGCAAAGACGGAACCTCTCCCTAAGATGGCATGCAATCTGATATAGGCTATACATGTACAATCATATTAAGCCTATTAACAGAAAGATTAGGCCCAGTTAAGGAAAGCAAAGACATTTTCCAAAATATCCCAAACTTTTAAGGTTCTATAGTTCCTGTGAAAGAACTATAAAAGGATATGGAAAAACATCACTTATGAATATAAAGACCAAGGAGATAATGGTCATTACTTCCTGAGGAACTCTTTTATTTGGCATTTAAAACCCTTCATGAACTGGTTCCAGGCTAACATTCCAAGCTTATCATACATTCTTTCCCTCTACCCACTCATTTATCCAGCCAAATTGTCTTTTTGTTTTTCTTTTTTCTTTTCCTCTTACACAACATGCCTCAGTGCCTTTCATAGGTTGTCTCTCAGGCCTGGAATGAACTCACTCCTCCCTTCCATCTTTTAGAATCCTTAATTTCCTTCAAAGTTCTAATCAAAAGTCACCATAAAGCAATTTTTGATTCACCCATCTACAAATATACCCCAAATTATCTTGTACTTATTAATTATATATTTATTTGGTAGGTACTTAAATCATTACATGTTGTTTCTCCCAATGGAATCGAATTTTTATTTGCTGTCGATATTATACCTCCTATTTCCAAATATTCAGTCTTGTATTTGTTGCGTGTCTGCCATATGCCTTGAAACAATTCTTACTCAATAAAGAGAAAGGCTGTATTAAACATAAAAATGCCCTTAGTGGACAATTGAATAGCAATTGAATCAGTCATTAGTGTCAATATAAACAGCACAGAAGCATACTCAGAAAATACACATCGTGTGAATTTACTTCCTCTTGTTCAATTAAATTTTCCTAATTCATCTGGAAAAAGAGGCTGGTCACTTGTTGAAGGGTGGAGTAGAAGAAAAATTTTCTTGTGTTTTGTTTTACAGTGAACATTAGTCAGCTGCTCAGCTGATTTTGTACCTTAGCTTGATAAAGAACATAGCCTAATTGTTAAATTATCTTTCAAAATACCAAAGAAGTGACAGATATATCCCTTATTACAGGGCTATGGAGGTATAAGGGAATACCCTGGAATGTTCTGGGATCCTTGTTCTATTGAGGTAGCCTTTCTTCTTCTTTTCCCCCACTTAATTATATATTTTTTTCCCAATTACATGTAAAGATAGTTTTCAACATGCACTTTTGTGAGATTTTGAGTTCTAAATTTTTTTCTCTTTCCTTCCCCTCTCACTCCCTAAGATGGCATGCAATCTGATATAGGCTATACATGTACAATCATATTAAACATATTTCCATATTTATCCTGTTGTAAAAGAAGGAAAAAAGGAAGAACCATGAGAAAGGAAAGAAAAGAGACAAAATAGTATGCTTTGATTTGCATTCAGACTCCATAGTTCTTTCTTTGGATGTGGGTGCCATTTTCTATTCTGAATCTTTTGAAATTGTCTTAGATCATGTATTGATGAGAAGAGTTAAGTCTAACAAAGCTGGTCACCACACAGTGTTGCTGTTACTGTGTACATGTTCTCTTGGTTCTGCTCACTTCGCTCATGTAAATTTTTTCCAGACTTTTTTGAAATCCCTGCTCATCATTTCTTATAGAACAATAGTATTCCATTACATTCATATACCACAACTTGTTTAGCCATTCCCCAATTGATGGGCATCCATCAATTTCCAATTCTTAGGGTGCCTTTCTTCTGACATTGATGAAATCTTCATATTTAAGGTATAATTGATTTCATTTGCCTCACTGATGAGGAGTTTGATGAGGATATTAAGTATGTCTCCTTGATAAGGTGTGAATTTTTTACCTGGTCCTGTATTACTCTGTTAATTACATATTGTGGGTGATTGATTAATGATGGATTTGTGGCTAATTCATATGCCTGGGCTAAACAACCTTGGTCTTTGCCTTTAATGAACAGAGTTTCCTGTTCCGATGGTGATAGACCAGTTGGCCACACATGCAGGTTTGGTTCCTTGAAGGGAACCCTTCACGCTACACAGCTCTTCCAGGGAACCACTGGCATCAGGGGACCACATGTATTGAGAAGGAATAACTGTCAAACAAAGAGAACCAAGAGAAAGGGATCCTGGGCCATTAGAAACTTATGCTTTCTGGTCTTAGTTTGGCTCTCACTGCTGCATGGCAATTCTCTCATTTTATCACACTATACATAGTAACTGTTCCAAACACATATTCTTTCCTTAAGCCCCCATGACATTTGTAACCCCTCTTATTCATCAATGACTTTGCCTCCTCCTTTCCTGAGAAAGCTGAGATCATTAGTCCTAATCTGATTCAACTCCCAAACTTCACACTTCAAAATCCCTCTGTATTTTCACTCATCCTCCTCACTAACCACAGCATTTAATCATGGGAGTGGACCATAAGAGCTGCTATTAGAAAAACAATAGGGGACTGAAAATTTTACTTCTGGCAAAGACAGAGAACAATTTCCCGAAAATCTGTATAGAGTGTGTCATGTCTGTTTTTTTGCCATGGTCAATTTCAGGAATCATGTTTTTGCCTTTGTATCCTCAGAGTTTAGTATAGTGCTTGGCACGCAGTAAATACTTAATAAATGCTTGTGACTGCTTAATTAATTGCTGTCTATTATCAAAGTAGGATCATAGATTTAGAGCTGGAAGGGACATTATGGGCATTTGAATCTAACACACTCATTTTGCTCTTGAGGAAACTGAGGCATAGAGAAGTTAATTGACTTGCTCAGAGTCACATAGATAGAGTCTGCGGTTCTATTTGATCTCAGACTTTCCTGACTCCAAGTCTAATGCCCTATCTACTATGCCACAGGTCTCCCTCCTAAAAAGGAAAGTAAAGCATATTGAGAAATATCTTTCTCTAGTTTATCAGGGTCAATAAAATGTTCCTATAAAATATAGCAGAAGGAAAGAAGGAAATAATAATTTTTAAAATACTGTGCTAAGCATTTTGCAAATACTGTCTCATTTAATCCTCACAACAAGCCTGAGAGATAGGTGCTATTATTGTCTTCATTTTATAGAAGAGGAAACTGAGGCACTAGAGAGGTTAAATGACTTGTCCAGGATCACACGAATAGTGTCTAAGGCTGGATTTGAATTCAGGTCTTCCTGACTCCAGGTCTAGTGCTCAGGGAAAACACAAACAGAATGGATATGAAGGGTATGGATAATCCTGACCCATGTCAGAAAGTTGAAGAGAAGAAGTATATGACATAAAAAAAGAATGGAAGGACCACTAATGTGAGGAGCCAAATAATGGATATTAGACTTTTCCTATAGAACATGGAATTAAATCCCCTGAGAAGAAAGCAGCTGCTTGCCCTTTAAGATATGATGCTGTGGACCCATAAGTGTCATGAAGAGGATGGTCATCAAGTCAGGGTCAGAGTAAGAACAGATGACTCATGGGGGTTGATGACTCATAAGAGCAAAGATTTTAGAGCCGAAGGATCCTTAGGGTCTATCAAGTCTTTGTCCTTTCGTTTTATAGATGAGGGAACTGAAACATAGAGCAGTGCAGGGTCACACAGGTAGTCAATGTCTGTGGTGGGATTTGAACTGAGGTCTTCCTCACTTCCCATTCTTTTCTCTCTTCACTACATACACCAGAGGTGTCAAATATAGGGCCCTGGCACCTTGGGGCCAGCAGCATTCTCTGGTGTGGCCAGAACCAGATTAAAATGGAATTAGGAGATAGTTAACAAAATAAATAAAATATAGCATAACATAGATAATGTTAACAAGTGGTTTTCCAAGTCAATGTTTGGCTGCCTACAGGATCCCTATGTATGATTTAGCATCCTCCATTCTATTTGAGTTCAACACCATCACACTACACTCCCTGCTGACTCCCTGGTGAGTGTTATTAAGAAAGCTATTTGTCAACCTTGCATTAAGGATAAAGAGATCTGCTGTCTTCCTCCTTCTGCAGGTGTCTGGCAGGTGGTAAAAACCTCCAACGACACCTAATGACTACTAAATACTTGGGCTAATTCATGTGGGAGAGAAATGATACTGCCAGAAGGAATCCAGAAAAACATTGCTAGCGTTTGTGAAAGGCTGGACAAGAAACTGAGGACTTAGGGGAACAGATGACATTTTCATCAGTCTTATCAATAGAAGGCAAGGACTTTAGAAGAGAATAGGAGTAGACTTGGGAAGGAGACAGTTAGTTAAGATGCTGGTGTCTGAGAACGGAATTTGAATGGTTGGATTAATTTAAAATAATCTTGAACTTTCCACCAGGGTAGGAGGGCACTAAACAAGAGTGGGTTTAAAAAAATGTGCCTAGAGTAGTTCAAATCTATTTAAAAGGGCTTTAAACTGAAAGAGAGAGTAGAGGGACAAAACTGTCTGTGGTATTTACTCAGCCAGAGATCATAAAGAGAATTGTTTTTATTCCTTCTTTATTTCTCCCTTGCCAAAGTCACTGAGCTTCATATTGGGAAAGACTAATTAATAGGGAGTAGAAATTCAACATAAATGAGGTGGTAATAAAAGAGTCCCTGGCTATTTTTGATGAGGTCAGTTATCAGGTCCAAATGAAGACATGCAAGGGGACTGGGGAATATGATTACTGAATATTCAACTGTTATTTATCTATGAAAGATTGTGTTGAATGGCAAGGAAAGCTGAGCACTGCAAAATCGATGCTTTTGAATTATGCTGGATACAACTTTTGAGAGTCCCTTGGACAAGAAGGAGATCAAAGTAGTCAGTATTTAAATAAATTAATTCAAGCTATTTGTTGAAAGGTCAGATACGAATGCTGAAGCTGAAATGCTTTGGTCACATAATAAGAAGATAGGACTCACTGGAAAAGACTCTGAAGTTGGGAAAGATTGAAGGCAAAAGGAGAAGGAGATGGAAGAGGATGAGATGGATAGATAGCATCATTGAAACAGTGAACATGAACTTGGACAGACTCTGGGAGACAGTGGAGGATAGAAGGGCCTGGTGTGCTGTGGTCCATGGGGTCACAAAGAGATGGCCACAACTGAATAGCAGCAACAATTAACAAAAGATTTGCTAAAACATAGTGTGGAAAGGGGAAAAAAATCAATCTCTTCTGAGAAGCAACCCTGGGGGTCTTCCCTTCCTAGTTTGATTTTTTCCCTCTTTTTTTTTCTAAGTAAAGGGGCCATCCCTGCACTCTCTTCTTTTTTTTTTATTTTATTTTATTATTTTTTTTGATATGTTTAGTTTTCAGCATTGATTTTCACAGGAGTTTGAATTACAAATTTTCTCCCCATTTCCACCCCCCCACTCCAAGATGGCATACACTCTGGTTGCACTGTTCCCCAGTCAGTCCTCCCCTCCGTCACCCCACTCTCTCCCCTCCCCTCCCCCTTTCCCTTCCTTTCTTGTAGGGCAAGATAAATCTCTACGCCCCATTGCCTGTGCATCTTATTTTCTAATTGCATGGAAAAAAAAAAAA
>CM053622.1:376962973-376979237 GCA_028646595.1 Phalanger gymnotis
CATTATATATAACCCTTCCACAATACTCATGTTGTGAAAGACTAACTATATTTTGCTTCTTCCTAACCAATCCCCTTTTATTGAATTTTCTCCCTTGACCCTGTCCCTTTTCAAAGGTGTTTGTTTTTGATTACCTTCATCCTCATCTGCCCTCCCTTCCATCATCCCCCCTTTTTTTATCTTCTTCCTCCTTCTTTCCTGTGGGGTAAGATACCCAACTGAGTATGTATGGTATTCTCTCTTCAGGTCAAATCTGATGAGGGCAAGATTCACTCATTCCCCCTCACCTGCCTTCTCTTCTCTTCCTATAGAACTGCTTTTTCTTGCCACTTTTATGTGAGTGGACTCTCTTTTTAAAGAGGTCTATTCACGGAATGGGCATTACTTCACTCTACGTGAGTACATGAAAAGGCCTGAGCCTAAAAGGGCCAGTGTCTCCCATTGCATCCTGGGTCATTTCCAGTCATCCTGGTGAATATCTGGTCACTGGACCCAGATGGCTCTGGAGGAGAAAGTGAGGTTGGTGACCTTGCACAGCCCTCTCTCACTCAAATCAGTCAACTGCAAGTCCTGTCATCATTTCCCTGATGTCATGGTCCTCTTTGAAAATGAAGGACAAACACAACAACACAACACAAGTATAGAAAGGATATTCAGCAAGGATATGTCATTGATTCAGCTAGGCACAGCTTTCCTGGGCCTATTTTGACCACATAGGTGTACTGGTGTGTTAGCAATTTTGATTTGAGGATCTTTCCCACCTATTAATAGACCACGTGACTTGCTTACATCACAGGAAGCCTAAGTTACATGGTGGGAGGAGCTTCCTGACAGGAAAAGGAAGTTATGACTCAGAAAATGCTAAGAGAGAGAGAGAAAGATGTTATGGCTGCTGGTGGCCACTAAGGGCTACCCTCACGATTGTTAGAACTGAACAGGCTGACTTAGCTGTACTGTGAGTTTGTTTTGGGGACAGCAGGGGGTTGGAGGGGTTTTGGGATGGTTAGCCTCCAGGCTGTTATATGGTGTTTTAAGTTCTTTGCTGTTATGATAAAGTGGACTGACTGGCTGTGGGAGCTGAACATTTGGTTATGGGATATGGTTCTCTGGTGTCTGAATAAATGGTTTACTTCTTCTGTCTTCTATGTGGAGAGTCTCATATACTTTGTGATACAGAACCACATAGGCATTTTGACAATTATCATCTACATTGTTATTATTGCCTTAGTGTTTCAAGTGGTCAAGCCTCAGGAAGAAATTCCTCATTCTGCCTAAGGCTTTTGTCCTTAGGCAGTGGTAGTGGAAGAGATCTCAGTGTCCTTTAGGCAGCTGGTTGGTACAGTGGATAAAAAACTGAGCTTGGAGTCAGGATGACCTGGGTTCATATTCTTCCTTTGCATTTACTAGCTGTAGGACCTTGGGCAAGTCACTTAACCTCTTGTGCCTCAGTTTCCTCATCTGTAAATGAAAAGATTAGCACCAATGGCTTTTAAGTTCCTTTCTGGCTCTAAATCTGTATTCTTTGATCCTTTCTCAGACTTATTGTCATGAACAAGGCCCTTTCCAGGGGCTAGCCCTGCATTTATATGTATGTAACTCCCTACCCAAATAAAACATTGTGACAAACTCCCAGGTTCACTCAGGCCCTTGTCTTGGTCACACTGTCTCAGTCCTACTGTCTGCCTGCAGGACTTGCACTGGAATGATTTAGGATTGTGTGGAAAGAGTTCTCAGCTGGCATAGCTGTCTTCTGGTGTAGATACTTGAAATCCATGCAGCATCTATCCAGACCTGGTGGCTAACCTTTCCAAGCTGGTAGAGGCGGTGAAGACAAAAAGGATAATGAGCCAAGTTCTTCTAGTTTCTAAGTCAAATAGCCTTGCTGTCTCTTATCTGGGAGATAGTAACAGTTCATTCAACTTGGTTCATTTTCCCAAGGATTTCCTGCTTCTTTGCAACAGCAATAAGATCCTTCAAGGAGTTAACCTTTGTCACTGTCAGAGGAGATGAATTACACACATCAATCAATAAGCATTTGTTAATGCCAGGCACACTGCTAGTTGCTGGGGAAACAAATGCAAAAGTAAGTTGGTACCTGATGAGGATACAATATATTCATCGATAAGTAAAGAGGGGACTTGTGTAGTAAGTACAAAGAGATGTTGGAGGAGCCCTAACAAATGAGAGAATGAATCTTGAAGGAGGCCAAACTTACCCTGAGTCTTCAAGGGAATTGGGGATAATAGATAGAGGGGCTGAGGGCATTCCAGACCTGGAATGTGCTAAGATATGGATGTGAGAGATGAAGGGTTGTGTATAGAGACCAGAAGGTAGGCTGGCCTAGTCACTGAATCAGACAGTCCATAAACAATTATTAAGTACCTACAGTGCCAAGCATTGTGTTAAGTGCTAGCCTAGGTGGAGCTAGACTGTGTGAGAGGGATTCTTGGATAATCAGCCTGGAAAGGTAGTAGTCTGGACCCAGATTGTGGGAGGACTTTAAATGCCAAACAAGGGTGACTGTATTTTATGCTAGAGGCAATGGGAAGCCACTGAATCTTTTTTAGGAGGAGGTCTGTGGGATTTCTATTTCACTCAGGCTGGAAGTACAACGGTCACTTGCCAACCCAACCTCACTACTGATTAGCTTAAGAATTTTGACCTGCTCCATTTCCAACCTGTGCTGGTGCATACCTCCTTAGGCAGCCTAGGAACTCTGATCCCAGGGCTCACCATATTGGTACAGGACCTAATGCAGACACCTAATCAGCTTAACTCACTACATTTCAGAACTCCCAAGTGATCCACCAGCCACATTCTTCCAGGTAGCAGGGGTTATAGACATGTACCACTCAACCCAGCTCCACTGAAACTGCTTGAACAGAGTAACAAGTCTGATCTGTTCCTTTAGGAATATCAGTTTGGCAGCACATGAAATGATCAGAATTTGTGACGTGGTCCATAAATGATGTAGGAGCTTCAAAAGGAAAAGAGACCAGGGGCAAAAAAAAAAAAGTTTAGGATGATTTTATTTAGAAGTTGAATCTTTCTCTCTCTGTCCCTGCCTCTCTCCTTCTTTCCCCTCTCTCCCTTCCCCTCCCCTCCCTTCCCCTCTTTTTCTCCTCTTCCCCTCCCTTCCTCTCTTACATTTACATAAAGGCTCCTAGTTCTAAAGCTCTGGCCCAGTGTAGAGTTACAGCTACCAGAATATTCATCTCCATTCACCAGATGGGTCTTTCTATCTTTAGACTCATTGTTTTTCTTGCTCCCAGAACAACCACAATTCAATTAAAAGAGGAGAAAGGCTAACTCTCAGGGCAAAGTAGGTGACTGTATCTCCTCAGTCATCAGCACCCATCCAGGCCCAGCTGGTAACTCACTGCAGACCTGTAGCAAACCACTTAACTACCTCTTTAGTAGGTCTCTATGTGCTTCTCATATAACAAAATAGATTTTTTGATCATGACTTTCAGTTAGTCCAATTATTTTTATATTTTCTCTTCTTGATCTATTCTCCAAATCCATTGTTTTTCTTATGTTTCACTTTCCTATATATTAAAAAACTTGGACATTATATATAACATTCTGCACATAGAGTCCTCCAACTTTGTAAAGAAACAGGGGAGGAAAGTGTGTCCTAGTATTGCTTCTTTGGAGCCAAGCTTGGCAATTCTAATTCCACAGCATTCAGTTGTTTGCTGTTGTTCTTCCCATTTATGTTATATTATCATAGATTTAAAGTTGGAAGGGACCTGAGATCATTGAGTCCAACTCCTCCACAACTGAGGCATATGAAACTAAGTGACTTCCTACAGTAACAGAATTGTGTCTGAGGCAGATTTGAACTCAGGTCTTCCTGATTCCAAGTTCTTTTCACTATATCATGCTGCCTCAAAATCAGGTTTACCCATTTTTGCCTAGTTAGAGCTGATCTGGGATAAATTTGGGCTCTTTGAATTAAAAGGATGGATTAGAGAGATTTTCTATCAGGGACTCTCAGTTTGGGGTACCCTAATTTTCAAGTTTTACTAAAGGAAAATGAGCATTTTTTCCCTCCTTTATTTTAGATTGTAATTGCAATAGTCAGTTTTAAGATACATTGGCCTTAAACATCAGACAAACTTTTCTATAACAGGTGAGTTCTGTAACTGATGGCATACATGGCCACCTCGAAAGAATTTGCTCAGGCTGCCTCCAAATCAAGTATAGGCTTTTATTGGGGTAATACAATACACCAAGCAGGCTCCTCCACAGGAGGAAAGGCAGCTAAAGGGAAACCCCACCTTAAGAGGGGTGGCAGCCCCCCAAGGGAGAGGGCCACTTAAGGGAGATGGGTCCTTAATTGAGATAGTGGGCTTCTCACTGACCACTCTATTTGACGCTCATCATAAACCTTTGATCATTTGAAAGCCTATGTAAAAGGAATTTTTTATTTCCTTTCATTCCTCGTGCAACTTTTGGTTAACTGAAAGCCCATCTTCTGTTAATATTGACTTCACCTAACCAAAACTTGTCTCATGGGATGTGAAAATTTACTTGGGGCTTTCGGTATTGAAATATTCAGTAAGAAGCCAGAAGGAGATTCTCAGCTGCCCCCATTTCCTTGGCAACATGTAACTCCCTTCTTCCTTTTAAAATTGTGTGTGTGTGTGTGTGTGTGTGTGTGTGTGTGTGTATTATCTAAATATAGTTTAATCTATAACCTAAGTTAGGTTATAGGTTCCCTTATAGAGTTCTCTTATAGAGTTTGTTTGACAAAATTTGTTTCCTTAGGGGATATATGAGATTATGAGTATTTAACTAAGTTTGTTCAACTTTTATGACATTGAAGAAAGTATGCTATTATGAGTCTGTCTTTTCTTTAACTTTTATGGCCTAAGTGGAAAGTATAAGATTGCAGTATGTAAAAGAATTATTTCTCTGTCACTCTGATATAACTTTGCTTATAAGAGGCCTTGTTATAATCCTAATGATGGTTCGGGTTTATTGTTCTCTCTGAGGGCTGAACCTAAGCTTGAGAGTAACAATAAAACCTAGGTTTTTACCTTTACAATTTCTGCATTGTGGTAAACATATTTTGGTCACAGTTACCTGCTGCATGAACTCAGGGGATTTACTTTTCCTTTAACACTTATATAGTATCTGCTGTAGTATTGATACTTGGGTTGGTCACTGTATGCTTAAGTATACTTCTGTTTTTCTTGTTTCTAGTTATGCTTGTTTGCTTTTTATTGGTATTATGTCTGGTATTGATTTTGTAGCTATAGTAGATGGTTAACTTTGACTAGTTTTCGTTAGTTGCTCTATGTGCATAGTTTTTGCTGTTTTGTTTATTTTGCAAGCCTACTCATTTTTATGACTTAAGTTTGCTGTTTTACAATGTGTTCTGAATATATTCACCAAAGCAGTCTGCTGAGGGATGCGTTACACTGTACTAGATCTTGTCTCATTTTTGAGGGACTGATTGTAATAAACTCTAAAGTGCTTAATCTCTTTTGGGAACTCCAGTTAGTCAACAGGCATTTATTAGGTACTAGCAATGTTCCAGGCATCACGCTAAGTGCTAAGAATACAAATACTGTACAAACAGAAAGAAAGATAGTCCCAGCCCTCAAGGACAATACATAAAAGGAAGCTAAAAAAGGGATGGGGGAAGATAAATTTGGCCAGCACAGAGGCATGGTAGAGAAAATCCAGGAAAACCAGAAGTACAGCTTGGAGAAGGAATGAGACATAGCTGGCTTGCTCCTTGAAATGTAGGTTCTGGGAAGAACCATTCAATCAGAAGGAAAAATCTCTGGGCAGGAAGCTACTTTCATTGTGTGAATTCTGGTGTTGGAAGGAAATTCCAGGATGGAGGGTTTTCTGGGGCATGATAGAGAAAATCTGGGAGAATCAAGAGTGACCCTCCAAACAGGGCTTGACTGACTCTATTTCCTTTTTTCTTTTGAACTGAGCCTGCTCTTCTTATTATTGAGAGATTTAAAAACTCCTTTAAGATTGCCCTTGTAGTGATAGGGATACTTTGGGAATATTTTGTTGCTCTACAGGGAGCCAGAGGAAATTTTTGTGTAGACCTCCAGTGGAGTGCCTTGTGTGAGAAGGGAGACCTGGAGAGATTTGTCCAAATCTCCATTTGTGTCTCCATTCATAGCAGAGTTTTCAGCCAAGACAGTTTGGTTCCAATCTGAAGGGAAGTGATTTTTAGTTGACTCAAGATCCCTAATCCTTTCAGGGAGACTTCAGTATTTTCTGGGAAGGTCTGCAGGGACAAATTTTTCCTTCTGAGATAGGAAGCTTGATGTTCAGTACTCAGCCAACAGTAACCTCTGTTAACAGAAACATATATAAAATGTTGCTTGTTGAACTTCATGACTTTATTTGGAGATGACTAGGGTTTCTGTCTGTAATTTTGGATCAGTGAAGAGTCATGGCATTTAGACTTTTCTACAATTCTTTAATACAAGAAACTGTGGAAGGTATTAAGGACAATGTTTAAACTTCCTCTGGATCTCAGAGAACTTTTCTGAGGTGAGGATATGAAAAATGAATTCAAAATGTTCCTTATCCAATTTACAGAGGATAGCAATTTTTTTTTAAATGGGAGGTAAGACAAAGGGAGGGGATGGAAGCTTTTGTTGTTAAGTCATTTGTCAGTTGTGCCCTACTCTCTGTGACCTTATTTGGGGGTTTCTTGGCAAAGATACTGGAGCGGTTTGCTATTTTCTCTTCCATCTCATTTTATAGATGAGGAAACTGAGGCAAACAGGGTGAAGTGACTTGCCCAGGGTCACATAGCTAGTAAGCATCTGAGGCCAGGTTCGAACCCAGGAAGAGTTTTCCTGGATCCAGGCCCAGCACTCCATCCACTGAATCATCTACCTGTTCCTGAAATGGATTAGAGGGGAGTATAACAGAATAATTGGCCAATGATATCCAAGTTCTTAGGGACTACTTGGATTTGTCTTTACTGATGGGTATGAAGAGTCTGCACAGATAATCTCTGCCTACTGACAGCCCAACATGTGGAACTTGGGAATCTGGTTTTGGTCATGCTGACCCAAGGTTAGTATTATATGTTGATGAAAAGCCTTTTCATTAGATAAAGATCCAGAAGGACTCAGTGACTCAGGAGAAGGTGGCCTGGAACTGAATGTACACACAAAAGATTTAAGTGGATGATTTAGAACTCTTTTACCTGACTGCTTTGTTTATATATAGATGTAGATATATACACATGTATATATGTATACATAGATATAGATATATAGATTGGTATATAGATAATTTCCTTGTTCTACTTACTTCCCCTTGATTCAGTTCAAATAAATCTTTCCATACTTCTCTGAACTCATATTCATGATTTCTTATAGCATACTAATATTCTATTATGTTTATATGCCAAAATTTGTATAGCCATTCTCTAATTGATGGGCACCAAATTTATTTTCAATTCTTTGCTAATATGAAAAGTCCTACTATAAATAGATTGTTGCATATGGCCATGTCTCCACCCTGCCCCTTCTCCCCCACTTCCTGTCTTTTTATCTTTTTGGGATATAGTATGTCCCTGGCAGTAGTATCTCTGGGTCAAAGAGCATGAATTTTTTTGTCTCTTTCTTTTTATAACTCCAAACTGTTTTCCAGGATGGTGGACCAATTTACAGATCTACCAACAACACTGTGATAATGCCTGTCTTTCCACAATCCCTCTAAGACAGATTATTCTGACCTTTTCCCATCTTTGTCAGTTTTGTGAGTGTACAGTGAAACCTCGGAGTTGTTTTGATGTATATTTCTCTCTGGATTATTGATTCGGATCATTGTTTCACATGCTTGCTAATTATTTGACATGGTCAAATCTGGGCCTTAGGAATATCACTTTGGATGGAGGATGGATTAGAGGCGAGGGAAGACTGAAGGGAGGGAGAACAAACAGGCTGTTGAGGAATCTCTCCAGGTCCAGATAAAAAAAGGATGAGAGTCTGATCTAGGCTGGTGGCCACACAAGAGGAGAGAAGGAGGTGGATATGAGGAAGCACAGGGAAGCCAGGAGGCAGATGTGAGGCCGGAGAACATTCCAGAGCTTGGGGACAGCCAGGAAAAAGGCAGGGAGTCAGGAGATGCTTCTCCCTTTGAGATGATATTGGCTGCATAGGGCCTGGAGAGGGGGCACCTAGGGACCCTGAGCAGGTACTCCTGGGATGTAGGGGAAGCAAAGACAGTCACATCTTACCTTCACTAGGGTAGGGCTGGCCACAGAACGTATGTCCTTGTGAAGAACAAGAATACAAGTGGAACCCAGGCTATCTAAGTGTGTGCATGGTGGAAGTGTACACACTATCAGGCTGGGTGGAGCATGGCAAAGCAGGTCTTGAAAAGGGGAGGGACTGATGACTCTGCCTATGTTTGTAATACCCTCTGGTGAGGGGACCAAGTGTAGTGAACTAGACTCTAGGAGGAGTTATGGGATAACCTTTTTACAGGAAACCTAACATTAATTATTATTATAATAATAACTCTCATTACACAGCGTTTTAAGGTTTGCCAAACACCTCCATCATAACAACCTTGTGAGGAGGGCAAACGATATTATCTCCATTTTTACTGAAGCTTTTGGAAGTTCAAGACTTGCCCAAAGTCACACATACAGTATCAGAGCTGTGAAGGAAGGAAACAAGCATTTGTTAAGCACCTACTATGTGCTGGGCACTGTGCTGAACCCTTTACAAATATTATCTCATTCAATCCTCATGACAACGCTGAGACATTAAGTGCTATTGTTATACCCATTTTACAGATGAGGAAACCGAAGCAGACAGTAGTAAAGTGGCTTATCCAGAGTCACACAGCTAGTATCTGAGGTTGTGTCATGGGATTATAGGATCATAACCTAACTCCTCATTTTACAACTGAGGAACCACACCTCTTTGCTTTTAAACAATTTTTTAAAAATATAAATTTATAGATTTTCTTTTCACTTATGTCCTTTCAAAAGGTTCAAAATTAAGCCTTAAGTAAAGCAGCAGGAAGGTTAGAGGGGATGAAATGAGACCATTTTTTTTCCATTTCAAGAGCTCCCGTGAGCACAAGGGCCAAGGGCAAGGGGGCAGCATGCTCACTGACCATGCACACTTGCCCCTGTATACAGGCCCAACTGCTAGGCATCTGATCAGTTAAGGGGGGTTGGGAATATGGCTCCCAACAACCCAGTTGGTCTGAGGAAGTTACCTCTCACCCCTACCCATAGTAGACCCAGTGTTAACCCATGGACAGCAAGGAGACTGTCTTAGCACAATTAAGCAAGACTGGAAAACTTTGAATATCTACCTTCTACAGTAAATCTTTCAAACCCCCAGACAAAGCTCATTTATAAAATGAGAGGGTGGAGGAGGATGATCACAAAGGCCTCTTCTTTCTCTGACAAGGGATTATTTTTTGAATACTGACCGTGCTTGGGCTTTGTGATTGTACATCATAACACCTAATGGCAAAGACACGGGGCATGCCTGGTTTTTTGGAGGTTATTAAGGCTGAAGTAATGATAATAACAATTCTCCTCCTCCTTTTCCTCCTCCTCCTTCTCCTCTGATCCTTCTGTACATGTGGGGAGTGATACTCTTACATGTAGGTGCTCTGCCCAAAGGAAAATAAATTTTGATCACTTATACTTTGCAAGTTATCTTGGGGCTTGGGGGGTAGATTTTTTTCTTCACTAATTATTTATTCTATCATTTTAAAAAATTGGGACAATTAACTCTTTTGTCTCATGTAGTTTTTATTTGTGATTTCTTGAAATGTAGTTCTGGAAAACCAGGCTTTGATAAAGCCCATTAGGATTCAAATGGAGCTTCTCAACTATGCCTTTAAACCCAAATCACTCTGGCTTTCACCGATTGACCAATAGTAGGTCCAAGTGGGGTCCAAGCCTCACTCGCTCATTGTTTGGGTTTTGATGGCTCCAAATTGTAAATAGCGATTGTTTCTGTTCTGGCCAGAAACTCTGGGGATCTTCCCCTCCCGGATCGATTCTTTTGTGAAGGCAAACTAGGGCATCTTTTGCCTCAATTCTCACCTAGCCTTTAATCACCGAATGGATGAACTGATACCTGGCAAAGACCTTAGCTTAAAAAGGTCTCCCACTGTACCCTGGACCATTGCCAGTTGTCCTGACCAATGTCTTGCCACAGGACTCAGATGGTTCTGGAGGAAAGAGTGGGCCTGATGACTTTGCGCAGCTCTGCCTCACTTAAATCCAATTCACCTGCAAGTCAAGACATCACCCTCCTGATGTCATCGATCCTCATTGAGAATGAAGGATGAACAACAGTGATAATAATAATCATCGTAGTAATAGTCAGCATTCGGATAGTACCTACTATGTGCCAGGCACTGTGCTAAGCGCTTTACAAATATTATCTCATTGGATTCTCACCAAACATTGAGAGGTAGGTGGTATCATTATCCCCATTTTATAGATAAGGAAACAGAGGCAAAAAAAGGTTAAATGACTTTCCCAGAGTCGCTTAGTAAGGAGACAGCTGAGCAGGCTTTTAAACTCCTGATTCTATGTCCAGCACGCTATCCATTGCTGATACCTGGTGAGCTCCCATTTATCCAGTGTTTTGTTTAGCTGCAAACATAAGAATACGGGGATTAGCAGTTTATAAAAACGTGTGCTAAAATAAAATAGACAGAATGTAATGTAATTCTTATTCTCCTGATTCTTAAAAATTTTTTCTTGGATATCCTAAAAGCATTTTAACATCTCAGGGTTATCTGGTGACCATTAATTCTCACTGAATTAATGAATAAAAAAGCATTTATTAAGCAGTAGATAAAAGAGAAAAGATGAGAAGATCTTGGCCTTCTTTGTATCCCCAGTGTCTGGCACAATGCCTGGCACACAGTAGGGCTTAATAAATCCTAGTTACCTGACTGACTGACTGCTCATTCTCATTGAGGGAGGAAGCCCAAATAAGGGGGTTCAGCTGCAGGACAGATATAAAGGCCTGGGAGACCTGGTGTACAGTGTCAGCGTAGCAGGCAGGGACCAGATATCTTTAGGTTTCGTTGGCAGTGCTTGGGAACCTGGAGGGCATAGCTGCAATCTAGATGGTAAGGTTCAGAGGACCTCAGGATGCAGTAGCAGAGTAGATAACAAAGTATTGTGGTCCTCCATTTCATCAGAAGAATTGTAGCTGGTGACTCCCGGGTTCATCCAAGCTATGTGAACAGCCATGTTCTCTCTGCAACCACACAAAGAGGGGCTCTGCCCATCACCACTGGGAAGCTAGGAGGGGATCTGAGGGATCAAAGAGAATGAAGATTCTGGGATCCCTCCACAGGGATGGAGAGAGAGAGTCAGGAGAGGGCACCTATCCTGCAGTAAATGTTCAAGATAGAGGAGATAGGGAAATGATCAGGGTCCCATACTGAACTGATCCTTGTTAGGAACATGGCACCAGGAAGGGATTGGGGTATATAGTAGTCGCGCCTTCCCAGGCAACATTTTTTGGGGTCTTTAGGAAATGGCTAAGAGGCTACTGCAGTAGACTATATTCCATTCCGTAACGAGAAATTACTTTGTTGAAGAAAAAAGGAGACATGTTTCTCGAGGACTTGTACACACACAGACTTGCAGGGAAATTTCTAACTAGCACAAACATGCAAATCCATCAAAAATCACTTCTTAGAAGTCGAGGACATTTTTTTCAGCTGTCATCCTTAATGGCAGTCCTAAAGACAGACTCACAAGAATTTTTTTGTGCATAGGGTGGAATTGGATTGCAGATCAGTCCCTTTCTTAGAACTAGCTGTACCTTGATGTGAAGCCAAGAAGTTTCAAAGAGAAAAAGAGACAGAGACCAAGACAGAGCCTGACGGGAAGCCAGGTAGACAGAGAAGAAGAGAGGAGTCAAGCAGTTTTATCTGGTTCTATGCACCAGAGAACATAGAGAGTGCAAAGAGGAAAGAAAGAGAATTTTAAGTGCCATATACACTGTCTTTACCTCCCTTCTTTGCCTCTTCTAGTCTGCTTTCCTTTTGCTATCATCTTTATAGTTTATCCTCCAACTCCCTCTAAGGGTTTCAATCCAAACTGTAATTTCTGCGTCTTTGATGAGATTTGATGGTCATCGAGGCATGTTTGCCCTATGGAAAGATCAGTCTAGGACATAGGGAAGACCCATCTTGTTGACTATAGAAAGCAGTTTCCTCGTTCACGTGGTCTCAAGTTTGTTGGGTGGACAGAATTAGATAATATTTATAGAGAACTTTGTAAGCCTTAAAGCACAATATAAATACCAGTTATTATTATTATATGTTTCCACATCAGTTTTGTCCTTTAGAAGGGTCATCACCATGCTGTAGCTCAAAACAGCTACATAGAAATGCCTTTGTACTTATGTCACAATGATCATCTCAATAATAGTATTTTTTTAATATATATATATATATATATTTTTGCTTTTTGGCAGGGCAATTGGGGTTAAGTGACTTGCCCAAGGTCACACAGCTAGTACATGTGTCAAGTGTCTGAGGCTGGATTTGAACTCAGGTCCTCCTGACTCCAGGGCCGGTGCTCTACTCACTGCACCACCTAGCTGCCCCTTGCTAATAATAATATTAATCATAACTAGCGTTAATAGCATTTATATGTGTCAGGTACTATGTGAAGCTCTTTGCAAATATTCTCTCATTTGATCCTCACAACAACCCTGGGAGGTAGGTGCTATTATTATCCCTGTTTTGCAGATGAGGAAATTAAGGCAAAAAGAGGTTAAGCGACTTCCCCAGGCTCACACAGCTAGTAAGTGTGAGAAGCTGAATTTGAACTCAGATCTTCCTGACTCCAAGCCCAGCATTTCATTCACTATCCTACTTAGCAGCATATAAAGCTTTCTTTGTCTTAACAAAGTTTAATTTAGTCCCCATTTGGCCCTCTGTGTCCTTGTGAGAAAACAGAGACACAAGCTCTGTGGTAAATGAGCCCATGTGATTTAAATGACAGATATGAAAATGTTTACATTTTGTTAGTTGTTCAGTCATGTCCAACTCTCCGTGATCCTGTTTGGGGTTTTCTTAGCAAAGATACTGGAGTGGTTTGCCATTTCCTTCTCCAGTTCATTTTGCGGTTGAGGAAACTGAGGCAAACAGGGTTAAGTGACTTGCCCAGGGCCACACAGCTACTAAGAGTCTGAGGTCAGATTTCAACTCAGGAAGATGAGTCTTCCTTACCTCCAAGGCCTGTCGCTCTATCCATTGCGCCACCTAGAGGCCACATTTTATTAGTAGAGCTCGTTAAATGCCTACTGTGTTCAGGGTACCATGCATCAAACAGTAGCAGATTGTAGTTCTTGCCCTCAGAGAATTTGCACTAGTCTTTACAGCCAATTTTCAAACATTAGTATTGAAGTCTTTCAAGAATTTAAGCAATAAACAGAAACAGAGGCCAACAGGGGGACCTGAGCACAACCCCGTGTACTCCCAGACAAAAGCCTTTTGTCGAAGTGTTTGAAGCTTGTGCCTGACTGGGTGAGGTCAGGTTTCTGTGGCCACCCTGTTCTCCGGAGGGGATAGGGCTTCCTTCAGAGCTAGACCAGCTGTGTGGAGGGAGTGTGCTAGCAGACAGGAAGCTTCTTCACCTCCTGTAGTGGACAGCTTCTGCACATACTGCCTTTCCTCTCCTAACTCACTGGCTGCTAAAGATAGTCTTCGTGGCAATAGAGGATCTGTTACCTTTGGGACTGAGACTGAGTATTCTTTATGAGGCAATGATGCTGATTTTAATTCAGGTGAACTTGGGTTTTCTTTTAGGAAAATTACTTGCAAAAACCACATTTAAAAAAAAATATAATGTGGTAGACCTCAATTTGATTCAGAATGAGGAAGTTTTCATCAAGGCGAAAGACCAAAAGGCTGTATCTCTTATCTGTTAGAATTTGCTAATGCAAAAAGAAAAGGAAAAGGGAGGAAGTGTCAGTATAATCTGGCCCCCATCCCACAGCCAAGCAGCTGTATGTTCTCTTAGGGTCCCGGGAGTATTCTAGAACAGTGATGCCAAGCTCAAATGAAAATAGGAGTCACTATGCTGTACATAAGGATCCCTGGGGGCTACATATTAACTTAGAAAATGAAACCTACTTACATATTTTTATTTTATTAATGTAATAATTAGAACATATAATTAATGCACAATAATAATTAACACATTCAAATCAGGAGCTACATTTTAATCTGGTTTGGAGTACACTTGGGAGTGTATGCCTGATACCTCTGCACTAGAGGCCTGGATCTCTTCTCTAGTGTCATCAGCTCAGGCCCCCAGTGGTTCTTTTCTCCTTGCTGTTATGTGCCAGTAGCTTGTGCCTCAGTTCCAGTTAACTGCTTATAATCAATATGTTTTTACAAAGGGATATTTACTTTGAAAATATAGCTGTAAGAAAAGTATGAATACTTCTCTTCTAAACCTTGAAAGCACTCTCTCCTTCATCCCACTTCTCTGGAGAGAATGAACTCAGGCTTAGCTCAGTCCCTCCATAGCACTGGTTTCACCAAGTTTATATCCAAATGTGGTGTGATTGCCAGATGAGCCTTTGCCTCAGTTACCTCTTGGCTGGGTCCTGAAAGTCAATCATGAAGTTTACTCTTTGATTATCAGGCCACGGATGCAGCTTGTTGCAAAACCTGAACTCTGGAAAGCCGGATGCCTCATGACTTTTAGAAACTTACACTGTTGGAGTCTTCCATCCTTCCACCTAAAATGGAAGAACAAATGCTCAGGCAAAGAATCAGTATTATGTTCATAGGTTGAATGTCAGCCTCAATGGCAGAGGGCCTAGGCCTTTTTCCTTATAAAGTTGTCTCTTACCGAATGCTGTCAGTGAAGTAGTTAAACGAAGAGTAAAGCAGCCAAAGAGAATTGGTGAGGCTTACTCAGACGTTTTATGAATGGCTTAGAAGCCAATCAAAAGGCTGCTTATTCACGACATGGTTGGCTGACTACAATCAGAATGTCTAGGATGCTATACTGTTTCTCCAGGACACTTCCATTGAAGTCATCAATACTATTCCCAAAGCAGCTTTCTTAATCTTTACCATATGGGGAATTTATATCTGCCAAGAGTATTGATGTACTCTGTACATGTATCAGTCTCCATCATAGAGAGAAGGAAGGAAGGCAAGATGGAAGGAGGGAAGGAGAGAGGGAAGGAAGGAGAGAAGGAAGGAAAAAGGGCTGGGGGAGAGGAGACATAAATATTTCACTGAATTTAATGGTTTTGATGATATGCTAATGTAGAATTACTAATTATCATATTTTTGATGTATATCTAAAAACAAAGGTATAGACATTTATATTTGAGACCAACTTTCACACCATGTGAATGACCTTTATTGACAACCAGTGATTCCCAAATCATGCTTAGAGAATTTCTGTTAGAATGGATAGCTTATTCTTTTGGTTTTTTGTTTATATTTATTAATTAACTTACCTTTAGTTTTCAACATTCACTTCTACAAGATTTTGAGTTCCAAGTTTTCCCCCATCTCTCCCCTCCCCCACCCCAAGACTGCCTGCATTCAGATTATCCCTTCCCCTAAACTGCCCATCCCCTCTATCACCCTGCCACCCCTTCTCTTTTCCCCTTCCCCTTCTATTTTCCTGTAGGGCAAGATAGATTTTTATACCCCATTGCTTGTATATCATATTTCCTAGTTGCATGTAAAAACAATTTTTAACATTCATTTTTAAAACTTTGAGTTCTATGTTCTCTCCCTTCCTCCCTCCTCACCTACCCTCATTGAGAAGGCAAGCAATTCAATATAGGTTATACATGTATAGTCATGCAAAACACTCCCATAACAGTCATGATGTGAAAGACTATATTTCCCTCCATCCTGTCCCACCCCTTGTTTATTCTATTTTCTCCTTTGACCCTGTCCCTCCTCAAAAGTGTTTGCTTCTGATTACCCCCTCCCCCAATCTGCCCTCCCTTCTGCCTTCTTCCCCTCTCTTATTCCCTTCCCCCTAGTTTCCTGTAGGGTAAGATAGATTTCCTACCCAATTGAGTAAGCCAAATTTGATGAGAATAAGGTTCTGTAAAAGCTTCTTCTTGCCTCTTTTATGTGAGATAATTTATCTCATTCTACTTCTCCCTTTCTCCTTCTCCCAGTACATTCCTCTCTCTCACCCCTTAATTTTATTTTTTTAGATATCATCCCTTTATATTCAACTCACCCTGTGCCCTCTGTCTGTCTGTCT
>CM053622.1:376979737-377015413 GCA_028646595.1 Phalanger gymnotis
GCTTGGGGGGATGCGCTAGCTCTGCCTCACCAACACTCCTCCTTCCCCAAGAACCCCCAACCAGGACTGGACTTAGATCTTCAGCAGGCTCTGCACTCCTGCTCTGATCTTCCACTTAATTCCTCCCACCAGGTGGGCCTGGGCCTGGAAGCAACTGCAGCTGTAGTTCTGTAGCTGTACCACCTCCTCTGCCCCTTGGGCAGTGGCCAAACCGCAAACTCCCTGTCCCCAGCAGCTTTTCCCACTAACCTTCTCTGTTGTCTTTGGTGTTTGTGGATTGAGAAGTCTGGTAACTGCTGCAGCTCACTGATTCAGAGTGCTAGGGCATGCTCTGCCTGGCTCCTGGTCTGGTTGGTCTGTGCCGCCCACGCTGGGCTCTGCTCCGCTGTGCTCCACTCCCAGCTCCATGCAGGATAGACCTTACCCTGAGACCATCCAGGCTATCCTGGGCTGGAGCCCTGCTTCCTTCTGCTATTTTGTGGTTCTGCAGTTCTAGAATTGGTTCAGAGCCATTTTTTATACGTTTTTGGAGGGACTTGGCAGGGAGCTCACACTAGTCCCTGCTTTCCAGCTGCCATCCCTTTATCCTGATCTTAATGAAAAGGACTAGTGTCTTGATTTTAGATTGACTCTATTTATCATATTTTTAAAAGATCCATTTATTTCTGTGTTTTAACATCTTAAAAAACCAGAAATTGGCGTTAAGCCTTTTTCTGCAGTAATCATCATGTAATTTCATCATTTTTATTAATATGGTCTATTATGTTTATAGTTCTCCTAATACTGAACTAACCCTTCATCCCTGGTATAAGTTCAACCTGATTACAGTGTATAATCTTTTTAATATGCTGCTATAGAGTCCCTTCATTAACATTTTTATTTATTATTTTTCTGCCAGTATTCATTAGAGATGTTGAACAATAGTTTTCTTTCTTTGATTTTTCTGTCCTCAGTTTAGACTATACTTGTCTCATAGAAGGAATTTGGTAGGATCCCTTATTTTTATGTTTTTGTAGTTTATATAATTACTAGACTTGATTATTATTTGAATTTTTGATAGCATTCACTTGTAAATCCATCTGATCCTGTTTGTTCCCCCTTGGGAGTTTATTTATGGCTTGTTCAATTATTTTTTAAAAAAGATTTCATTATTTAAATTATCCATTTCTCATGCTTCTATATAAAATTTTTTATGTTTTTGTAAATATCCATCTATTTTGTATGTTATAAAATAGTATCAATAATATGTCAACAAAATTGGCGATATTAGTTCCAAATCATCAGTTGTTCAACATAGTTTCATTTAATATGAATTCTCCTTACTGCTTTTTAGTATAGTTTTAGATCTTATAGGGCAAGGCCATCTTCCTTTACATTTTTAAGTTAATTCCCTTCATATTCTGGGCCTTTTGTTCTTCCAGATTAATTTTGTTATTCTTTTTTTCTAGGTCTATAAAATAATTTTTCATAGTTTGATTGGTATGGCACTGAATAAGTAAATTAATTTAGGTAGAATTATAATTTTTATTATATTAGCTCAGCCTATCCATGAGCAATTGATATTTTTCTAATGATCTGACTTGATTTGTGTGAAAAGTATTTTGTTCATATAGTTCCTGGGTTTGTCTTGGCAAGTAGACTCCCTAATATTTTATATTGTCTACAGTTATCTTAAATGGAATTTCTCTTTCTATCTCTTGCTGCTGGGCTTTGTTGGTAATATATGGAAATGCTGATGATTTATGTGGGTTTATTTTATGTCTTGTGACTGCTGAAGTTGTTAATTGTTTCAAGTAGTTTTTTAGCTGATTGTCTAGGATTCTCAAAGTATACTGCTATATTATCTGCTAACACTGATAGTTTTATTTCCTCATTGCCTAGTCTAGTTCCTTCAATTTCTTTTTCTTGTCTCGTTGCTAAAGTTAACCTCTCTAGTACAATATTGAATAATAGCAACGATAACGGGCATTCTAGTTTCACCCCTGATCTTATTGGGATGGCTTCTAACTTATCCCTATTAAAGATAATGCTCGCTGATGGTTTTAGATAGTACTTATCATTTTAGGGAAAGCTCCATTTATTCTTATATTCTCTAGTGTTTTTAATAGGAATGGTTGCTGTATTTTGTCAAAAGATTTTTCTGCATCTATTGAGATAATCATGTGATTTCTGTTGGTTTTGCTATTGATATGGTCAATCATGCTAATAGTTTTCCTAATATTGAACCAACACTGCATTCCTGGTATAAATCCCACCTGGTTACAGCATATTATTCTGGAGAAAAATTGCTATAATCTCTTTGCTAATATTTTATTTAAAATTTTTGCATCCATATTCATTAGGAAATTGATCCATAATTTTCTTTCTCTGTTTTGGCTTTTCCTAATTTATGTATCAGCACCATATATGTGTCATAAAAAGAATTTCCTAGGAGTCTTTCTTTGCCTATTTTTCCAAATAGTTTATATAGTACTGGAATTAATTGTTCTTTAAATGTTTGGTAGAATTCACTTGTAAATCCATCTGGCCCTGGAAATATTTTTCTTAGTGAGTTCATCAATGGCTTGTTGAATTCCTTTTTCTAAAATGAGGTTAAGTACTTTAATTCCTCTTTTGTTAATCTGGGCAATTTGTGTTTTTGTAAATATTCATCCATTTCACTTAGATTATCAGGTTTATTGGCATACAGTTGGGCAGGAAAGCTCCTAATTATCTTCACTGGTGGTGAATTCACTCTTTTCATTTTTGATACTGGTCTCTTGGTTCTGCTCACTTCATTCAGGATCAGTTCATGTAAGTCTTTCCAGGTTTTTATGAAACCTTACTGTTAATCATTTTTTATGGAACAATAGTATTCTATTACATTCACATACCACGACTTGTTCCACCATTCCACAATTGACGTGTATCCCCTCAATTTCCAATTCTTTGCCACCACAAAAAGAGCTGCTATAAATATTTTTTTTTACATGTGGATCCTTTTCTCTTTTTTATAATCTCTTTGGGATGCAGACCAAGTAGTGGTATTGCTGGATCAAAGGGTAAGTACAGTTTTATAGCTTTTTGGGCATAGTTCCAAATTGTTCTCCAGAATGATCAGATCAGTTCATATCTCCACCAGCAATGCATCAGTGTTCCAATTTTCCCATGTCTTTTCCAACAGTTATCATTTTCCTGTTTCGTCATGTTAGCCAATCTGATAGGTATAATGTGGTACCTCAGAGTTGTTTTACTTTGCATTTCTCTAATCAATAATAATTTACAACATTTTTTCATACGACTATAGACAATTTTATTTTTAAAGGAATTGTTTTCTTTAGTCAATTTTTGTGCTTTCTTTTCTAAGCTGTTGACTCTTTTTTCATAATTCTCTTGCATAACTCCCATTTCTTTTCCCATTTTTTCTTCTACCTTTTTTATTTGATTTTTAAAATCCTTTTTTAGCTCTTCCAAGAAGACTTTTTGGACTTCAGACCAATTCATACTCTCTTTTGAGGCTTCACATGTAGGTATTTTGACATTATTGTCCTCTTCTGAGTTTGTTTGGAGCTTCCCTGTCACCATAGTAACTTTTTATGTTCAGAGCTCTTTTTATTTTTTGCTCATTTTAAAAAGTTGAGCTATTCTCCTGGAGTACAAAAAGCATTGTCCCAAGATTCTTGCACTGGGTGTCAGGGTCCTGGTCACTGGCTTTCTGCAAAAGGGCCTCTGGGATTGGCAGCTTGCCCACTGTGCTGGGGGGTGGGGGTGGCCCAGCTTAGGCATGGTTGTGCCCTAGGTTCCAGGGCTGGCAGTTTTCCTGCTGTGCTGGGACTGGAGGCCTCCCAGCTGGCCTGCTGTACTACTGCTGATCCAGGACGTGGGGACCTCAGGGGCTGATCTGTGCTGTGGCTAACAGCCTCCCACTGGCTTCTTTGGATACTACGTGTGCTGGCCTCTGCTCCCCCTTTACCTAAGTAAGACAGACCTTTCCTGAAGTCCTTCCAACTTCAGCTGGAAAATTGTTTCACTCCGTCTTTTTGTGGGTTCTGTCATTCCAGAATCAGTTTAGAGGCTTGATTTAACATTGTTTCTGAGGTAAACTGTGCTCAAGCAACTTCCTGGCTTCTCTCCACCATCTTTGCTCTGCCCTTCTCAACCTGTACTTTGTGTCCATAAGTTCTCTATCTGGAGGTGGATAGCATTTTTCATCATGAATGCTTTGGAATTGTGACGGATCATTGCATTGATCAGATTTACTAAATCTTTCGCAATCAATTATCTTTATAATATTGCTATTACTCTGCAAATTGTTATTTTAATTCTCTTCATCTCACTCTGCATCAGTTCATATAAGTTTTCCCAGGTTTTTTCTGAAACCATTCCCTTCGTAATTTCTTATGGTACAAAAGTATTTCAGCACATTTATATAGCATAATTTGTTCAGTCATTCCAATCTGATGGGCATCCCCTCAGTGTCTAATTCTTTGCCACTACAAAAAGGTGATATAAATATTTTTATGCATATGGATCCTTTCCCTTTTTCCTTGATCTCTTTGGGGTATAGGCTTTGTAATGGTATTATTGTGTCAAAGGGTATACACATATTAATAGTTTTCTGACATAGTTCTAAATTGCTCTCCAGAATGGTTGGACTAATTCACAGTTCCACCAACAATGCATTAACATATCAATTTTAACACATCACCTTCAGTATTTATAATTTTCCTCTCCTGTCATCTTAGCTAATCTCATGGATATGAAGAGGTACCTGAGTCGTTTCAATTTGCATTTTTGAATTATTAGTGATTTAGAGCATTTCCCCACATGATTATTGATGGTTTTTATTTCTTCCTCTGAAAACTTCCTATTCTTATCCCTTGATCACTTATCAGTTATAGAATGGCTCTTATTCTTACAGATTTGGCTCAGTTCTCTATGTATTTGAGAAATTATACTTTTATCAGAGAAACTTGTTGCAGAGATTTTCCCTCCCATTCCTTGATTTTCTTCTAATTTTGGCTGCATTTGTCTTGTTTAGGCAAGACCTTTTAATTTTATATAATCAGAATTATCCATTTTATTTCCAGTGAACCTCTCTATTTTTTGTTATGAATTCTTCCCCTCTCTATAGACCTGACAGGCAATTGTTTTCCACACTCCACTAATTTGCTGAAGATATAAACCTTTATGTCTAAATCACATACCCATTTGGAGCTTATCTTGGTAAATAGTGTGAGATGTTAGTCTCTGCTCAATTTCTTCCAGAGTGCTTTCCAGTTTTCCCAACACTTTTTGTCAGGTTGTGATTTTTTGCCTCAATAGCTGGGATCTTTGGGTTTTCAAACTCTAGGTTAATGTGACATTATTTATTCTCCAATTCAGTTTGAATACTTTTTTCAAAAGTTCTTGATTGACTACTCTTTTTATTTAATATTTCTTCTTTTCTGTAATTAGTATTATGATTTTTGTGCCCTAGTACATTGTCAGTTTTCATAATGGTCCTATACTAACCTGAGGAATTCCTATATTCCTTTCTAGTTCTACTAAACAATCACCAAAAAGCTATCATATTTAATTTTTCTAAAATTCCATTCAGTTTTTAACTTCTTTCCTATTTATTTTTTAATTAAATGTTTGTAGGTGTGAAAGGAGGTTCCCAACTTTATAATTTTGGTATAGATTTTCCCTATAATTTGATTAAATTCTTCCTTTAAATACTTAGAAGCTCTGCCATTGAACATATAAATGTCAAGAATTGCTATTGTTTCATTTTCTATGGCATCTTTAAACATAATGTAGTTTTCTATTCATTTATTTTTATCTTCTCTATTTTTACTATTACATTATCTGAAATTAAGAAAAAACCTGCCCCTGCTCTTCTGATTTCACAAAGCACAACAAATGTTGTTCTACCCTCTCATCTTAACTCTTTTTGTTCCAAGTGTAAACATATAAGCAACATATTGATGGATTCTGCACTATGTTATGGGCCAGTCCATTAATTTACATTCATGCCCAATGTGGCTAATTGTGCGTTTCTCTCTATTATGTCCTCAATATTTTTTTCTCCCACAAATCTCTTTATCAAAAAAGTAGGGAAAGGGAAACAATTTGATTAACATTAGTGATCTATCACTGCAGAGATCTGATTCTTTTCTACTGCCCCTCCTCTCTTTCTCTTGCCTAGACCTTGATCCTAGATTCTTGTACTTTCTTTAGTCCCTTTAATTCTCCCTTTATGATCCACACTTCAAAGTTGAAGTTTGTTTTGCTTCTATTTACTCCCATACTTTACCTCTCTCTTGATCCATTCATCCTTGATTGTTATCCTATTTTTTTCTTTCCTTTCATGGTTAAACTCCTTAAGAAAGCCATGTACATTTGGTGCCTACTTTTCCTCTCGGTTCGTATAAGGTTGATGTTCATCTGATAACTGTAGCCCCTCCTCTCTATTTTTGTATATTCTTCTTCTCATGTTCCCTAGTTATGAGGAATAGTAAGTTCCAGCCCTTCGTACCTGTGTTTTCTCTACTATATTCTTCTTCCTCCCTTTCTTTCCTTTCTTAGAACATGAAAACAGAATAAAATTGCCTTTTGTCTTTGTTTCTGTTGTTTAATTCCTACTGTGACCCTTGAAGTCATTAGGGTTATGTAGTCAACTTTTTCTCTTCTCTCTCTTCCCCCGCCCATTCAATATGAGTGCTTCATCATAATTTAGCACCTTCTAATTGCTCAAATCTTTCTTTTGACTCCTGTGTTTGCATTTTGAAATTTCCACTCTGGTCTTGTCTTTTTATCAAGAATACTTGAACATTCTATATGCCTTTGAAGATCCATTTTTTACAGTGTAGGAGCATATTCCATCTTAAGTTAGACTTAGCTATGAGCCTTTATATTTTGCCTTTCAGAATATCATATTCCAAGATTTTCTCTTCTTAATGACTGTAGCTTCCAGGTCTTGTGTGATTCTAACTGTAGTTCTTTATTACTTGAACTCTTTCTTCCTCCCCTTCCTCTCACCCTGGTTCTTTGCATTCTTTTTTCTTTCACCTGGAAGCTCTTAGTTTTGGCTATATTTCTGAGAGTTTTCATTTTTTCCCCCTGGAGATTACTGACAGATTTTTTCTATATTCATTTTGCCCTATGGCTCTAATAGATCTAGACGATTTTTGGAATCCATTTACGATTTTGGAATCCGTACTTTTCTTTTGGGGAGGGGGTTATAGAGAGATGTCAAAGTGAATAATAAATTATCTTTCCTTGATCTGTTTTAGGTGAGTTGTTTCTGATAGTAGATACTTCAAATTTTCTTATTTTTTCTCAATCTTTTGAGTTTGTTCTGATATTTCTTGTTGCCTCACGAAGTCATTAAGTTCTTTTTGCTCCATTCTAATTTTCAGAGAGTTTTCTACTTTGGAAAAATTTTCTACCTTTTATTATAAAATATTTATTCTCTTTCCAATTCTTTCCTCTGAAGTTCTCTTGTTTCATTTCTTCTACATAGTCTTCTGTTATTATGATTACGGCATTTTTTCCCTCTGAGGCTCTGCTTTTAGTTCTTATGGCCTTATTCTCTTTTTCTGGGTTTATCTCTTCAGAATCACTTGACTCATATTCTTCATAGAATTTTTTTTTTATTTTTAGTTTACAATACTTGGTTCTACATAATTTTGACTTCCAGATTTTCTTCCCTCCCTCCCTCCCTCCCTCCCTCTCCAAGATGGCATGGAATCCAATATATCTTCTATGTATCACTTCACATTGAACTTATTTATACACTAGTCAAGTCGTGGAGAATTATGACCAATAGAATGAATCGTGAGAAAGAAGAAATAGAACCAAAAATAAAAACCACCCAAAAACAAAAACAAGAGAAAAAAGGGGGAAAGAGGCAAGCATAAAGTGTGCCTCAATCTGCATTCATACTTCATAATTCTTTCTCTGGATGTAGATAGTATTATCCATTATGAATCTTTTGGAGTTGTCTTTGCACCTTGTGTTGCTGAGAAGAGCAAAGTCTATCAGGGTTAGTCCTCACAGAATCCATATATCTGTGGTTGTGTATAATATTGTCCTGGCTCTGCTCCGCTCACTCAGCATTATATTGTGTAGGTTTTTCCACACTGTTATTCTTCATAGAATTTTGTGTCTCCTGATTACTTATATCTATAGCCTCAGTTCCTGATTTGGGACTTTGTGCCAAGGAAAGATTCCACCCTTTTCCAAAATCTTGAATGGAGTTGTAAGTTCCAATTTGTTCATAATAGCTATTTCCTGGATTCCTGACACAGACTTCCACCTCCCCTGGTATATCTATGCTCAGAATACTGACAGATGTTAGTATCCTTGGTCAGAACCCTCTGCTTTTCTTGTCCTCCTTTGGCTTTCCTGATTGGAGCATCATTATCTTTTGCCCTCCTGGCCCTGGGATGTCCCTGGTTGTAATGCTAAATCTTCTATCCTCCTAGGACATTCCTAGTTGGGGTGCTACCTACCACTAGCTTCCCTCTCTTCTGAAGTTTTCCCTATCAGTGTACTATTGTAGCTTCTCTGGTTAGGGTATTGTGGAGGTCTTCCTTCCCCTCTTAAAGTTTGCTAGTCAGCTTGGTTTACCTGTGTTCTTGATGACTTCTCTGGCAAGAGACTCTACTTTTAGCACCTGCAACTGCTCGTTGTCTTTTTGTGTAGACCTGGGCTGACTGGAGGAGTTTACTGGATCTTTCTCTTGGGATCCCATGGTCATTATTTAACGTAATGTATCATGTGGGTTGGTATTGACCTGAAGGAGGACACTGCTTTAGGCTCCTACAGAAGAGTCCTGGGCTCCTCTATAACCTGTCGTGTGACCATCTTAACTGAGGTCATACTTTATACTTATGAAAGCATTTTTGGGGCAACTAAGTGGTACAGTGGACAGAACACTGGCCCTTGGGTCAGGAGGACCTAAGTTCAAATCCAACTTCAGACACTAGCTATGTGACCCTGGACAAGTCACTTAACCTCAATTGCCTCAAAAAAAACCCAAAACACTTTTATGCCCATTATCTGTAAGACTAGAGGTCAGTGGTGTAGTACAGTTCCCCACCCCAGGGTAGTCTCTAAAGGGCCAGGGCTTGGTGTCAAGAAGACCTGAATTCAAGTCCTGTCTCTTCCACATGCTACTTGTGTGACCATAGGCAAGTTCCCTCATCCTCAGGCAACTCCCTAAGATTTTAAATTATAGAAAAGTTGCCAATCTACACAGAGAGACTTTTCACAGAAGGAGTTCCTTCTTGAATGACACTGAAAAAAAATCCCACAGGTCCAGACCTGCTGCTCTTTTCCCCCACCTCTCAGAATCTGTAAATTAGGAATGAACTGCCTCAGGGATATGCTATCTCTAGCTTGGTTTCCATGTGAGGGTTTTGCTTGGGAGGGAAACATGCCTAGTACTTAAACAGGTGAGGAATTGGGTTAATATAGTTTTATCCAAGTGTTACATGTTGGTATAATTTTAAAAACAGATTTAGGTTTATTTCCACAGGAACTTTTTGTCTCCTGAAATTATTTTTGGGAAAATAAAATGAGAGAAGTTTCAGAACCCTCTAAAATAAATTGCAATTGTCCTTCAGTTGTGTCCAACTCTCTGTGACCCCATTTTAGGGCTTTTTTTGGCAGACACTGGAGTGGTTTGCCATTTCCTTCTCTAGATCATTTTACAGATGAGGAAACTCAAGCAAACAGGGTTATATGACATGCCCAGGGTCACACAACTAGGAAGTGTCGTAGGCTGGATTTGAATTCAGGAAGAGGAGTCTTCTTGACTCCAGGCTCAGCACTCTATCCACTATATCACCTAGTTGCCCACTAAAATAAATTACAATAATGAAATTACAGATTGGGATTTTAAAAAAACATATTACAGAATATAACATCCTGGTAGAGACAAAGAAAACAAATTCTTTAATTAACATAAAAGAAAATTGTGAAAAGAAAAAAGTGGTAGAATTTGAAAAAAAAAAGAAAAAAGTAGTAGATGAGTAAGAATTATTAGTCCCATTTTACAGATGGCCAAACATACAAAAAGGTTAAATTAATTCCTTAAAGTTAGTATTGTAATTTGGAGCCAGGATTTTATGACCTCTAATTCTGTGCTCTACCTGTCACAACACAAAATTTCCTCCAAGATCTCGCAATGTTTCCTAGAGATCATATGATTTATCCTGATGATAATTAATGAGGTAAGTGAAGAAAGAGTTGATGGGGTTTTTAATGTTTTTCCCACACAAACAACTTTAATTTATGATAAGATTGAAGTTCAGTGACTAGCTCAGGGTCAAAGAAGGGAAACAAGTCTAGAATTCTCATTTCTGCTTTTCAGTGTACCTACTACTCTACTTGGGCAGCTAGGTGGCACAGTGGATAGGACACTGGGTCTGGGGTCAGGAAGACTCAAGTTCAAATCTGGCCTCAGACATTTAACAGCCTCATCTTTAACCCTGTTTGCCTCAGTTTCTTCATCTATAAAAATGAACTGGAGAAGGAAATGACAAACCACTCCAGTATCTTTGCCAAGAAAACCCCAAATGGGTCATGAAGAATCAGACATAACTGAATGACAACAATATTATTCTATTCAGTAGAAAGGTTTTTTTCCTGTCGTCAATTACAAGGAAATCCAGACACCCACACTCTTAGAGAGTGTTGATATCACACTAGAATTGGAAAAGAAGGAAAGAGTGATGAATTGGTGGCATGGAGCAGTAAGAGTAAGAAAGTACGCAGTGAAATATTTCATTGTATTTCTTTCACTGTAAGGAGCTCACTATTTTCTTTTCAGCTCCAGTTTTATCTATTTTAAGTGTGGAATGTAGTAGACAACAAGGTTTACAACATCATCTGGGCTTTCATCTTCCGTTCCTGAAGTGTTTTTGCATAAGAGAAACTTCCTGTCTGTATTTTTGGTGTATAATTCACCCTGGTTGCTCAAGTATTTGTATCCATGTTGGACTGACTCATGCTGCTTTTCAGATGCCACGGACAGTAGTAATGAATGGTGTGTGGAAGTACATCAGAATGGAAATTCCAGAGACTTTCATGGAGCATGGAATGAAATACAGAATGGGAAAGCAATGTCAGAGTCAGGTGACCTGAGCTCAAGTCCCAGCTTTCCACTCCCACTTCTCCTCACACCCCCCCTTCCCCTTAGGTTGTGTTACTAGCTGCTCTTAATCTAAATTGGTCTTAGAGGGAAGTATGGTGCAGGGGAAAGAGGACATTGTGCAGGGTTAAGAGATCCTGAGTTCAAATTCTGTTTTTGATGCTGATCACCTGTGATTTTGGGCAAGTCATTTAATTTCTGTAGGCTTCAATCCCCTTAAAAACTGAGGAAGTCCTTTCTGGCTTTTGTTCCTGTGGTCTCTAAAATAGCTGTCTGGACTACCTCCCAGGGTTGTTGTGAGGATCAAATGAAAAAGGAGCCTTGTAAACTGGAAGGTGCTATGCAAATCTAAGGTATTTCTCTCTCTCTCTCTCTCTCTCTCTCTCTCTCTCTCTCTCTCTCTCTCTCTCTCTCTCTCTCTCTCTCTCTCTCTCTCCCTCCCCCTCCCTCCCTCTCCCTCTTTCTCTTTCGTCCTCAGGTTCCACAGACTTTTCATGACTCTGTTCATAGACTAGTTGGAGAAGAGGAGCCTGGATCAGAGAGCTACTAGTAAGGATGAAATGGAAACCGAGAAAGAAAAAAAAGATAGGGCTAGAGGAAAAAGATAAAGGAGGAAGAAAAACCTTCTTGAGCAAACCTCTGAGAACCATGCAATGCACGTCCTTATGCCATTTGCTCACTGCCGTCTTGCTGACTTTTAAAGTTGAGTCGCATTTCTGACTCAGAGCATCAGCTCTGCAGGCACGGAGGCCAAGGCACCCATGGCCAAGAAAGGCACCAGGGCCCAGGCACGGTGAAACAGCTGACTCATGACTCTGCCCCTTTGCTGCAATTACAAACATTATCATCTCATCTGGAATTAGGTGGGGTGGTGGTTGGATATGAAATATTCACTTGGGAGCAGCTTTGATGAAGTTTAATGAAATACATAAGCCAGGGTGTTTCTTCGAATTCCCCTTAACTTAAGAAACTCCCATTAACTTAATAAAAAATAATTTGCCCATTATAAATTGATTAGTAGATTTTAATAATAAATAAACTATTTATTAGACTAACTCATAACAAAAATAATAACAGCTAACATTTATATAATACTATGTGCCAGGTAGTATGCTAAGCTCTGTACAACGATTATCTCACAACAGCTCTGGGAGGTGGGTACTTTTATTATTAGCCCCATTTTACAGATAATAATAAGAAAAAGAAGGAGACAAAGAATAGCTTGCAGTTATATAGCGCTTGCTATGTGCCAGGCACTGTGCTAAATGCTCTACAATTATCTCATTTAATCATCACAATGACGCTGGGAGGTTGGTGCTAGAGGTGAGTAAACAGAGGTAAAATAACTTGCCCATGCTCACACAGGTAGGAAGTATCTGGGACTGGATTTGAACTCAGGTCTTTCTGACCTTCAGCCGAGTCCTCTATACTACACCACCTAGCTTCCTAATAGCCTAGTCTAATAATATTTTAATAAATAATTACACGATTCATATATATATGTATATATATAAGACATGATATATATAACGTGATTCATGTATATATGTATGTATATATACATGTATGTGTCTATATACATATATATGTATCTATATATGAATATTTGTTAAACTTTAAATATTAGAGAAAAATACTGCCACAAAGATTTCAGAAACACTTCCAGTATTCCCCCCACAAAACATATCTTCTTTCCTCTCTGTCCAACCCTTTCCTATCCATTGTACCTTTGAGAAATTGACTCCAAATCCACCTCCTCTCAGAAGTCGCCCTGGACCCCTCACTGACCATTTCCTTCTGTTTCCCTCCTCAACACTGATCTATTAGATTCATGATAAATTGTTTTGAACCAGCTTACATTTTGTTTGCGTTGTTCTGGCGGGGCTCATTGTAGTTGTGCCTGCTTTGTCCTCCAGGATTGATTGTAAGCTCCCTAAGAACATGAACCAAATCTTCCGATTTTTTCTATCTCTATTCTACTCCTTGCCTAGTTATTGATATGGTAGCTTGGGCTCCATAGCTAGAGTGCTATACTTGGAGTCCTGAAGACCTGAGTTTAAATCTTTTCTTGGAAACTGCTTAGCTGTGTGACCCTGGACATGTCATTTAATTTGTTTGCCTTAGTTTCCTCATCTTTTAAATGGGGGCATTGGGATCCAAGACAATCCCAAAGGACTAATAATGAAGCATATTCTCTGCCTCCAGAGAAAGAACTGATATTGATTGAATGCAGACTGAAGTGTGCTATTTTTTTACTTCTTTCATTTTTTTCCTTTTATTCAAGTCTAATATGGAAATGTTTTACATGATTGCATATGTATAACCTATATCTGGTTATTTACCATATCAGGAAGCGGGGGGGAGAAGAGGAAGGAGGGATAGAATTTGGAACTCAAAACTTTAAATAAAAATGTTTTTAAAAATGAGAGCATTGGACCTGATGGCCTTTCAGGTCCTTTCTAGCTCTGCTTCTGTGATGTGTTTATTTTCTTTAATCCATTCCAGCTACTTGTGTCATTCATTTCCAAGCTATATCAACCAAATGCCCTCTGAGCCAAAGTCTGAGGGTGAACATGAAATAAAAGCACGTAAGGGAGTATATGTGTGAAGGAGCCAGGACTTCCAGATACTGAGCTAATTAGTTAAGATTGCCCATGGCACCACCAGTCAAAAATGACTTTGCTGATAGAATCTCCTATTAGATGACACATCCGGATGTTTCTATTGCATGGTGGCTATTTGCCACATGTTTCAGGTTTCCAGGTAACCTTAATGGCTGTGCTTCTGGGGAAGGAGGAGTAGAAAATAGCTCACCTCTTCGGTAAGTGGTTTTAAAAATATAACAGCATTTAAAAGCTTTTAAAGGGCAATGTTGTCCTTCTTGCTATCCAGACTGGGCCATGTTTGCTTTGTGATAGCCACCCACGTGATGCCTGTGGCAAGATAACTTTTGATTACAGCAGAATATGGATTTAAAAGGAGTAACCTCAGTTAGGAGATTGATTTTTTCCCCCTTCTTCATCTTCTTCTTCTTCAGGGCTTTGCATAAAGGGATAAGAAGGGGAAGGAATTATTTTGTGAGGAGGAGGTCAGTGAGGTTTATTATTTCTACCTCAGCCATCCATTCCCATGTAAGGCTAAATGATTCCATGACTAACCAGTAATCTCAAACCACAGAATTGAGCAACTCATGTCTGAACTCCTAAGGCAACAAGAGTTTCAGTGGGTGACAAGTTCGAGCTCTAACAGGCTCTAACATCCCAGAGGTATATAGGAGCCAGCTCCAACAAGCTCTAAAGAGCCAGTGTTAGAATTTTAGTGTGAGAACTTACACCTTGCCAATCTGGCAAAGGGCTATGCAAATCAGGGCTTGATTTAATGTTTTTTGATTGCCTGGACTTAAGAAAAGATGGAGAAAATGTTAATAATGCAAATTAAAGGGGCAGTTAGGTGATGAAGTGAGTGGAATACCAGCCCTGGAGTCAGGAGGACCTGAGTTCAAATGTGGCCTCAGACACTTGACACACTAGCTGTGTGACTTTGGGCAAGTCACTTAACCCCAATTGCCCTGCCTTCCCCCCCTCCAAAAAAAAAAAATGAAAACAATGCAAATTAAACTTAAAAATTTGTTGGGCGTTTTGGAGAGCAGATTGTTGAGCATATAGCAGAAAGCCACTGTTCATCACCACCTTTTCCTTCCAGTCCCCTGACCTTGAAATGCATAGGGACAATTTCTGAGAATCTCCTATGGAGTTTCCTTCCTCTTGACCACAATCTAGATGTGATGAACAATTCTAAAAGCCCTGGCTTGACCAAATAGATAACGTGGGTAGAGGTGAGCTGAATGAGGGGAAATCTGCAGGGAATTTTCCTCCTTGGTCGGATCTCAGGGTTTCCCTCCTCCAGAGTATTAGGCAAGAGGTCTATGATGACAACAATCATAAATCCTGTGATTTATGCCCTTCAGTTGTAGGGTGAGGAAGGGGAGGAGTAAAAGCTCAATATAGAGGACTGTTGTCATGGAAAGGGTGCTAAATTTGTAGCGAGAAGACTCAGGTCTGAATCCTATCTCTGCCACTTACTGAATTTCAGTAGGTCACTTAAGTTCTCTGGGCCTCATTTGTAAAAGGTGGAGTTGGCCTCATTAACCCCAAAGTTTCCCTGCAGCTCTAAGTCTAGGACCTTGTGTTCTTCCTGAGCCATTTGTAGAATGGGAATCATAACCTAATTCAATGGGCAGCTAGGTGACACAGTAGATAGAGCAGCCAGCCTTGAGGCAGGAAGACCTGAGTTCAAATCCAGCCTCAGACACTTACTAGCTGTATATGTATCCCTGGGCAAGTCACTCACCTCTCTTTGCCTTAGTTTCCCCATCTCTAAAGTGAGCTGGAGGAGGAATGGCAAATCACTCCAGTATCTTTGCCAAGAAAACCCCAAAAGGGGTCACTGAGAGTCAGACATGACTGAAATGACTAAATAGCAACTTATTTCAACAGACTTGTAGTGAAGAGAGAGCTCTGTAAACCTTACAATGTCCTTACTTTAGCACACAAATACTGAAGAGGGGAGACCAATGTCACTGTAATATTAGCTAGGGGACTGTATGTTGACATTCTCTTTTTCACCTTGAAAATTATGATTTGGGGAACAGCTAGATGGTGCAGTGAGTAGAGCACTGGCTCTGGAGTCAAGAGGACCTGAGTTCAAATCTGACCTCAGATATTTGACACACTTATTAGCTGTGTGACCTTGGGCAAGTCACTTAACTCTAATTGCCCTGCCTTCCCTCCTCCAAAAAAAATTATTTTTGTTAAAGGAATTCCTCAATGTAAACTAAATTGTAATATTTCTTATACTGTTCTGTTTTCTTTACAGGTATGCTTCATTTTATGTACTAGGTTATACAAAGTTGTGTATAAATCCATTAACATTTTTAACTGAGTGGAGGAGTTTGCTATGTGAAAATAATTCTACTGTGACTTAATAAAATAACACCAGTGAATACTACCTAATTTATATTTTGAGTATATTTGTATTTATAAAAAAAATCTTATAATATGGTGGCAGCATCATTTGCACCATGTTCCAAACAGGATAATTGTGAGGAAAACACCATAATTTGGAATACATTTCATAAAATTGACTTGTTAAAGACCTAGAAGATGAAACCCCTCCAACTTGACACGTGGTTGTCACAAGCAAAAGAAGAAAATGATGGGAAGATAGAGAAAAAGCACATTGGGGTAGGAATGCATTAGTCAAAAACTGGAGGTCCATGTCATTTGAAAGTAGAACAGGTTACTGTGAATCAACATGTCCTGATATTTATGATAATAATAGTAGCTCCCACTTATATCACACCTCTCAATTTATAAAATAGTGTTTATGTCATATTTATGAAAACACAATGGTTCCATAAGGCATACAGGTAGATCTCAATATTTATCATCCCTATTTTAGAGACAAGAAATAAGTTCGAGGTTGGCTTGCATTAAAGGTTGAAGCTGGAATCTGAACCCAGATCATCTCATTCCAAGTTCAGTGTTTTGTTTTGTTTTGTTTTGTTTGCTTAGTACAGCTCTATATCTTGGGAAATAATATGCTTAGGATGGGAGACTCTGACCCTTGGGAAGCCTATCCAGCAGCTAAACCATTTTCATTAGGTACCTAAAACATGGTACTCTTTTGGAGAGGAATGATCTAGACAGTTGCCATTTCCTACCAATTTGGTATTGTGTCTGTCATTTGTATGACTAGGCATTTTCTTGAGCTTCTCTACACTGGTGTAGGAGGCAACAGTGAGGGTGGGTAAAGGACCATTGATCTCCCCAGAAGCCCTTTAGAAGCAGGAATAGCTTGCATTTGTGTTAAACATTATCTGGGGTATTGTAACAACAATGCTGCTAGCAGCTGCTGTGGAGGTGTAAGGCCAATAACACCAGCATACAGGTTCTTTGATCTGCTTTTCTAAGGAAAGCAACTCTTATTAAGGGGTTTGCAATCTCACTTTAATTAAACATACATATATCATTCATTTAGCTCAGGGGAAAAAGTCAGCAACCTGAACTTCAGAGAAAACACAAACAGAAATTACAAGCAGAAATTACATAAACAGAGCAAATAACACAAATCAGAAGACAGGGCTTCTAACTGTCCATAGCAATACATACATAGTTACCAGAGAGAGAGAGAGAGAAGCACCAACATCTGGGTTTTCAAAGCTGGGGAGCTCTTTAATGGCTATCCAGAGTCTCTTCTGGTCAAATCACACAAATGCTTCCAGTGAGTGAGCCCCCAAAGCAAAATGCTAACCTCGGAGTATATATACACACTTCTTCAGAGTCAGCCCACAGAGGGCGTCACAACCATGTGACTGGAACTCATGTGACTTAGACTTTCTTGTGACTTAAGCTGGTTATCAAAGACCCTTGATTAATCAAAGACTCTGGATTCAAACAAAGGCAAGTCTCAATCAAAGGCACTTGATTACATTAGTGCTGAGAAGAACTAGAACTCCAAAAGAAAAAAGAGCAAAACAAAAAGTCCTACTTCGCTTGCCATTACAGGTATCACATCCCAAGTCTTTAAGGAATCATCATCACATTTAGTTTTTGGGGATTCTGGTCAACTTGAATGAATGAATGAATGAATGAATGAATAAAAACCATTTAAGTGCCTACTATGTGCCAAATACCTAAGTACTGATCACTATATGATGGTAAAGCTCTTTGGATATAAAGTATAAAGGAAGCTCTAATGAATCATTTCATTTGTATACTATGCATATAGATGGAACAGACACATTTACATAGGCATTCATCAATTCACTCAAAAGCAACAGAAATATAAAATAATCATCAAAACCAAAAGGATTCCTCATTTGGCTCGAGAGGTATAACACCATCTGCTTTCATAAAGTGCAGTTTCAAATGACCAGACTCCCTGCCCCTCTTTAACAGGATTCTGAGGTGGTGTGTAGCCACAGAGGACATTGGAGGCAGAACAGGGATGGAAAAAGGCCAAATTTCCTGAGCCTTTTACCCAATGAAGCACGTCTTTCAAGAAGACCATAGCTTATTACATTTTTGTTAAATTGAGCTGGAAGGTAAGACAAAAATAAAATAAAAATTTATACAGCTGGACATTATGTAAGAGTCTTTCAATGGGAGCTATGCAAAAGAGATATATTGAGGTGATCCTGCTGGATTCATGGTGGACTGTCCCCACCTGCATGGGACCCAGGGCTGATCCTCTGAATCATAATGGTTATAGGGCCAGATTGTAGCTAAGACCATATAGCACCTGTTGCATCCAGTTACCAAGCAAGGTGGGGCTATATACTCAGTACTGAAGGCTCTCCAAAGGGACTATGGAGTGGGTGGACTTCAGAATGTACCAAACATTCATTTTCAGGGCCTGGATAATGAATGTATTTAGTTTAAGATTTGCATACACTGACCTTCGGACCATGAGCCTGTAGGCAGACAGACAACTCTTAATGACGGACACATGCAACAGAAACCCAACCAAATACAGGGCCTTTTAAGAGGAGCTTGGGCACATCAAACCAAACTAATGTGCCTGTAACCCTCTTTTCCCCTCCCCCCACCACTAGAGGTCAACAATCTAGGGCCTTATCAGACCAGGAGGGCAAAGGAATTTCAAAGGCCACATGGAACACACCCAGCTTTGGCCCCTGAGATTCAAATCAGGGTTGAGAAACTTGTACAGCAAGCTCCAGTGTGTATATGGCTTAAAGTTAGCCATAGTTCTTAATCCTTTATTTTTATGAACCCCAAATTTACTTGAGCAATTTAGAAACAAAAATTTTTATACTGCCCCAATTACACACGCAGGGAAGGAATGAAGGAAGGAAGGAAGGAAGGAAGGAAGGAAGGAAGGAAGGAAGGAAGGAAGGAAGGAAGGAAGGAAAGGAAGGAAGAAGGAAGAAAGGAAGGAGAGGAAGGAAGAAGGAAGGAAGGAAGAAAGGAAGAAAGAAAGAAAAAGAAAGGAGGAAAGAAAGAAGGAAGGAAGGAAAGAAAGACAGAAAGAAGGAAAGAAGGAAAGGAAGAAAGAAAGAGGGAGAGAGAGAAAGAAAGAAATAGAGAAAAGAAGAAGGAAGAGGCAGCTAGGTGGAGCAGTGAATAGAGTGAATAGAGTCAGGAGGACCTGAGTTCAAATCTGGCCTCAGACACTTGACACTCACTAGCTGTGTGACTTTGGGCAAGTCACTTAACCCCAACTGCTTTGCCTCCCCGCTCTGGAAAAAAAAAAGACAAAAAGAAAGAAAGGAAGGAAGAAAGAAAGCCCTCAATCAGGAACTCAGAAGCTCTATTCTCAAATGGCACTGACCTCAAGTTTTTAGATGATGCATTCCTAACCCCAATATACATTTTTCCTATCTTCCCATTATTTTCCTCTTTTGCTTATAACATCCAAGTGTCAGGTCTGAGAGTATTTCATCTTCTAGGTCTTTAATGGGTCAATTTTATGTAGCATTTTTCAAGTTACAAAGATTTGAACTCAGCTCCTGATTCCAAGCCCAGTTCTCTATCCACTGTGACACCTAGCTGTCCTAGAGTCAGGAAGAGATGAGTAAAAATTTGATCCCAAACACTTACTAGCTGTATGACCCTGAGCAAGTCACTTGACCCTGTTTGCCTCAGTTTCCTCAACTGTAAAATGGGGATAATACTAGCACAGGGTTTTTGGTGAAGATCAAATGACACAATATAAGTGAAAGCTGGAAGATATAAAGCATTTTTTTTAAACCCGGCCTATATTTGAGTCACTACATGCTAACAGATGTTCACTCAACATGCTTTCTTTCTATTTCTATCAATTTTACATATTGTTTTCCTTCTATTTATGTCGAGGTTTGCGTTTTAATTTTATAAGCTTAAAATGGTTCTGTCATAGCTGACTCATGAGTGACTCAGCAGTCGAAATTATGAGTCAGCTGAAACTCAAATATCTTCCCAATGTTCCTAGGCTGGTGTAATACTTGCGTGAAATAAAACTGGAAAGTAACAAGGGCTGTGGGACTCCAGCCTATGGAATTACATCCTGTAATTCAATTCTCCGTTCAGTGCTGGGCATGACATCTTGGGAAGCACGTTCATGAACTGGACCTCCTCCAAAGGAGGTGATCCCCAGGGGCAAAGAGACCAGAGACCACTCTAAAGCAGGTTGGACTGAAGGAAACTGGAAGGTTTGGTCACAGGAAGAGAATTATAGCAGATACAGATGTCTTTAAGTATTTGAAGGGTTGTCACCTGCAAGAGGGTCGGAGTTGCTCTGCTTGACCTGAGAGAGCTATACAAATGTGTAATGAATTGCTTTTTAGGTAGTGAGTTCCTTGTCTTGGGAGATATTCAAGCAGAAGTCGAATAAGCACTTCTCAGAGATGTTTTAGATGTGATTTCTGCTCAAGTAGAAGTTGGAATAGATTACCTTTGAAATCTCTTTTGATCCTGAGATTCTTTGGACCATCTCTCAAGTGACTATTATGTATAAGAGAAGAGAGAGATACAAAGATAAGGGAGCCATGGTTCCTGCACACGAAGATCTTACAATCTAGTATAACCTATGGAATACTAATTAATTTTTTTGTCTTCTGTAGATCTAAACTGACCTCCAGTTCAAGATAGTAAATACTTAAGCTGTAGCTCACAGAGCAAATAACTCAGAAAATGGTGGCTCACAAGAATCATAAGTATTTATGGAAGTGGCTACAGAGGGCACTTTTGAATCTAAGGACCAAATGACCTGTAATTATCCTAGAAAACATGAATAATCATAACCTCAGCAGGCATGTGGAAGGCAGAATAAAGGAAGACAATGAATGATTTGAGAGTATGGTTTAAAAGCAATACCTTACCTTGCTTTTTTCAAAGATCTTGCTGACAATGGGTACTTTCTACCCTCTCATTGAGGTTCCCTAGCCTGGAAGGCTTGAACACCTGCTACAAGCCCAAGTCAAAAGCAAATTCCTTAAGCCCTGGTCATTATCAGCTGTCATGTTTCTGTTGTGATTGGTGTATTTGCAAACCAGAGATTCAAGTCTGCCTATTAACCCTCTAGTGTCCTCTTGGCTAGTAGCCCACAACAGAGTCATACAAGCTAAGTAAGTTAGTTTTACTTGTGTTTCCTTACTGTAGCTACTTATAACTTCTAACTTTCAGTTTACCACACCCACTGGATTCTAAATACATTGGAAAAAATCCAAGTTTAATGGCAAGAAATGGAGTGCAAATTCATCTGGAATTAGTCAATTCTTTTGCTTCATGGCTGTGGTGAGGTGACCACTGATGTCATGTGAGGTCAGAATCCCTGGTTTAATCCGTATGTGCAATCTAAGGAGAGAAGTAGAATGGCCTGGTTTGGCTCTTGAGCTCATGACTTCTCCTAAGGGAGGACATTCACAGAAAGTCCTTCCAGCTCAAAGTGTAGGCTCCTCCTATGAAAGCAGAGCTGATGCTTGGTACTTGGTGAGGTGAAGAAATACTGAGCAGGGGACAAGAGCTGGCTACAGGAAGAGACCAGAGAACAAGTAGGACAGGAAACTAGGTGAGAAGGGAGAAGTGGTTTGAACCTACGCAAAAGCATTAAACAGGGACAACCAGGTGGTGCAGTAGATAAGAGTGGTGGGTTTGGAGTCAGGAAAACCTGAGCTGAAATCCAGCCTCAGAAGCTTCCTAGCTATGTGACCTTAGGCAAGTCACTTAACCTTTGACACTGGAGAAGAAAATGGCCAACTGCTGCAGTATCTTTACCAAGGGGTATTGAAGAGTCAGACTTGACTGAAACAGCTGAACAACAACAAAAGGATTAACACAGGCAGAGGAGGCTCTATTTTTTGGGCTTCTTCTCGACTGGGGCCTGGCCAAGGGCAGTGGAACAAATGCTCTTCTTTGTCTCTACCTGTTAAATTCTTCTCTTCCTTCAAAACCTGCCTAAGGAGCATTTTCTTCTTGAAGTCCTACGCGTTTGCCTCTTTCCAAATTTTCTAAGCACAATTTACCTGACTTTTCCGTGTATGTGTGTGTGTGTGTGGTGTCTCATGGAACATGCTCTGTTGCCATTGCTAGCTCTGGCCAACCACATGGAAGCTCTGGAGGGCTTGTCTCATGATTCATTACACAGGTGCTTGTATTTTGAAATGATTATGAATCCTCTAATTGGCTAGGAGATCTGATGACCTAATAGATATTTGAAAGGGAACAGCCTGTCCACTCACCTCTCCCTTCCCTTCTGGCTGCAAATCACATCAGAACTACTTCTACATGCTTCCGAAGAGGGGTGTGGAAAGAAGGGTAGCTTGTTTTTACCGCTTACCCCAACCTCCATGTGGTTGGGAGCACATGGCATCTAAAGCACATGACCTACCTAGGGAAGCCTGAGACTGGCTTTAGGCTTCTTTGTATTTGTTCCTGATTTTGGTGAACCAGTCTCTAGACCGTGATGGATTGTGTCCAGGCTTAGAGGTGACATTATGAATTTGAGAGATCTGAAGGTCCCATCCCAATGGAGCTGAATGGCAGCAGGGAAAGAGTCACCAGCAGTTAATTGCTCAGGTGTTTTTAGAGAACACAGCTGCTCTGAGAAAAGGCTTGGCTCAAGCCTGTCTGTTTTACCAGCAGACACATACTGGGAGTTGTTAGGATAGCAAAATGCCAAGGTGAAATGAGAACACCTAATTAGCAGAGCGGGTTCATGTTCTGCTGAAGATTAAGTATCCGATCCTTAGCACGTTATGACAGTAGCTTGAAGTTAAGTTATTGAAGGTTGTCTTTGTCAAATGCATACTTAGGAGTTTTTTAGGTTTGGAATTTCCTTTTGTGCACAGGAATAAACTACCTGTCCCATACATGACTCATATTGTACAGCGAGTACCTTTGTACACTCTACCCCCAGTTTTGGGGGAGAAACCCTAGATATGAGCTATAACCTACTAAGATTTAAGTAGAGGCATCCTTGGGATGCTGGGGTAGAGAGTGGGGGGAAGGGATTAATGAGTTGAAGAATGTGAGGACAGGAAGCTTAACCTCTCTCATTGGAGGCAGACTCCACCAGGACTGACCCTGGTCCGACTACACGCCAAGTTTCAAATCAAGGAGAAGTGAGTGTTTCAGCTTCTAGATCTGGCAATGATTTCTCCAAGTCAGACAAAATAATCTGCCCCTACTCGTTACTTATGGATTTGTTTATCCCTTCCTTATATTATCTACCTATCTATACACACACACATATGTATATATTTATACATAGACATTTATCCGCACACATATATATTTCCATATGTATCTATATATACTCCTTGAGGGTATAGTCTTTATTTTATTTATCTCTAAGCTAAGCACATACCTTCAATAACAATTCAATGAACTGTCTATTTGGTACTTACTGTGTTCAAGGGGGTGATCAATTGGTAAATGGTTGGTGTCATATAAATAGTCTGTTGAACTGAATGACATTGAACATAGCTCTAATTAAGGTGTGACCCTATTCACATGGGGCAGCCAGGTATCAAAGTGGATAGAGCATCAGCCCTGAAGACAGGAAGATTCATCTTCCTGAGTTCAAATCTGACCTCATACACTAACTAGCTACGTGACCTGGGTAAGTCTCAGTTTCCTTGTCTGTAAAATGAGCTAGAGAAGGAAATGGCAAACTACTCCAGTATCTTTGCCAAGAAAACCCCAAATGGGGTCAGGAAGAATCGGACATAACAGAAGAAGAAGAAGAAGAAGAAGAAGAAGAAGAAGAAGAAGAAGAAGAAGCTTTGACTTTTTATATCACTGCTTTCCTATTTTAGCATAAATCTAGCTTTTGGTGGGGGAAGTGCTTGTAAAAATGTCTTCACTAATGTAAGCAATTTTCCTAGTAAATGAGATCAGAAAAGACAGATAAGGACATCGATAAATATTTATTAAGGTATTAATCAACAAACATTTGTGCGAGTATGTGTACTTTATGTTACAGCCCACATCCAGAAGCCTCTAATATCTCCGTAAAGGAATAGAATACTCGTAACGTGTGTGGTGTGTGTGTGTGTGTGTGTGTGTGTTTAAACCTTCTCCTAGTTTGTTTGTTGAACAGATAAACACTGGAGGAAGTTAAGAAAATAAGGCAGCGATAAATCATGCTTGTGTTTAGTTCTCTGTTGTTGAGTTTCTTCTAAAACACCATACACTTAAAATTGTACACCATACTTTTGTTAGACCAATAGCCAAAGGTAAAAGGGTTAAATGCTGGATTGTGTCTGTCTGTGACAAGTATCAGGTCATAGCCAGAACCCCCAATGATTAAGAATGGAAAAGAAAATAATTCAGGCTGCAATAGAATCACTATTTGGAGAATATAAAGTTTGCTTTTTGCCTTTGAAAACAGTTCCTTCGCTACAAAGAGTAAATGACATGTAGCTGACTTCAGTAATGAAGCTTCATTTTCATTGGTGTGGTTATATACACCTCGCACTGATGTAACCCTCCCCAAGCCTCCATAGAGTTTCATGAGGGGCTATGCCTAAAAAGATTTATGCCCTGGCATCACCAATTTTCTGGTGATGGCTTTCTCTGCACCTCAATAGCCTGTTTAGTAGGTAACAGACAATGGAGCTGCTGCCTGCGCTGCACTTGAAGTCAGTGCAGTAGATAAAGTACTGGGCTTGGAATCAGGAAGTCTCATCTTCCTGAGTTCAAATTTGGCCTCGGACCCTTGCTGTGTGACCCTGGGCAAGTCATTTAACCCTGTTTGCCTCAGTTTCCTCATCTGTCAAATGAGCTGGAGAAGGAAATGGCAAAACCACTCCAGCATCTTTGCCAAGAAAACCCCAAATGGGGTCACCAAGAGTTGGAAATGACTGAAATGACTTCAGTAACAAGACTGGATCAAGTCTGCATTCCATTAGAGAACCCAAGGTCACTTCTGTACCAAGATGAAGCTTTGGAAGAGGACGTGAGCGGAGGAACATGGAGCTTAGTTGTACTGATGGAAATCTTTCCACCTTGTCCCTGGGAGTTGGATAACTGAAGGTGGAGAAATAAGAAAATTGGAAAGGCTTTGAGTAGAGCTGGTGACCTAACCATTTATCTTGGAAGGAACGACCTAGCTAGGCTTATCACTCAAAGGTTGATCTCTGCTTCATTTTTTTCTTGGCAATGCTGAGGGGCTAGAATAGTATTTTCCACTTTGGGAAGAATTGTTTTAAACTGGTTTTGGTTAACTCAATACATCTCAAGGCATTCTGTAATTTGACCATATTCTACCTTCTAACTTCCTCTTTCTTATGGCTACAGAATATCTTGAAATGCTCTGGCCTCATTTTGACTTTTAGCTAGGTAGAAAATGAGCTGGTAGGGGCCTGTCCTATACATATTACACCTTTACATCTGTTCTCCTTTCAGAGAAAAGTGCAGTCCTCTCATTTTACAGTTCTCTGCATGCCATGTTTATTTTGTTCTCTTCAATTTTCTTCTTCGTTATGAATTTAATCATCAATGAACACAAATATTCCAATATACAAAAAACAGTACTGTGAAATTACAAAACTAAAATTCTGTTAACTTATAGTCTGTTTTTTAAAAGTGTTTATTAAATCTCATAGATAGTAACAAAATTACCATGTATTCTGTCCCCTTCTGAACTGTTTGTTTTCTTCTCTGCATTAAAAAGAAAAAAAAAAGTTTTATTGATTTTCTTCCTTTTTTTTTTTTGGTGCATTTCTGTTCCTTCCCACTAACTCACTTTCCCATCCCACCCCCACTCAGTAGAAGCCATCCCTCATAGGAAATGAGTATAGTCAGCAAAACAAATCAATACAATGGCAACACTTGAAAATGTTGCATGCAGTATTCATGTTTGAAATTCCCAGTTATGATTCCACAGAGCACTAGAGTTGCAAAATTCAACCTCTGGAAACATCACAATGAAGTTTCCCTAGAACTTCTTGTAGTTTTTCAAATGAAGGAGTGGTAACTTTAAGACTTGTCCTAACAAGGAAGAAACTTAGCCTTCCTTCACTTCACTGAAACGATGGCCTTGTACACACAGTCTTGATAGGGAACATTGAGAGAAGTGCAACTGTACATGAAGTTCTGGAAGCTCGGTTAGGATTAAGATTGACCTTTAGCTGAGGAAGTGTGCAGTACAACTGGGAGATTCTGACCTATTTTCTCTGTACATGTATAGTGCTGTGCCTCTAAGGAAAACAGTGGCAGCTTCCCAAGCGAACACTAGGTCAGAGTCTAAATATCCTAAGAGAACCTTCTTTCAATCATTACTGGAATTCTCTCTCCTCACACACATTAGGATAAACCCCAAGACTTCTATTAAAGGGAAGAGATTCCTTTTAAAGAAGAGTAGGGTAGAGTTATAGGACTCTGTTTTAAAGGTGAAAACATAAATAGTTGTCATCAGTGAAGAAACAATGCAGCAAAACACGTCTAAAATGTTTATTCTTGTGTGTGTTGAACAGTCTAAAAGGTTGATTTGGTTTTATTAAGGAACAGTTCAAAATTCCTAGAGGAGAAAGATGTCTGACTTTGGAGTCGGAGAAACTGAGTTCAGATCCTGACTTTGCTTTTAATTGTTCAGATCCTGATTTTGCTTTTAATTATCTGTATGACTTTGTATTCACCTACCTTCCTCTAAGTTTCATCAGCTAAAAGAAAAAAAGTAATGGAGGAGAGTAAAAAGGGAGAGTTGGGATATATAATCTTCAAGTTCTTTCTTCTCCTCCACCACTTCCTTGTTCTAAATGCCATATTATTCTAAATCTTAGGTATGAAATTTCTAGTTTTAAATGTGCAATGATTAAACATTTGTTAACTTCTGACTAGAATTAAATTCCTGGAGATTCATAATTGATAGAATTTCCCATCTTTAACATCTCTCTTCACATTGCCAGTTCTGTCAATATATGTTGATAGATTGTGAGCTTGTTTTAACTTCACCTTTGCTTATGGCAGCTAAGTGTCACAGTAGATAGAGCTTTGGGCCTCAGGTAGGGAAGACCTGAGTTCAAATTTAGCCTCAGACACTTACTTAAAACCCCAAAAAGGGTCACGAAGAGTCAGATACAACTGAAAATGACTAAACAACAGCATGGTAGAAGCACTGTCCCCGGAGACAAGCATTTGCAAGTTTTTTTTTTTTCTGATTGACGGTTAAATGGTACAATCACTATCTGATATCTCTAACACTATTCCTCCCTATCCCCATGCAAGTTAGGCCAGTTTTTCCTTAAAAGGTATTGAAACTGTCCTTGGGACGTGATTGATTCAGAGGGACTAAGGTTCAGTTTATTGACATAGCTTCCTGGTCACCTGATACAAAATAATCAAGAGACTTAACTTCTTCCTGAGACTTCATTCTGCACACTAAGTAGCATGAATAAGACTGGAAACTCAACTGAATCAGTGCTTTATCTGGACGACTGGCTTGAGTAAAAAATCTGGCCTATGAAATTCATTCCTGCCATATTTAATTGGTTTCTGATCAGATTCTTCTCTGGGTAATGTTTTCATACACATAAATAATTCTGCTAAAAATCTGGCAAATCAATAGAGATATTTTTAGGTCCTTGTTAGCTTTCATGACATATGTGTGTAATAGGGATTGGCCAGTGGGAGCCCAGTGATTTTAGTGTTCACAGTATACTATACCTGGTATCAATCCACATTTGGTGAGCCCACTCCATAAATGCATGATATGGCATAAGCAAGGGATCCTGCCCCTGATTTAAGAGCAAATATTAAAGCTGAAGTGGAAGCCTCCTAGAAGGCTCCATAAATGTTCTCCTAACCCACATTTCTCCTGGTGGGTCAGGTTAGTTGATAAGCAACTATTAAGTCTACTCTGTGCAAGGCACTAATAATGTTGGGGATACAAAGAAAGGGAGAAAATGGTCCTTGCTCTAGAGCTCATGGTTTAAGTGGGGAGACAACATGCAAAAAGTTATGTAGAGACAAAATATAAACAGGATAAATTGGAGATAATCAAGGGGACTGGGTAAGTCCTCTTGTAAAAGGTGGGTTGACTTTTTTTTATCTTTGCAAAGGCAAAATAGACCAGACTTGGCAATGGATTGAATATGGGGGTGAGAGATAAGGATGATACCAACATTGTAAGCCTATGTGATTGGGAGGATTGTGATACTCTTAATAGTGAGAGGGAGGTTTAGAAAGGGTGGAACGGTTTAGGGGGAAACATGAGTTCAGTCTTGAACACGTAGAGTTTAAATATCTACAGGACATTTAATTTGAGATGTCTAATAGGCAGTTGGAGATGTGAGCCTGGAGGTCAGCAGAGAGGTTTAGAGCTAGATAAGTAGACCTGAGAATCATCAGCATAGAAATGATAATTTAATCCATAGGACCTGGTGACATGACTAAGTGAAACTGTATAGAGGAAGAAGAGAAGAGGGTCCAAGACAACCTCATGGGACACCCAGAGTTAGCAGATATGACCTAGATGAAGATTCAGCAAAAGGGACTGAGTAGGGCCAGTCAGACTGGTAGAAGGAGAACCAGGATGGAGTAGTGTCATGGAAAACTAGTGAGAAGAGAATATCAAGAAAAGGGATGGGTTGCAGATAGCCTTCTCAAGGAGTTTAGCCACAAAAGGGAGGAGAGATATGGGATGATAGCTAGCTGGGATGGATGGATCAAATGAGAATGTTTTGAAAATGGGAGAAACATGGGCATGTTTGTAGGCAGTTGGGAAGCAGTCTGTAGAAAGGGAGAAATTGAAGACAAGAGAGAGAATGGGGGTGACAGAGGGTGCAAATCAGATGGAGAAGAGAGGATGGAATGAAATCCCTCATGCACGTAGAGGGGTTTGTCTTGGCAAAGAGAAAGGCCACTTCATGTAAGATGGGGGTGAAGGAGGGGATAGTGGCAGAAAGCATCTGGGTGATGTGAGATAAGGGGAAAAGAAGAGGGAGCTCTTGGCAAATGGCCTTTATTTTTTCAATGAAATACGAGGCAAGATTCTCAGCCGAGAGGGTGGCTGGAGGTCAAGCAGATCTCTCCTCAGGATTGACTCCTCATTTGGACCAGCTGCTGCAGCCACGTCAGACTCTTCTATGGTGTCTAATTGCAAGACCTAGTGTGGCTCTTCCAGCCTTTCAAAGCTCACAAAGTCATAAGCTGGTCTGCCTATCCTTGCTATTTATTCATGTAAGATCACAAAATGATAGACACTACACAGACAGAAGAAAGAGAGATGCTTTAGTTTCACTACCACATGGTGGGCCCAGGTGGGGAGATGAGACAGACAGTATTCCCACCTCACTACCCAGAAGTTTTACTTGGGCAAGTCATTCTGTTTTCCTCATCTATAAAATGAGGATGATAATAATGGCACCTACTTTAAAGGGTTGTTGTGAAGATCAAACTATATAAAGTACTTAGCACAGTACATGGCACATAGTAAAAGCTGTTTTAATGTAGTTGTTACTATCACAGAAGTTCTTGTCTCACGCACTATCAGGAAAGAGATGGATTTAGTCTGTTCAAGTCTTTTGTACACACACTCAGTTGTGGTTCAGCAGCCAATTAAAAGATTTTTTTTCATTGTCAAACAGTAAGCCAGCAGAAAACAGCCAGAATACCTACATATGTCCTACATCAGGGGCAAGGTCCCTCAGCAACCCATTACCACACATTTGTGTTGAGGCTCATCAAGCTTCATTATGGGATGAGACCAGACAGAACATACTGTGCATGCCCCAAACACTGGCCTCCCTTTGGTCCACCTTTGGTCAATGCAGATTTAGAGATTCAGTCCTATTGTTAAATGAATTGTTGACTCAAAAACTCCAAGGAAATAATTTTAACATATTTTACATCAGATTTTCATGATAGTTGACATTTATGTTGAAATGCATAAAAAATTTCTCCTACACAATTTTTTTTTGTAGTCCTGCAGTCATTCTCGGTCTCTTCTATCTCTTTGTCAAACTCAGAAAGACAATTCTTTGGATTTCATACAAGGCTCCTTTCTCCCTTCCCTTCCCCTTGACCTCTAAGAAAATTATAGGGTCTTACTGAACACTGAAACCTCTTTCTGTGTTTTGTATTTGACCGAAAGGATTCTCATTAATAACCCCATTTCCAAACTCCAACTCTTCAGGTTTAGAGGCAGCCCGGGAGCACATATCGATGGAAATCAATTTGTTAAGCAATTTTTGCTTGTCCCAGCTGGGCGTAAACTTTTTCCTAAAAAGCCTAGAAAGGCTTGCTACCAGACTCATATAATAAAGGAAGAAATTAGAAGCAAGAACTGAGATGGAAGGTGGTCCCTTGAAGGAGCTCTTCCTATAAGTTTCTGTTACTATACCTTTCTCCTTCCTATTCATCTGCACAAGAGATGATTTGTGTTTGAAGTCTCAGAAGATAGAGATGTCCCAAGACTGGTGCAAGTGGTCTGCCACCTACTTATGGCTTCAGCTTATATAGCAGGATACTCTAGATCCTTGTCAACATCTTTAACAAAAGGTGATAGAGTTCAAGTAAGAATCCTGGGTGTGTGATAAGAACGCAAGATAGCGGACCCTTGGTAATGGACCATTTCACACCAAGTAGTTGAAAGATTAGACAAGTTGCTAGTCCACAAAATAGCTCCACAGTGTGGCTGACGACCTAAAAGACAATGAGCTACGTCTACCTTTTGCTCATGGATAGTTAATGGAATTGGAGTGCTAGTGATTGGCTTCCTAGCAAATGGGAGAAACATAGCCTGTGGGGGCTTGAGGTGATAGTGGAGAAAAGGGACACGTCTAACCTCTCAGGGTACCTTGGGGGAGAAGTGGTAGACCTGACCCTGACAGAGTGGGCCCAGAACTAATATGTTAGAAGAGGAATGGTAATAAAAACAGCATTCTTTTTCTATACCAGTATTGATATTTATTTATTATTTATTATAGATGGCAGCTAGGTGACACAATGAATAGAGGGCTGGGCTTGGAGTCAAGAAGGCCTGAGTTCAAATATGGTCCCAGGTATGCAATAGCTGTGTGACCCAAGGCTAGTCATTTAACTTTTTTTGCCTCAGTTTCTTCAACTGTAAAAAGGGTGTAATATTACACCTCCCTCACAAGGCTGTTGTAAGGATGGGTGAGTAGTCTGAGCTGCCTGAATGGGGGCCCAACCAGTTGGGTAACTCACCTCATCCTCCCTCTATCCCTCCCCTTCCACCCTCTACTTCTCACTTTTTCCTTCTCCTCCACCCTGTCCTGTCCAAAGGAAGGTAAATTTGGATGGTTTAAAGCTGCCTTGTTCACTTGGGGTTTACTGCCTATATTACTTTCTCAAAGACCAAACTTTAAACCCATTTCTCTCTGGAGCTCATAGGTTGGACAACAATAGGTCGCTGCCTAAGCATCACTTAATGGCTATTTTTTGCGCCCCCCTGGCTCAGACTAAATGTAAATAGTAACTGTTTCACTTTTAGCCAGCAACACTGAGAGTCTTCCCCTCTCACTTTGATTTTTTTTAAGATCAAAGGGGCCATCCCTTGACTCACTTCTTAAAGAGGCCTATTCACTGAATGGGTGTTACCTCACAGTGAGTACATGAAAAGGCCTGAGCCTAAAAGGGCCAGGATCTCCCATTGCATCCTGGGTCATCTCCAATCATCCTGATGAATATCTGGTCACTGGATCCAGACGGCTCTAGAGGAGAAAGAGGCTGGTGACCTTGCACAACCCTCCCTCACTCAAATCAAAGTCAACTGCAAGTCCTATCATCATCTCCCTGGTGTCATGGTCCTCTTTGAGAACGAAAAACAAACACAACTTGTGAGGAACAAATGAGAAAGTATTCGTAAAATGTTCAGCACAGTGCCTGGCACTTCAGATATAAAATATGCTTATTACCTTCCTTTCCCCTTCCCCTCATTGGGCAGTTAGTTGGATTTTCTGCTAAGCAGGAGGAAAGTAGTAATGGAAGCCTTTCATTTTACAGATTAAGAAACTAGAGACATGAAGTAATTGGCCTAAGAGCAGAGAGAGTCTGTGGCACAGCCAGGACTGGAACCGAGATCTTCCAATATTGCTTTCACAACCTCATGTTCCTGGTTAGTCATTTAAGCTCTCTGAGGCTTAGTTTTCTCATCTGTAAAATAGGACTAATAATACTATTCCTTACCCCCCATAGGCTATTGAAGGGACCATGCAGACAGCAATGTGTAACCATAAAGAGCTATGTAAATGTGAACTATTATTAGCCTCTAGGACTTCAGTTTCCTTTTCCATCTGTAAAATGAGGGGGTTAGATAGGATGATCCTTTCTAGTTCTTAAATGATACGACTTTATTATTAATGGGGATGGGAGTGAGCTGGGGCAGCTGGGTGGTACAGTGGATAGAGTGCTAGGCCTGCAGTCAGAAGGATTCCTTTCTATGATTTCAAATCTAGCCTTAGACACTTACTACCTGTGTGACCCTGGGCAAGCCACTTTGTGACTTAGAAGTCTTTGTTTGCCTCAGTTCTCTTCATTTGTAAAATGAGCTGAAGAAGGAAATGGCAAACTACTCTAGTATCTTTGCCAAGAAAACTCTAAAACAGGATCACGAAGACTTGGTTGTGACTGGAGCTACTGAGAAGCAATTCATTAGGGAGACAGCATGACATAATGGATAGTGGACCTAGTAGTTAGGAAAGACTGACACATACAGCTGAGTTAGTATGAGTAAATCATATCGCTTGTGTCCTGGGTATGACATGCCTAAGAGGACAAACTGCTGAATCTTTAAGAGAGACAAAATTGCATGTCTGAAGCCTTACCTGCCTCAAAACACTAATTTCTTAGCTTCTTTAGTTCCAAGGGAGCAAAAAAGAAAATTTTTAAAAAAAATTCAGAGGTGAACATTAAGATTGATATTTAATGTGTCAACTGCTACCAGTAGGCAAGCAGGCCTACCTAAAGCAGCATGGCACCTGAATGGGGAGACAGGAAATAACACGTGCCAGGCCCTACCACCATGACTACCACTTCCCCTCAGATCCTAATGGAGACAGACCAGGAGCCTGAACCCAAGAGCTTGAAATAGTGATGTTTCCAGCCCAGTGCCCTCAGTCACCATCTTCAGAAGCAACCCCTCTGGAGATGCAACCTGGCAATGGTTCTTTCAGGCGCTACCACCGTGCTACTCAAGACCCAGAAAGGAAAGTTCTTGCCACCAAAGTCCTTCACCCTGTCAAATGGTTCAACGTCAGAAACTGCTAATTTTATCAGGGAAATGACAGTGAAGAAGCGGCATTGAAATAAACTTTGCTGCAGACTAGCAGACCAAGGGCTAATAAACCTTTCCATCCGACTTGCAGATGAAACCTTCCACATGTCTTCTCCCCTAATAGTACGTGAGCATCGTCGGCAGGGACTGTCTTACTTTTCTATTTATATCCCCAGTACAGAGCACAGTGCTTCACACGTAGCAAGTGCTTAACAAATAGTTTGGCATTCATTCGCTTATTCCTTTATTCATTCATTCATCTATTTATTCAAAGAGCAATATCTACTGAGGGAAAATAGAATTTTGATCAGGTAAGAGAACAGCACTGAGTCTAAAGCTAGCAAGAGCAGGGAAGAAAGCTGACTCTGAAAAGGGAGCTCCCCATTTGACCCTCTAGGTTTAATGAAATACTCTTAGAAAGCAGGGAGGGTATTCCCCATGGCAGAATTTTCTTATCTCACCTGGGCCCCTGTGATTGGATAACCTTGGTCAGTATTCAAAACTACACTTTATTTTCCTCTTTTCTTTAGATTTTAAGCTCCTTTTGCATCCCTTGTACTTAGCTTTGCTTGGTACAAAATGGGTACTTAATAATGTTTATTGATTCATTGATAGCTTGCCTAATAATTATTGATCGATTGGTTGGGAGTAGGTTAGGAACTGCCCTTTGAAGAACAGAAATAGTGGGCTAATGAAAGGCTAGTGGAAGTAGCACCTAGTGAGGAGAGATGGTGGCCCTAACTTGGATGCAGACAGGTTTGCACTCAGATTCGAAGAGGGGAAGTAGCACTAAGTGAAAAGTAAGACCACTTTGGTTCTGATCCCTGCTCTGCTTGGATGCGTGACCTGAGGCAACTCTCTTGGCCTCTAGAATCTCCACACCTATAAAAATGGGGAGAACTCCTGCTCAATTTACTTCACTGATCTATTTTTAAGTGTTGAGGAAAAGATTAAACAAGAATTTTGCCTCTTTTTGCATCCTCAGCACTTTGCACAGTGCCTGGCACATTTAGGTTCTAAATAAATGTCTCAATTGATTGACTGAATTTATGTGGAAGTGATGAGGTCAAGGAACCATATGTTGAGGTTAGGGGTGCTAGGGACCCCAAAATACCAACATGCCGGGTCCTGCTTGAATGAATTTGATTCAAGCCTTCTTACAGCCAAAAAAAAAAAAAACCCAAAGGTTATTAAAGATTTGCCATATTAGGTAGAGTCTTAAGAAATCTCACCATTTGTGAGATTTTGTATTGGCAAGTGGGCCAGATTCAATCTAAGCTGAGCTACATTGAATCTGAGCACCTTCATGGAGGCAAGATGAGGTTTATATACAGAAAGATTGTGGGAGGGATCTAGGGTGGTCCAAGTAGTCTGGGGTAATGGGAGGAAGAGGGGTTTAAGGAGAGTCTTGTTGGGATTGGGGTGACTGGGGTGAGACGTCAGACTCCAGGAATGGGATTAAGGGTGGGAAATAGCAGAAGAGTACCTGGAAGTGACAAACAATGGAGGGCTAGGCTAGTTTAAGGGTAACAGATTTGGGTATAAATATTTTGATAGGATCAAGGGTGGGAAGCAGCTGGACAATGGAGGGCTAGGCTAGATTAAGAAAGGCTTATGGCCTTATTGGCCTCATCAAGTGGGAAGATTCAAGGACAGTTCAAGGGGATTCCCAGAGCCTACACCCCATCAGAAGTGTTTTGAAAGCTGAATAAAGTGAGATAAAATGCAAGGTAGCTGGACTTCCAGGCATGGAGCCAAGATGGTGGAGGAGCTGAAATGCTCAGCTAAGTCCTCCCAACATTCCCCTCCAAACAACTTTAAAAAAAATGCCTTAAATTGAATTCTAGAGTGGCAGAGCCAATAAAAGGTCAGAGTGAGTCTTTCTTCCAATCCAAGACAATTTAGGAGTCTGGAAACACATGTGACATGGTGTGTTGTTAAGCAAAATTGTCTCATTAGCATGGCTTTTGTTTCTTTTGAGTGGAAGTACCTTCAGCTGTTAAGTACTAAGCCCCAGGCCCAGGGCCCTGTCAGGTGTGAAACCTGTGTGGGTGTGGATTGGTGACTTAGGAGGGGCTAGCTGGGGAACCAATGGTCTCTGGTCATTGAGGCGGGGCTTGAGAACGCTGGAAGCTCGGCTGTGAGGAGGGGTGAGCAGGGAGACAACTTCAGCGGAGGCGGAAGCTGTGGAAGCAGGAAGCTGCAGAGGCAGGAAGCTGCGGAAGCAGGGCTTACCCGAGTGCGAGCAGGGACGTGAGGCCAGTAAAAATGATTTGGCTAAATACTATTTTGTTTTTCTGTGGCCTCCTGGTTGC